>JACCID010000072.1:600000-905177 GCA_018906775.1 Sycophila sp. Sp_5
GTGACTTCGTCAGCTAACAAGATAAATATTGAGTTGTTCACTTATCTTTAGAGAGTGAATTACAATTGCTTTCATTATCATCATTTCGATTCACAACATTTTTGCAGCGTATTTAACTGTGCCATTTACAGTCTTAAAAAATAATTTTTCTTACAAAACATGAAATTGTTAATCAAACGATAAGTCACGTTCGATAAAAAAATTTCTTTTTTCCTGACACGGACTAAATCTAATCTACTACAATTTCCTTTACGCGTACCCTAACAATTTCCATTTCTTTACAAATGAGGTCATTTCACACACTGTACTAAAATTTTTACACACAAATGATTTACCCGTGAGATCGGAAGCTTCGGCAATAAGGAACGTGCTGTATGACATGAGTACGAATAGAGCGGACTCAAGGAGTGGAAAATCTCGAACTCTCGTGAATTTGGTGAGAAGGGCGGTGATGCAGCCCATCGTCGCGCCGATAAACAGCGAGAGGCTGAAGATGCCGCAGAAGTCACCGAGTGCCTGGAAGAAGGCCACAATCTCGAACCTATGCGTGCCCTTCGTTACGTATCTCTCGCCGTAATTCTGTATAGCCCTGCAAATAAAATTGATTATTATTACACTAATAGTTATTTTATGTCTAAATTACTTTTTTTTTTGGCCTGATATTTCATTAGTAAATAAAAAATGCGATAATGTGCCGTAGGTGCACCAAACAATTTTTTATGCAATCTCTGAAGTTGCTCAGAATGAAGTCAAGGTAATTGATAAAAAATTGTATAATTTATACTTATTTGTTGCGCAAGTATTATTAACAATACGCGATAAATTTTACTCAAGTACTTTTTAAAACAATAATCAATATAGTGGATTCTATTCAATGTAGAACATTACATTATACAGTTAAATAAAAAAAAATACATTGCTATTACATTTTTAACAAATGAACAATCAGTATTGAAATTTAATTTTACTTTTAATTATCGCTGTAGCATACGTATTTCAAATCAGGATAACAAAGCCAATCAGCTTTTAGTATTAAATTAAATAAAACACGCGGAAAATGTTAAAAACAAAGTTGCAAGTTTTAAGTTTACTAGGCTCGTAACTCGTTTCGACGACACTCTTTCACAATTTGATGTAATTAACAGATGAATTGCATAATACAAAATCCAGATCTGAACATTTAAGACTGCAGTTTCTGCAATTTAGACAACTCTACTAAAAGAAAATGAAATAATTATCAAAGCCAACTCGTCAGGTAATTTATACAAGTAAAGGAAATTCTCCTCTCAAAAAAAAAGTTTACCCGCTAAGTACAATAGCCACGGCATCGTTCAAGACGCTCTCGCCGAACACCAGTGCGTAAAGATTGACATCGACGTGCAGGTCGTTGAAAATGGAGATGATGGTAAGCGGATCCGTGGGCGAGATCAGCGCGCCGAAATACAGCGTGTCGAGGAAGTTGAAGGACTTGGAGAGATTCGGTATCAGCTGCATGAAGGCGTACATCAGCGTTCTGTGAAAAAAAAAGAAAGAATTGAGTGTGAAATCAAGAAGGGGTGGAGGCGAGATTGGTTACGCAACCGGGCGAATGCGGGCTTCTCGCGCGGTTAACGACACCCGTCGGGGTACTTACCCGATGACGAAAGACGACACCGTCGTACCGACCAGCGCGTACATCAGTATCGCTCCGAGATTTCGAAAGAAGTATTTCTGAAACGTGATTGAGCTCGTTAATTGAGGTGGCTACGATTTTCCCCTAAGAGTCTCGCAAGAGAGCCTAAAATCGTGCCGTACATTATTTATTTATTGTGTTTTATTATTTATTCATTTATTCATCTTATGCAGATAAATAAATATGCTGTTTTACAATATAAAGTAATAAACAAATGGCAAAAGATTCTCAAATGGTAGCTTGCGTTATTATTTTTACAATTTTCATTCGCAAATAGTAAATACTGTAATTTGCAAATACTGCAATTTTATTACAATAGAAAACTATTTTCATTACGAAGAAGCTACATTTTCAATTATGCTACGTTATTTTTACAATTTTCATTTGCAAATAGTAAATACTGTAATTTGTAGATACTGCAATTTTATTACAATAAAAAACTATTTTCATGATTCAATTCTAATCTACAAGCCATTCTTTAATTTCTATTATTCCCCTCCGTTGTATAAGCCACTCTTTAACTTCTATGATGCAATTTCATTGCACAAAATTTTCTTTTTCTTCAACATATGAAAAATGAATAAAAAATGAAGCAAAGCGTGCGGGTGTGTCCTGACATCTGTTTAAATTATGCATCTGGCTGCTTTACCCTTTTCAAACTGTATCCAGCGTGGAATATTATAGGCGGCAAAATGATGTTGAAGAATATCTCCGGGTCGAACGTAGCCTGCGAAAGAATAAGAAAAATACAATTTATTACATAATTCACCCGTGCAGCAACTTTCCAGCGCGATAAAAACAAACTTCAATTTAATTAATTTCCCCGCAAAAATATTCCGCCCGATGGCGCGCGTCTATCTCCGCGTCACTCCTTTGACGCGCCCATCGCAAAACTTTCCGCTCGGAATTTTATATCGCGACAAAAAAATAAATAAATAAAAAAATATAAACATTTCCGTCTGCGACTTTTAAATACTCGACGTCCGCGTGGCACCGCTGGGTTTATTATTCATATAATGTTATATCGATTAGCCGAGCGGCCGAGGCGTAGGTGCCGCATCAACAAAGTTGCCTTATATCCCGCTGCCAGTACACGAGTAGGACGCGTAAGTGTATTCAAATCCGTGGAATACACAAACACGAACTTAATCTCCTTATAAACTTATCGCCGGCATTTCCCCGGCGAAATTAAAATTGCGCCAGTAGGGATTTAATGCGAATTTATGATTTAATTGCTCGAGTTTTTGACGCGCCCTGCGCCTCTCGTAATTTAGATGCTAATTGAGTCCTAGTGGATTAATGATTAATTATTTATTTAAAATTTTATTAATTAGATCGCGTTGGATTTATAATTAATTACTTCAAATAATTTAGTCAATTTATTTGTGCACTATGCTTATTAATTAGATCTCGTAGTAATTAATTAATTATTTAATTAATTGCTTTGATGAGATTATCATTTTCATGTACATACTTCATAAATGTGTCTAGTGTATAAGATAAAAGAAAAATTGTACGAAGTATAGACGTTTAATTTAAAATTTTTTAAGAATTAAATAAACGTCATGCGAGGTACTTTAAAAAAGTAGATAAATCTTTTTATATAACTATTTAGTGAAATTATTATAATAGTTCAGCTTTTATAAGAACTACAATTTAAAATCATAATAACACGTAAAAATTTTTTTTTCTCTCAGAATTTACTTTCTTATCGGAATGTTTTCAAACATGACACGAGTATAATTCAATGAAGCATAAAAACCACGTGCACAAATTTGAATTCAAAAGTCGAGAAATTGATTATCAAAATTACAAAATTGTAACACTGTGCATTTTCGAATAATCTTCGGTAAATTTTTGTTTATTGAAAGATTGTTTATAATTTTAACGTCGTTTTATAAAATAAAAAGTACTTCGAGATTAACACAATGCAATTCGATGTGACTGATAAAAAGAAAAGGCATTATTCAATTTAATAGTTCAGGCGCAGCGAAAACTCGATCACTCGTAAATCGCTTGCGATAGAAAAGCCCGGTAGCCGGGATATTCCCATTACTTCCGCCACGTCGGGTTATTCCATGGACTTCATAAGAAGCTTTTTGAACTGCATAAATTATCCTGAAACTTTTGCGTGATGCGGACAGAATAATCAGATTATTTTAACACATCTCGAGCTTGCTAGAACACAAAATTCTTTTTTTTTTTTGTGCAAGGACATGCTTATCAAAAACCAGTTAAAAAAAGAAAAAAACATACTTCTCTTGAAAACCAACTGTTATGTAAATAAGTACTACAAAGTACACTTAGTTTTGACTAAAATAAAGGATTTTTTTCTCAATTTAGCAGTCGCATTGATTATTCTTACAGTTGACAATCCTTTTTTCAATTGTTTTCTTTTTTATCTTAAACGAAGGCTATACCTTTTTGTCAATTTCATTGTCGAGCTTCAAAATTTCTCCTCGGAATGAGTAGGCATACGTTTTATTCTTTATTCCCTCGGACGTGTTTTCACTTAGTTTAAACCAAAGCACGTCTGGGGGTATAGGCTGCTTGTAAGGAGACTCTGGTACAACAGGCAAATGTTGAATTGTGTTGTTTGTCGTGAAGCCATATCGAATTATTGCTCCAACAATGAGACCTGAAATCGTGAAGCAAAATAAACAGAGCTTACTTTGACATTTTGGGTTCGTCGATTAATCATTTTTTATTGTTCTTTCTTTTGCAAGTTTAGTATAAAAAATATTCGATTAGTAATCAATCACAGAAGAAGAATTAACGAAGACTTAAAAAAGTTTAGATTCATTCTGAATTAATTAATATTCCAGTGACTGCGATAAGGCTGTGGAATATCAAGAATTTCTAAGGCTGCAGTCAAAGCGAGTAGAAATAATTGATGCCTAATTTGTATAAATTGCTTATACATGTATAGTAGATTTTGAATGCAAAGGTAAGTGTGAAAATGGAATTTTCAATTTGCACACAATTACTCCAGCATAAATTAAAGTCATTCATACAGCAGGCTAAATGCAGACGGCTTTGTTTAATTTTCAAAGCTTTTTTAAAAGACTCGTGCAATTCCATGGGTCTGGTTAACATATGCAAAACCTTGCTGATAAAGCTTAGTGATAAGATTCATACACTTTAACGACAAGAATACTAAAACAAACTTGCCACCTGTGGAAGATGATAAGAATTTCGTAAATGGATAAAATGCTCATAGAAATATCTTAACATTTTATGTTGCTGGAATTTTAAATTAACTTAAATTTAGGTATCTCTTGACAAATTAACTTCTCTTCATTGGATCTGTGTCAAGGATCAAGGTTACAGTACAAAGCTTTCTCACTGATGTACCTACACATACTCTTTAAGAAAACAAGTATACTTTAATAGCACTCTATTATATCTAGTTGTCGAACATGGTTGGCTCTTAATTCGTTCAAATGATACTTTTCCATAATTTAAAGTAATTAAAGGGTGAATTGCATAATACAAAATCCAGATCTGAATATTTAAGACTGCAGTTTCTGCAGTTTAGATTAATCTATTAAGAGAATTGACTTTGATATCGACAATTAAATAGTTAATAAAGCTAATTTGACAGGTAAGCTACAAGTGCAGAAAAATCACTACATATAAGTACTACTTCAAGTTCAATAACAGTACAAACAAAACAATTAATACGACGCTGTGTGCTGTAATAAAGTCAAAAATGTTGTATTTGAATTCATAAAAAATTAGAACTGAATGTATCCAGTTAATTATTTTTATAAATATGAGTCTGATGAGTATTAAAATATATTCCTCCAATAAAAGATTAACGCCAGATTTCCCCGTCACAATCTGCGTCTCAATCAAAGGACAAAAGCTACAACTTGTAGCAAACATCTTGAGAGTAAAAGAAAACAAGCTCAAAGAATTCTGAAAATAAAGGAAAACTACTCGTCCCCAAGAATAAATCAATACACAGAAGTGACTAAACAAAACAAAGGTACGAGGCACACAAGGGACAACAGAACTGCAAAGAGCATCGCTGCCAGTGCACGAATGCGAATGAATTGAGCAGCAGCGCTCACCGTAGATGACAGCAAGGCCAGTCTCGTGCAGGAACCTCAGTCGCCTGTGCTTGAAGGTCCAGACGGTGAGCACTGTCACGGTCAGCAGGAAAGTGTAGAGCAGCAGGTTGAGGCTGTCCAGCCTGTGGAGGTACTGTGCCTTGGCGTCGAGCTCGATGTCGGTGGCAGCCCCGTGGCAGTGGCCGGCCACCAGTAGCACCATCGCCAGGACACTCGGTCGGCCTGTCATCGCTCACCAGCACCACTTATCCCCTCGGCGAAATAAAAAAAAAACACAAACTCGCGCGCGCACGGCAAGCCCACGGCCCTCCTCCTTCACAACATGAGTCCGCGGCGGCCGAGGGTCCCTGGTGCGTACGTCGCGGCTGAATCACGATGCTGCCCCGGAGCCGTTCGCCTCGTCACTGGCGCTGCTCATTTTACGCTCCGCCCGCGGCTCCCACTGCTTTGCTCCCGCGGCGGCGAGTGTGGGTGCGCGTCGCGTGTGTGAGTGGGTAGAGGCGAAGTTTTTACTTTTTTTATCCGCGGCGACGAAGTCTTCAGTTTCACCATTGGTTTTTTTTTTTTTTTTTTTATTGACAAGCCGCGGGGTTCTTTTTGTGTCGTACGTTACGTGCGGTCAGTTGCAGTGTTGTGCTTGCGCAGGAATTCGCGGAGCTTATCGCGTCGGTAAGTTAGAGTACTACTCTGATAGATCGGATTTTATTTGTTTATGTGTACGTGAGTTGTATGCATATGTGTATATATTGTTGTATCAATGTGAAATATTTATTTTTGTTTATTTATTTGTTTCAAAATTTTCGGACTTACGCCTGTTACGTGTGCAATTGCATTGTATTGCGGTAGAAGGGATTAACTAAGAAACTACAAAAGTTATAAAAGAATTTTTTGTAATAATTTATACGAATTTTAACTATAACAATTTTAAGCCTATAGTACTTTATTTATAGTTGAATTATTATTTTGCATATTCATATGAAATTTTGGTAAGAATATTATTTTTAAATTTACAATGGAAATAATTTTAGTCTGAAATTGCGACTTTAATTAAATGAAATGTTTTTAGTAATTATTTTTAGTATTACCTTTTTATCTAGTTTTAAGTGTATTACAATTTTCTGAGTATAAACGATCTTGAAAAAAACAACAATAACAATAATATTAATATAGGTCACTCTGTGACGTCAGTCGATAATGAAGCTCACGGCATAACCTACGTCAGTAGTCGGTACAGTAACCTACAAATAAAATACCACCGATGGTAAAACAGAAGGTCGCAATATAATCAACAAAGTGTAGTAATTTTACAATGGAATTTTTTTAAAACTGTTAGTATTTTGTATAATTACGTCGTCCGTAAAGTTAGACTTGCCTGGAGGCGATAGTGGTACGTGCATTTGCAATGGTAATTGGAGACATTTTATACTTGCAGTGATAACGAACCAATCGCCAGCCTGGAGTTTATCGAAAAAAACAAAAAAAAAAAGTAAATACTCATGGAGGCTTAACAAAAACGTTGAAGTTAAATCTGCAGGCTCATTCTGCGAGCGGTTGACGACAGTGTTAAAGGTGGTGCTTGTCTCTCATCGAGTGGAGTGAATTTATAAGTTTTTATTCCATTGCTGCACTTTCATTCGATATAAGCATTCAGAATGGTTACAGACAAGCTAAGATTTGATGGAAAAGTTGTAATTGTCACGGGTGCTGGTGCAGGTAAATAAAAGTATATTTTTTAAAGTATTTTCTTTGGAGAAGCTTTCTTTTTACCGTAGATTACTTTTAATCATTGAAATTCAATTACGAAGGCTAATTGTAATACATTATCTGTTGCATGTTTTATTCAAGTTTATAAATTTAAAGATAAAGTTTTATCAGAACTCGTCAAGCAGTAATTACCCTAGACTACTGTTTGCTTTGGTATTCTGGAAATGAAAAAGCAAAGAATAAAATAATAAAATAATATTAAAATATTTCATTGATTTGTTATATATTCTTACACAGGTTTGGGTCGAGCCTATGCTCTTCTATTTGGATCGAGAGGAGCCAGCGTCGTAGTAAATGATTTAGGTGGTAGCAGACACGGAGATGGAAGTAGCACCAAAGTTGCAGATACAGTGGTTGAAGAAATTCGTAGAAATGGTACTTATTATTTCTTAAAAAATTTGCAGTAAATTTGATAATTAATGAAATTTATATGTTGCAGGTGGAAAGGCTGTTGCTAATTATGACAATGTTTTGGATGGTGATAAGGTAGTTAAAACTGCTATTGATGCCTTCGGAAGAATAGATATTGTTATCAACAATGCTGGTATTTTAAGAGACAAATCTTTCCTAAGAATGACGGATACAGATTGGGGTAAGTATCGTGTCTAAATGTGCACCTTTTTATAAAACACTGATAATATTAAATTAATTTTACAGATCTCATAAACGATGTCCACTTAAAAGGAGCAATGAGGGTAGCTAAAGCAGCTTGGCCATATTTGCGTAAACAAAATTATGGAAGAATTATAATGACTTCCAGTAACAGTGGCCTTTATGGCAACTTTGGTCAGTCAAACTATAGTGCAGCAAAAATGGGCCTTGTTGGTTTAGCTAATAGTTTAGCAATCGAAGGGTCAAAAAACAACATTCACACAAACGTAATTGTTCCTACTGCTGGATCAAGACTAACTGAGGATATTGTGCCACCAGGTTGGTATTTATATTATATTTATTTATAAAAAACCTGTTAATAAAAATAAATCATTATTTGCAGATTTCTTTGAACAACTCAAGCCAGAATTGATAGCTCCTGTAGTAGCTTGGTTGTGTCATGAAGATTGTCAAGAAAATGGCTCAATTATTGAATCTGCAATAGGCTGGGCTGGAAAATGTAAATTTATATTGTTTTTCTTGTCAACACAATTTTATTACAATTGAATTAACACTAATATTTTCTCACAGACCGACTGGTGCGTTCTAATGGTACTCTTTTGAGGAAAAATTTAAATGATTCTGTTACTGTTGAAAATGTTAGAGATAACTGGTCTACTGTAACAGACATGACTGACGCTAAATCGTTTGGCTCCATACAGGTAAAGCAGATTCTTAAAAAAAAATTAAAAACTAATAAAAGAATAATTACATTTTTCTAAAGATTAATGTGAAAAAATTTTTTTGTAGGAAGTCACTGGTGATATAATGCAAGAACTTGAAAAATTGAGATCCGGTGATTCATCAAACAAAGTAAAGTTTACACTTTGTATTAAATGAAATATTATTTACAAAAGAAACTTTAATAATATTCTTTCAGGAATCCATATTCACGTTTAACTATCAATTTCGGGATGCTATTCTGTACGCTTTAGGAGGTAAAAACATTTGTTATTATTAAATTTTGATGTAATAAATAATTTAATTGCAATTTTAATTGAATAGTGGGAGCAACGAGAAATGAACCCCGTGATATGCGCTTTTTATATGAAAGTCACGAAGATTTCTCTCTTTTGCCAACATTTTATGTAACATTTGGGCCAATGTTCTGTATGTCGTCTACTCTTATACAAGATGCATTCCCTGGGAAGGAATTGGACCCCACCAGGGTAAATTATAATTAGTTTTTCATTTATTCACTGCTTAATTACAACTTATTACAATTGTAAAATCTTTTAATATTAGATATTGCACGGTGAACAATATTTGGAAGTTCACAAGACCCTGCCTACAGAAGGAAAAGTTGAAAATCGCTTCAAAGTGCAAGCTATGCTTGATAAAGGAAAAGGAGCTGTAATTCTTGTACAATGTTAGTATCTTTTTTATCAAAGAAGTAAAATATTTAAATAGGTAAATAGATAAAATTATAGGAATATCATGAATTTTAGATGAAACATATGATGTGGCGTCTGGTGATAAACTAGCGACGAGTCAAATGTCTGCCTTCATAGTTGGTGGTGGAGGATTTGGAGGTTCCAGAACCTCACCTCACACAATTCCTTGCATTGATCCACCTAAAACAAAACCTTGTGCTTCCGTGACTCAAAAAACATCCATTGATCAAGTAAGTTTTCTTACTTCATCCCATTCGTTAAAGAAAAAAAAACTAATAATTAATTGATTTCAGGCTGCTCTTTATAGATTAAGTGGTGACTACAATCCACTTCATATGGACAATAATCTTGCTTCAATGGCAGGCTATTCAGTACCCATTCTTCATGGCTTATGCTCGCTTGGATTTTCAACTCGACATGTACTGCATACTTTTGCCGATGGAGATTCAAGCTTACTAAAAGCTTTTAAGGTATGCTAAATTTTGAGTGCAGCTGCATTAAAAAGTAGCTAGTTGTAAATGATTTTATAGTATGTAGATGTTTTTCTTTTTCATTTTGATTGGATGTTAATATTCATGATGGAAATATTCTGATTTTATTCAAAATAATTATATAAATATATTTAATATATTTTAAGTAGATGGCCAAATATCAATTTAATTGTATCGCATGTTATCTTTAATCTTCAAGACGATCAACTGATTCGTTTGATAAATCAGCAAGTATAAGTATTCGCCAGCTGCAATCAGTGACTCTCGTCATTTAAATTGAATTTTTTTTGTTTTCGTTAAGAAAGCTATGCGCGCGCATGTCAAGGTTGATCGTCGCGCTGCTTATCAGGTAACGCATGTGTTAATCTGTGAGAATGAGTAGGCGAGTTGTCATAACCTCAGTGGCCTCAGTCGTACCGATTGAAGCGCAGAAAGCGGTCGCCATTTAACGAATCAATATATGTTCTTTTTCGTTCGAATCGAGGGGCAAGTATTTTTCAATAAACTGAATTACTTCTTTTGTGATTTAATTATCGTTGAATTACAATCAGTCACTCTTTGCAAAATGTGAATACTACTTGTCGTCAAATACTAAGATATACTATATTTTATTCTGGTTATTAAACAACTTTTTAAAATGTAAATTACAAACGTTTGTGTATCTGTTTTGTGCAGGTTCGATTTGCTAAACCAGTGACCCCAGGACAGACACTTCGTACTGACATGTGGCGCAACGGGAACAGGATTCATTTCCAAACAACAGTGGTCGAAAATAATGAAAATGTCATAACTGGTGCTTACATGGACTTGCACTGAAGTAAAAAGGTCAACTATTAAACCAAATTTGTGCTCTGCTAAGAATCTTGAGAGTGATGCAGTTTTTGATCAGATATCTGACTATGTCAAAGCTAATCCTGACCAGGTTAAAAAAATCAATGGTGTTTTCCACTACATTGTAACTCAAAATGGAGAACCTCAGGCTGATTGGGGTAAGCGTTTTATTTGTGTGGTATTTTAAAAGGATTCTTTATATTGCTTAAAAGTTATTCTATAAATGTTTATATTTTTTACAACCTTTTATAGTATTGGATTTGAAAAAGGCGATTGTACAGAAGGGAAAACCAGAGGGAAAAGTTGACACTACTCTTACTATTGATGATAAAGATATGATTCAATTGGTAAATAATTTATTTTTAATTATCATAGTACACTGTTAAAATATTTGAAAATAATGTAATTCAAAAAATTTTAGGCTCTTGGAAAATTGAACCCCTCAAATGGCCTTCATGAGGGGTAAGCTAAAGATCAAGGGTAACATTATGTTGACTCAGAAACTGAAGACCTTGCTTGACGCTAACAGGCCAAAATTGTAAATAGAATTTTGATAAAACAGTATATATAGAACGGGGAATTGTTACATGACTTATAAAGTCCTTATTTTTATTTATCAATTAATTTTTAAGTTTGTTACTTTTTTTTACCACTTTAACCATTCCTATTATAAATAGATTCTTGCTCTAAAGGGGATTGGGAAAAAATTGTTCACTCAAGGGCTCAAAATATTGTACTGTAAAATTTTTTACAACGATAGTAAAAATAAAGTTATTTGTTTATGATCAGACTGGCTTATTCTTTTAATCTTTTTACTTTCCTTGTTTCGAATGACAAACAACTTACAGATACTAAAAATGTACATACATTAATATGTATGACGAGACTAATAAAAAATGTTAAATGTTGTTCCCGAAAGAAATAATTAGTAACTTCAAAAAAATTGCTTAATTTGAATGTTTTTTTTTCTTTTTTAAAAAAAATAGTAAAAATAATTCTAACAAAACGACTCGGAGCACTTCAATACAAGGTTATCAAATGTATCTACTCATATCTAGAATATGTAGTTTGACTCTGATAAAAAATTCAACTTCGATTATAAGAATCTTGAAAAAGTGTACAAGGTAAACTACTAATTCTGCCATGTTTTTATGATTACTAAAGAAGCTAACTTTAGATTAACAACATATTTATCTTTTTTATTATGATTATTACTTTTTTAATAATAATAATAATAATTAAAGGTAAAATCTAAACCTACTAGACATTTTTTTTTTGTATTAGAAATTAAACGTTGAAGTGAATACTCACAAAAAATTTAATACACTGCATTTTATTGAATTAACAATAAATCAATATTTATAAAAAAACGTTTTTTATTTTTTAATGTTTATCTACTGTCGGGTTAATACTTTTTTTGTCATATACTTTTATGGTAAATCGAAAGGAATGATTTTATAGATGAGTACCGCTAGATGGCATTAAGAGGAACTTTGACGCTGAACTTTTGAAACATTAAATCTGACAAGAGTATCGAGCTAATCAACCAATACAAAAAAGGGCAAAAATTAAAAAAAAAATTCAAGTAAAAATATCTGGTACTTTTTCAATTTTTCATTATTTCTTTATGTTTATAGAAATATTTATTTTTACTAGCTCATCGAATGGAAAAAAAATATACATTTTATAAAAATCTGCAACAATTTTATTACATTTTGTAAATTTTTTACAAATAAATTTTTTTTTAATAAATTATTAAGGAAATTTGGATAAGGGAATAAAAAGGTAATGAAATAATAATACAACATTTTCTTTAAATAATAGTATCAATTTTTATTACGAATAACATCTTTCTACAATAAGAAAAGTTCATAATTTCTAAATTCACTGTATAAAGTTAAGCATTATACGCAGAAGTAAAAATAATATTAATCAGAACGCCTCCTTTTGCATTAAATATAAATAAAAAGTTACAATGTTTTCTGTATAAGACAGAAATTTGGCATTTTTGCGAAATTTCCTACGCAGGCGAAAATCTTGCACAAAAGTTTTCAGAAAATTCTGCGGACTCTCTAAAGTAGAATCCCTAAAAGTAGAAATTTTCACTTATTTTGTGAAAATATAGTGACTATAATACCTTTTTCACTTAAATAGTGAAATTTTCTTTTATTTTCCAAGTGACTTTTTTGTACTTTTAAAACTACTATGTAAGAACAATAAGAAATTGATTTATACAGAGTTCAAGCGTAGCTTTGAAAAACAAAGGACGAGAATTATTTAAAACCTTATTCTTTTTCAATATAAAATTTATTTCTATAGATTCTTCTCGAGTTACGGATTTATTATTTCTTATTGTTTTATTTTTTTAGATTTTAACTCACACATTTCACTTATTCAAAAATCAAAATGATTCTCTTCTTCAATAAGTGACTATTCACTTATATTCCACTTGTAAAACTTTCGGCATACCCTATAAGTGCATTTTTACTTATTCCACGTAGAAGACTTTTGACACACCCACTCTCTAAATGTGAAAGTGTGAAATTTCACATATTAAATGTGAATATTCACATGCGATATAATGTGTGAAACAAATTTGACTAATTGAATGAATGAAATCTTCACTAATTCAGTATGTAAAAAACAAAATTCTCTAATTCATACGTTAATATTCACATTTTATTTTTATTAGTAGCTGCATCATATGCTCAGTTACAAAATAATTGGTGTAATATATTAAAAAAAGAAAAGTGAATTTTCACACATTTATATATGTTAAATTATTTTAACATACGAAATATGTGAAAATAACACATTTCCACATTTAGACAGGAATAAGTAGATTTTGCCTCATTCTACTTCAGAGACTAAACTCCTTTGCTTATAGAGGCTCGGGTGGCGGAGCGCGCCTCCCGCAGCCTCCGGATTAGAGCGAAGTCACCAAGTGGTCGCGATGCAGTCGGCCACTCCGGCCAGTGCACGCGCGCGGAGAAAGATTCGCGGAGCGGCCCGCAGGGGGGGGAGTCGCGGCAATCGATAACGATAATTGCCGCGCGCTCGGAGGCTGGCTGCACGGGGCAGGTGGCCTCGCTCCTGCCAAGGAGTAGGGACTCCCGGCCGTCTTGCTCGCCTCCGTCTCCGGCCAATGGCGGCGCGCGCCCGGGGGCGGGGCAAGCGTCCCCACCGCCCCTCGCGCGCCCCCCACCCCGCCGCACCCCCACCACCGCCGCCCGACGAACCTCCGCTGTCGCGCCAGTCCTTTTTCCCGCTCAGTCTGCACCCAAAGCCCCAGCCACGTGCACCGCACCGCTCCTCTCCTTCTGCCGTCGATGACACCAGTGTCGGCCGCCCTTGGCAGCGAGCGCAGTGCCCAGTGTCCGTGATCTCCGCAAACTCTAATCTCCACCATGATGAGCTCGCACCAGCAGCACCCGGCCCTCGGCCTCTTCTCCAGCATGGACCTCCACCGCATGGACATGGCCGCCGCCGCAGCCGCCCAGGCCGCCCAGGAGCACCAGAACTCCGCGCACCTCCACCACAACCAACAACAACAACAGCAGCATCAGCAAGCCGGCGCCCAGGAGCAGCACATCAAGCGCCCTATGAACGCCTTCATGGTCTGGTCCCGCATCCAGCGCAAGAAGATCGCCCTGAGCAACCCCAAGATGCACAACTCCGAGATCTCCAAGAGGCTGGGCGCCGAGTGGAAGCTCCTCACCGACGGCCAGAAGCAACCCTTCATCGACGAGGCCAAGAAGCTCCGCGCCATGCACATGAAGGAGCACCCCAACTACAAGTACCGGCCCAGGCGCAAACCTAAGGCCCCCGTGTCCGTCGTCCCCGGCGGCAAGGGCGCCGCCCAGGCCATGGGCCCAGGATTCCCAGGCTTCGGCCTGCCCTACTTCGCCGGCGCCGCCGCCCACCACCCGCACCACCCGCACCCCCTGGACTACGCGCCCCTGCCCGGCTACTTCGGCTCCGCCTTCGACGCCGTCCACCTGGGCAAGCTGGTGCAGCCCCAGCAGCAACCCCAGCAGCAGCAGCAGCAGCAGGCCGCCGACGTGGCCAACAACAACGCCGCCGCCTCGGCCGCCGCCGTCGTCAGCAGCTTCTACTCGAGCCTGTACAACCCGGCGGCGCAGCAGTCCAAGGGGTACGGGCCACCGGGAGGCGCGGCGGCCTTGTTCCCGGCGGCGGCCGCGCACCACCCGATGATGTTCGCCGGGGCGCAGCTGAGCGCCAGTCCGGGAAGCAGTCCGGGGTCGACGCCGGTGTCGGGGAGCAGCGTGTCGCCCGGAGGGTTCGAGCTGGAGCACATGCGACGGCCGGTATCCGTGTACCTGTAGGTGCGCGAGTGCGGCGACGGCCTGCCCCTCCTGGACCTGTCCACCGGGACTCCGGAGTGACAGTCCACTTTTTTATCGATGACTGTGATTTACGCGGCGGCCCCCGTGTCGAGGCATTTTTTATTGGTTATGTACGAGTTCTATGGGGGAATGAGTCTGTACAAGGTCATCGCGGTTCTATGCGACTGCAAATAGATTTTGTCGATAAAATTCTTCCGCTCAAATTGAGGGATTCTGTACAACTGGATAAAATCATCTTGTTTCGTTACTTTTTGTATGCGAAAGAATTTTCTAGAGAAATTCTTTGTTTACAATGTACAATTGTAAACAAAGATTTTTTCTGGAAATATACGTTGGTATGCGATTGTACACAGTTACTTTTTTTGATACAGAATGTGCAGTTGTATTTAATAGCTCGACTTAATCGTGTTGCTGAATATGTTTGTATACAAAATCTTTAGAATTGTGTACAATGGTATGCACATTGTGTAGAATCATTTTTGTTCATACAAACTGTGTAATTACACGCAGGTAATAAACGTGTGTATATAAAAATACACAGTGAGAATATACAATTTGTATAAAATATTTTCGCGCGGGGGGTACAATATGTTTTTTGTATAAAGTATATCCGAGAGTTTGTATAGTGTTGGTTCCGCGATTTGTAAGATACTGTGTGCGATATTGTAGAGAGAGGGGGAGTTTCGATTTTTTTTGTTGTTCGCGTCTTCCGCGAACGAACGATGTATTTTCGTTTTATATATAAGATTTACGGCCGACGGCGCTTATGTACATTTTTTTCTCTCTTCTGTAAGTCGTGAAGTTTTTTTTTATACGTTGAATACAGTTTTTTTCGCTCAATTTAATATATTAGTTTATTTATTTTTTTTTAAATCTTTTTTTTCTCTTTATTTCGTTCTCGCGCGATCGAGCCGAGACTTGTATTGAGGTTAGACGGGACGCGATGGGCCCCGATGCGAGTGAGATTAATACTCATAGAATTGTACATATATTTAATATGAATCTAATTAATTATTCATTGTCGTCTGGATTGCTCTTAAATAAGACTAGTCCGTAAGTAAGATGGGAGACGATACGACGGTACGTCGCCCGACTTTAGTCGATATACATGAAATTGACCTGAAAAAAATTGTATTTGTTAATAATAAATTGTTATTACCTATTCATACAACGAATATCACTATGTTACGTTATTTATACCTTGACCTTAATTCCTCGTATTCTTCTTTATACCACTTAATCTTATACTATTAATGTTTAATTCATTTTGTTTATATCTACAACAATAATTCTTTTACTATACATAAAACACAAAGTGTTAAAAATTAGAATGACTAGAAACATTAAAAAATTATTAATAATAAAATAATAACTAAGAAAAACACACTTGCACACACTATTGCTGTGTATTGTGTTAAAAAAAGTATTAAATTTACTTATTAATTTCATCATAATTGAAATTATATATTTTTTAAATTATTGTTCATGTCTTTTATAATAAATCGTAATAATCAAGAGATTTACTCAATTTATTTATCATATACTATAAATATATTAACAAGATAAAATAAAATAAAAGTAATAAATATATTTAATAAAATTGACATTTTTGCACCTATAAAACAAACATTAATTTTATTGTATAAATTAAAAAAAGAAGTATACTTTATTTATTTATTAATTTCATTAATTAGAATTACATTTTCACTTCAAATGATTATTCATACATTTGACAATTCGTAAAATGAATAATCGAGTGCTCCGCTCAAATTTATTTATCATACTATTAAATTGACATTACTCCCTTGCATCCATAAATCAAGGAACTATTAGCACGAAGGTATAGTGCTCTCGAACAATTCATCAGGCCAATGTAAGATAAAAAAACAGAGAGAGATGAAGGTCGTCATCCCCGAGCTCAGGAATACCACCAAAAAAAAAAACGTCGAAATTTCATTATACCATACCGAAGTTGACACAATAACTCATTCCATCCGCTCGATAAAACTAACCCTTTCAACTCGCCTAATTTAATGATCGTCGCGCTCCGCTCGGAAGGGCGACGGAGCGAGAGAATCTCCCCGCAGGAGAGGGGGTAGCAACTCGCGCGGGAACCACGAAAAGAGAGAACGGCGGTCCGAGAAACGGCCAACAGAGCCAGCGGGGCTTCTCCGCCGGCACAATTGCCCTCTAAACAGAGGGTAGTTTAGGGGGTTGGGATCTAGAATTTTTTTTTTTTGGAGCACCTGAAAAATAAAAAGTGCTATGTAAAATGAAGCGTGTTGGTAATATTGTTGCTCTGACAAAGTGGGGGAGTTTTGATTAAAAGAAATTGTTTAGGGGGCCGAGAAAATTGTTACAAACTTTCTTACCTTGTCGGCGAATATTACTATAGTATAGATTTTTTTTAGTTTTTATTCGATCGAAATTATAACCTCAAATACTGTACTAACACACATATAACCTATAAAAAAACAAATAGTTTAGTATTCATTATGAAGGAGTTAAATAAACTTTCGATCTTGAACTTTTTCAACTACTTAATCAAATATAATTTTGAATCCTGCCAGAATCACAAAAATTATCAACAATTTGAATCCACGGTCCATTAGTGTCTGCATAGATTATTATGACTTTAGAGACTTTCTCCTAGGCTCATTTTATAACAAATCGCTTACATTTACATAAAATTATTAACACAACCTACATTACACAATACTTTTTATTTTTCAGGTGTAAAAAAACAAAGAAAAGAAAATTATAGGTCCTTAATCCCCCTTAAGAGAGCCGCGTGCGCAGGAAAGGGGGAGTCGCCTACCCCAAGCGAGAGAAAGAGAGAGAAAGAGAGGAAAGTAGGATCGAGTGGCTAGTGAGAAATTTCACGCAGATGGGGTGGAATTGATATTTTACCGAACGCTCCGTTGACTTTCGCCGGGGGCCAAAAATATATATATGCATGTATGTATGTATGTATATACGCGCGTCGTTGCGGCGGCGACTAAGTGGTCGACTTGATGCATTGCGCTTCATTTTTTCGCTCTCGTTTAGCGATCCAGCGGTCACGGCTATCCGTAGTGGGGCTGCTGCATTTTTACGCGCTTCAGGCTTCCACGAGATTTCATTCGATTTTTCACTTGATTTCATCGTGGGTGACTGATTTCTTTCTTATTCACGAATAGTTGTTTGTCTTCTTTATAAATAATAATTTAAATAACTAAATAAATAAATAATTATCGCTGCACACTATCGGTGCAGTCTCAGGTCGCCAGCAGCATTGCTCCAGCCACTCTGCCCCGGAGGCGCAGAAAGAGAGAGAGAAAAAGGGAGAAAGAAAGAAAGAAAGGGTGGTCACCGCGCCGTCGGGGAATTTTTCGCGCTAAACAAAAAGGGGTGGTGGCGCGCTTTTGACGAGGAGCCGACGTTCGTGTCTTTGATGGTCGGCTTCGAATGTCTCCCCGCGAGGAAAATTTGAGGTTGCGCGATCTCGGCCCTCTTTGTCCGCGAGCGAGAGCCGGGGGCCGGCCCGGGGCGTTAATGCGCGGCTACGCGCGACGCGCAACGCCTCTGCGCTTTTTTTTTTTTTATTTTATTTTACTCTCTATTCTTCGGCCCGGGCGCCAACTCGACTTTCCGTCATTGTCAGGCCTCTTGCGAAATTTCGACGGGAGCGCTGGGACTTTTTCGCAGGCCGTTTTACTCTGCCATGGGAAATTTTTTTTTTTGGTTGTCTGCTGACGATGTACACGCACTGCGATTGAAAACCGCGTGTGGATGTATGTGTATACTGTGAGCGTTGTAGATTTATTTTCTTTTGCATTTTCTGCGGTCTGTCGGCGAATCAAGTTCTAGTCATTATACACGGAGAGAAAAAACTTAATAAAAATTGCTATTGTGATTAGGAAATGAGTGACAGTCTTGATGAGCGAGAAATGCTAGTCTGAAAAGTTGCAATTTATTAATTATATTAATTATTATTGAAATAGTAATTTTTAGAATTTTCGTACTAAAAATTTTCGACTGATAAGACTGTCAATACTTTCTTAATCACAATAGCACTTTTTATTAAGTTTTTTCTCTCAGTGTACACATTCGTATATTTCTGTAAGTTTTTATTAAAAACATTTATTTTAACATACGGTTGTATATTATTATACACAAAAAAAAATAGTAAAAAAACTTTTAAAATCCTACCAATTGACGGGAATCTCTGGAAATAAGTTCCCTTATATTGCGAATCGCAAAGTTTCGATTACAAAATCGAGGCACAATAAATGGTCACGCTTGAAAATTCATTGAGAATAGTCGCGCGTGAAAAACAAGCCTTTTCCATTTCCGTAACTAATTGTAAGTTCGCTCCGGCGCTGTCAAAGGGTTTAATGGGCTTCGGCCGCCTGCGAAGCCAAAAAGGAAGTTCGACCTCAATGGATCCGCGCGCCGTCGAATTGAAACTTTTGGCAGTCCGATTTAATTTAAGAATGACGGCGGAAAAAAAAAATTTGGAGAGAACAAAGCGATACTCGATGAAACTCTATTGCACCGCGCGCTCCCCTCTTGAATGATTGATTTTTTTTGCGCTAACAATTCAGCATTCGGACAATGCCGCTGAATTTATAATTTTCCAGCGGAAAAATTTTATACTGCGATCCTTTCATTCCTCAATTTTATTATTTAATCGAACGTTTTTTTTTATTTTATATAGATACAATTAATATTGAATTATTATTATAATCATAATAGAATTGAATCTTAATGAATTCTTGTTTCTTTAGCTTTAAGTATTATAAATCTGTATAGATCAAGTCGAAATTATTAAATAAATAAATATAATGAGTATGTATTCTTTATATCCTTCTCCTATTTATTTATTTAAACAGAGTAATACAATTACATTACAAAGTAATTCAGCCAAGGAGAAGAAACCTCCTGTGCGCTAATCTGCATAATGAAACTTATGATCTAGAATTAAAACTAAAACTTATAAAATTTTCATCTTTTAACAATAGATAACTTTGTATAAAATTTAATATAAGTATGCGCATAATAAAAGCTTTTAATTAAAACAAATTCTCCCCACACGGGAACAGAATTTAACGTTCGCGCGCAAAATCGAACATTCGAAGTAGCACAACTAATTACAGGAGTTGAAACGAGCCAAAGGCCTGGTCGCATCAAAGCGCCTCGAATTAATTAATTACACATCGCGATCCCACGTTCGGAGAAAGAGAGAGAGAAAAAGTAATAAAGAAGGCGACGGGAGTCTCGTCGATATATATATTCGATCCCGGGATTTGCAAAAAGCGCGGCGCGAAATTAATTACCAGAATTGCGCGGCTATAATGTGCACAACGCGCCCCTTTGACTTTGTCGATCGCGCAACTTTTGCTTTGTGCGAGTGCCGCCGACAATTATGTACGGTTGCGCAATCGACTCTTTGAGCTCGCGATGCCTCGGCTCGGCTGTTTTGTTTTAAGTTCCGCGGGAGACGCCCTTTCCGAGCAAGGCAGACGCTGAGTTTTGTTCGGGTCATTAGCTTTAACACTATTATTATTATTTTTGTTCTTGTTACTGTGATTATTACGTCATTATTATGATTACTGTATTTATTAATATACTTATTGTAATTATTTTACTTTATTCGATACTGAAATTCAATTTTTCTTCTTAATTTATTAAATAGCTCCTAAATTTGCCGGCAGAGTATAGACTTAAATTTTTTCTGAATTGTGTATGTATTATTGATTAATAAATTGTGTTTCGATAATCGTGGGTTTCGATAATCCAATTATACATTATCGCGTAAATTAACTCGTAATGTCGAGGAAATGCGGAGTGAATGGAGCGGTCCGTTCTTGCAATATTCGAAATTCTTCAAGTTCCGGGGGGAGGTTACGGTCAGTGTATTGTTTCGAACTATGATAATGAGTTACACTATAATACATGAATTAAATTAATTCGTAGCTCTATAATTTAAATACTAATTTGACGCCTGTGCATCTCAGAAACAATTATTGAAAAAATTGTATCTATTTATTTGTTTATTTATTGTCACACCGAGAGAAAAAACATGACAAAAATTGCCATTGTGCACGTAAGAAAGGAGTAACAGAATCTTTTATATGAAAAATAGGAATTTTTTCAAAATTACACTATTTTACTAGTAAAAATTGTTACTTTTAGTATAATAGATAACAAATAATTAATTTTCAATACTAAAATTTCTCGCTTGCGAAGGCAGTATTTAGTAATTTTTCTTGAGATTTTCTCTCACTGCGGTTAAAAATATCGGCCATTAGACTCAGAATTGAAGCAAAAAGCACTCCACATTAAAAATGTAAATTCGCGCTGATCGCGGCTGAAGCACGTGAGCGGCGTTTTCCTCGGGCAGGTCGCGTATAATTGCCGTACCACTTATGACCATCGAGGCAGAAGAAAGAAAAAAAGGTCCGATCGATCGTTCTCATGGCGGGACGCTAATCAGCCGAATTCTCCGCATTGACGGGCCGTCGCTTTCGGGGACTGTTTGCCCCGGAGCCGAAACAATGACCCGGAGGGTACACACCGCGTCCTCGAGCTTCCGCCCTGGTTGCGCGTCTTTCGTCGTCTCGTTTTGTTTGTTTATTCACGGCTGTCTTGGCGACCGGGCGATCGTTTCGTGAGCACCGGTGTACCTTATACCTGGCCGCGGGCACCGCCGAGGCTACCGTTGCCTTCGAGGACGTCGAGTTCGTTCCTGGAACTTTATTTCCGATAAATAGTGGTCATACTTTTTTTTTTGAAGAGTGATAAGGTCCAATCTTGTGTTTTTTTTTAAGTTATTTATTTGTTTCAATTCAACGGACTAACAATCCTTAATAAGACATTTTTATGCCTCCTACGATAGAGTGTCTAATCTCATAAACATAATCTATAGAAACACAAATAGTTTTATATTCATTATACCTCCTTGATAGAGTGTCTAATCTCATAAACAAAATCTATAAAAACACAAATAGTTTTATATTCATTATCAAGGAGGTATAATGAATATAAAATTATTTGTGTTTTTATAGGTTATGTTTATGAGGTTAGGACATTCTATCGTAGGATATACGCATGTGGAGTGTTAGTACAGTATTTGAGGTTATGGTTCCACAAACTACTTTGGTGAACTTACGATAGCTAATTTTGCAAAAATAAGAATTAGTTGGTTTTTCTATTAGAATGAATTTTTTCTATTTTCTGTCGTTGTTTTTTTAAAACAAGAAATTGTTTCTTCTGATGGATTAAGTGCAATACTAGCTTGTAATAAATGTGTATAAACTCTAATAAATAAATAAATATTCTTTTTTTCTTCGCTATGCATAGGCTATCGCGAACAAAAGGGGCCACTCAGTGCACCTTCTGAAGTAGCTGCGCTTACCTTGGCGCTTGAATCGGACATTCACAACTCATTTCCTCGAAAGCAAACGAAAAAAGTAACTTCCCCGCAATCTTCATTAACGTCCACGCAACTCCAGCTCGACGAAAAATCCACGCGCTAACGCGACTGCCGAATGACTTAAATCTACAAGCGGCGAGTCTCTTCTCTGAACGCGACGGTCCATTGTCATTCAAAACTAGGATGTTTGAGGATGATAATGATCGTCGCGGCGGGTGTTTCTTTTTTTTTTTTTTCTCGACGGTGCGTTTACTCGGTCAATTAGCGGCGACCGCTGCCGCGCGCGCAGCGATGGTCACGCTTCGCTCGTAACTTCCGTTCGATTTGCGACGCATCGCCGCGTCGGCCGTTTTACGGCGATGGCCGAGTTTCGCCGGCGGTGCGCGCCCCGTCAGGTGTGATTTGTTGATTGGGCTTAAATGGTGCGCTTTTTTTTTGTTCTGCGGCGATTTAACGCCGATTGTTTTGTTTGTGTGCGATTTATTGGGAGATCTTATTGCGCGTGCTCTTTTTTTTATTTGTTGTTGCGAGCGATGGTGGATCGGGCAATTAATTTTATTCGATTTCAGGTGGGACAGTGATTAGCGTGTAGAATTTATGTACAGTGAGAGAAAAAAGTTTATAAAAACTGCTACTGTGGTTTAGGAAAAGAGTGACAGTCCTTAGAAAGTGAGAATCTCGTATATACAAAATATAGTAATTTTGAGTGTCAGTAATTTTAAAAATTACTATTTTAATACTAAAAGTCTAGAATACAGGCTGGTTTTAGTACTTATTACAAACTAAAACTTAAAAACTAAATAATAAACATTTGATGTACTTTTTTACATAAGATTTAACAACAAAATTTATATTTCATCTATAAAATACTTGTTCATTCACAAAATATTATAATGCAGATAAAATTTACAAGACTTAACAACAAAATAGTTGCCTAAGCATTTAGTAAGATTAAAGATACTTTAATAAATCTTTTAACATTCTCCTTAATTGCTAATTTCTTAACATTTGCACACTGATAAAATTCTAATTTAGCGTACACTGGGCAGCAGTTCCAAATTTTCCATCAGGGCATGATTAATTCACGTGCAAAATATTATCCATGAATCAATCAATCCGAAATCGAAGCACTAGATCCAAAATAGCCGGATGAATTGGACTAAACGCGCAGAGCCGAACAAAGCGTCGAGCGAGCGGCGGGCAAAAAAATTTCGCGCGCGCGCCTCGCAGAGCCGCATAAAGACGTAAAATATGAGCGCATGAATCGCGCACGCCTTGACACGAGCCTTTGACAATAATACGCCTCGACGGCATTTTACGCGGATTAGCGCCTGCTCGGGGCCCTTTTACGGCCCGTTTTGTTTATGCGCCGCTCGGCCGACTTTTTTCCGCGCGATAAAGGCCCATCGATGAGGCGCGCGCGCGTCTCTCGTTTTTCAAAGTACGGGGGAGCAGAAAAAAAAAAAAAAGGAACCGAGAGATATTGGCCTTTATTGCGCCGTAAAGGACGGATCGGCCGGACGCGCGGAAGAAAGAGGTGTCCCCTGCGCTCTCCTGCCGCTCGTTAAGGATGGACGTCAATTTTGGAGTTTGCCTCGCGGTCGGCGCTATTCACCGGCGGGTAAATTGTGCGCATGCAAGGCGATGTCCCGAGGGGCTTTTTGTGCGCGGGACTAGTTGAACGGATATTTATGTCTATTTTTTCCGCTTAACTCGCGTATACTTCATTATCTGCGGTCACGAAGTCACTTGGGCTATTTCGAGGAAGTGTCGGCGGACGTATTGGTGTGTTATTGCTGGATTTTGGCCGGAGGGAGTGATGTGTATAGTGTGAAAGAGATTTTTTTTTTCACGTTTTTTTTTTCTTAAACAAGAGGATAATGGCCCTCGGCTGACTGAGGAAAAAATTAGAGAATAAAGGAATTTATTTATTTGTGCTGTTGCTTGTACACTTAACATTTTTATTGTGTGAATTAATTTTGATAAGAAATTTTTATATAATATTGTATATTTTTATTTTTTATTTATTCATTTATTTAAGAATAAAGGAATTTATTTCTCTGTGTTGTTGCGTGTGTATTTAAAATTTTTATTGTGTGAATTAATTTTGATAATAAATTCTTGTATAATTTTTTATCTATACCGCTTTTCTTTTTTTATCTTCTATCTATTCATTTATTTAAGAAAAATTCTACGGACTAAAAAGCCGTTAAGTACAAAATATATTATAGATATATTAGGACTTACTTGTTAGTATTAATTATTTATAAATTTGACTTTTACCTATTCAATTCTATTCTATTCTAATCTTAGATATTTTATAACGTTATTTATATTATATTGTCTAGAATATGTTAAATTAATATGGAATTCAACATAATCTGGTTAATAGTTCCTAAATCTTTCGTCAGGGTGAAATTGCATTAAACATATTTTATCATGATTTTATTTATATAAAATTCTCATCTCACA
This sequence comes from Sycophila sp. Sp_5, assembly GCA_018906775.1. Lineage (NCBI taxonomy): Eukaryota > Metazoa > Arthropoda > Insecta > Hymenoptera > Eurytomidae > Sycophila > Sycophila sp. Sp_5. Next base: position 625,136 of record JACCID010000072.1, read on the forward strand.
ATCGATCACAATGAGAGAGAGAATAGAGAGAAACCGAGCGAAAACAGAGTCAATGGGGCTTGGACAACGAAATGATTCTTCAACACTAAATGAAAGAAGTCAGTTGCGAGGAACTTTCAATCGCTCAAATTCGACAGATCCGTTTGATCCACAATAATCGTTAACTTGGAACGTCAATGTGTGCGTACCCCATCGCAAAATGTCCACCGATTGTTTCTCTCGCATCGCTCTTGATTTCCGCAATCCACGCACACGCGCGTTCCTGCACACACACACACGCCCATCCGCAAATACACAAATTCACCTCGTCCACGTACGCAAAAAAAAAAAAAAAAAGAGAACCAAGGCAACTAGTAGCTGTGAATCGTCGCAGTTCACCGGCGGTGCAGCAGCAGCATCTGCCCGTAATCCGCAGTGAAGTAGAGTGAAACCGCCCCGTTGTCCGACGCTGATCCCCGCATTGTGCCTGGTATTGTGGCCGCGCCGTTCGAGAGCGAGGCCCCCATTGTCCCCCCGATCGCGCACACCTACCTCCTCTCATTGTCTCTCCGCGATTTCCAGCGCACGAATTTTTTTTTCCGCGCACGGGATTAAAGGTCGCACGTGTGTCTCGTACACCGCGCGTCCGCGATTTATTTATTTAACGAAGATTCGAACGGAATCAAAAGTCCTTAAGTACAAAATGTGAAGTACCTTATCGAGTGACTTAAAATATACACTTAAATGAGTAGGTGCGGGAAAAAATATTTTCAGCGATAGTTGATAGACTGTTTTGTAGTGCATAAATTTAATAAAACATTTTAGTGATATGTATAATGCATAAATTTAATAAGGTGTATAAGTGACAATTACTAGATTTCTTTGTAATGCATAAATTTAATAAAACATTTTAGTAAAAGAAACTTGCTTCAAATTTTGCTATAGAATTGTGGTAAATTGTACTATAAAAAAATTTGAAATTTTTCTAAGATCCGTCAAAATTGATGTTGACTTGTCGAGTCTGTCCTTGTATTAGCAAAATTTATTGTAAACTTTACCCTGCTATTTTCTCAGTGTAATATTTATGCAGTGTCATAATGGCCTGTAAATCCATAGTACGTACACGCAGATATACGTATATAAACTGTACGATATACACAGATCTACGAGAGATTCTCTCGCTCGGTTGGCCGACAATAAGCGGGGGTTTCATTGTGCGACGGTCCCGGGGCATTTTATTGGGAAATTAATGCGAGGCGATCGACAAACACCTACGAATTGATGCGCTTAGGAGCGGGCGATTCGAGAGATCGAGGGTCCCTCGGTGCGCCTGCGGCAGTGTCTGTTTGGACTGAGGTTAAATGGCATTATGGAGCACTTATTTGAGCCGGTTCACGGCGCGGGGATGTTATACCTATGCGATGTCGTCGGCAATTACGTCCGTGCCAGCCATTGTGTTTTTCTCGCTGGCGGCTGCCTTTCAAATCGATCGGACTATTCGCCTTGATGATGTCTGCACTTGCGCGGCAGCTGCGGATATCGCTTGTACTTTTTTTAATTATGGGCATTATACTACTTTCAATTGTTTCTAAAAGTCTTTCACGAATTCACGTATGTTGCTAATAAATACTTAGAAATCTAAAAATTATGCGCGTGGGAAAATGTACAAGAAAGCATTTTTATGCACTTGGGGAAAATGCATAAATAGTAGTTTTCGATACTAGCATGCAGAAATCACTTCTGACACAAGTGTCGAAGAATATTTTATGCAACGAGGGCGTAAAGTGCTGATTTATGAAGCACGCACTGCTTTACGCACGGAGTTGCATTAATGGCATTTATATAACACTAGTGCATAAATACTAAATTCACACTCCTTTGAAAATCAATTTTTGCGCACTATAGTATAGAAAATAAATATATTTCGTAGTACAGAAAACAATGAATAAAGTAAAATAATCGTTTACAGTTGATTACAGCACTTATACAAAGGCTTACAGATTCTCGACTTAAAATACATATATATATATAAAACTTTTAAAATAGTAAAGAAAATATAAATATAAAAATTCGCCTCTCCACGTAAAACGCAAACACAATCCTTGGAGACTGGAAGCTGCAAGCCGTTCGATTCACATGGCAACACTTAAAGCAGTAGAATAAAAGAAAAAAGAAGTTACCAAACATCAATTCACTTAATCCCTTCAATTAAATTCTCTCACCCTCTCAATTCCCCATTGAGCGCGACGTCGCCTTAAAAATTCTGAGACCCTCTCTCGCCCCCCGGGCGAATTAACTTATCAACGTCCGTGAAAGAAATTTCATTAGCGCCCGCGTGAAAGGCTCGAGTGGCCGGACAGCGCCCGTGTGTGTACACGCGGACCGAGGGTCGAGGGAAGATTACCTCGAGGCGCGAGCGAGTGAAGTGGCCTCCTTAATTAGCGTCGGCGGGAGCCCCTCGAGGTGTCGGCCATTGAGCCGCGCGCTACTTCCACTCGAACCCGCACGCTCAATGGCGAATGCGCCGGAGGTGTCTTTGGTCTTTTATATACTCATATATATGTATGAGCGCGCCTAGCGTAAGTCGCCATCGGGCTTATTTTTTTTTTTTTTTTAATGCTATTATAAAGTTAAGGATTCGAGTTAAATTTGGCGACGGTCGGGTTTGTTTAGCAGCCTGGACAGTGACTCTGACTGTGAGATGAGAATTTTCGAAGTGGATGACGAGTTTGTGCATTTTTTTTTCAAACGCATAAAAATGAATTTATTTTCTGTACTAGTGCGCAAAAATTGATTTTCAAAAGAGTGTGACTTTAGTTTCTTGTGCGCTAGTGCTATAAATGCCGTTTGTAATGCCCTTCAGTGTCGATGTACTTTATAAAATTAATTTAATGCAATAGTATTTTTCGATACAAGTGGATAAAAGCTAATTCTCGCGAGTGCGTAAAAGCGAGTTTTATGCACTGCATCAGAATTTTCGTTAGCGATAAATCGCTAATTTGCATAACACCCACACAACACGTACAAACACGCATGCTACTCGCAACGGTCAAAGAAAATGTGGCTAAAATTCAAAAGCGTCATGTAGCTAATTCACCGATCGCACTCCTACGCTTCTAATAATGTAAATCCGACAGCAGGGTGCCGCCGCACAGCCCGGAATCAAGCACCGGTAATGGAAACATGCCCCTCCGCTGCGAGAAAACACGAAACCAATAAAATCCTCGCTCTCGATCGCGCGGCTAATCTTCGGGCCGCCGGTACCGGGCCAATGCACATCGCGGCCGGCGCGCGCAAAGTAATCCCCGCGGAGCCCCGCGTTCGGCGTATCGTTCGGCTACAATGAGAACAAACCGTGCATGGTTGTTCGGGCGGTAATGCCGGCGTCGGGTCGCCGAACAGACCGATGGCCCCATTGTCGGCGCATCAAGCGCCACCCCCTCCCACCCCGTACGCGCGTTTATTTCGACGGGGGAGATACGGCGTGGACTCGCCGGGCCTACAATGGCCTTAATATACGATTGTTCTCGCGGACCGCGAGAACGCATTATGGCGGCGCGCGCGATGCGACTGCCAACCCCGCTGGGGGTGGTCGCGGGTGCGCGGCTGCAATCGATATTGCACAAGTGGTCACTGCTGCCACATTGTTGGCTGATCTTCTTTTGATTTATTGAGCGACTTTCTTTTTTTATTGCGCGCTGGGGGGGGGACTAGCTCTCGTTTTTTCAGGGGTTCATTGGAGAGAGACGTTGATTCTTCGAGGGTTGGTGTAGTTCAATTGCTTATTTTTGTCGGGTGGGATTGTTTGACGTTCGTACGGATGATCTGGACTTATTGGGCTTTTAATGATCGATTGAAGGTGTTTTATTATTTTAATGTCGACCAGAATGCGTGAAATTCAAATAGAATTTAACATATTTTGTGCAGTAATTCTAATTTTTCTGGCAGGTTATGTAAGAAGGGAGTCATATATCTAAAATATTATTTTTATTATATCAATAGAAATTTTAATAGATACATACAATTCATGTTTAATATTATTAGTGTTTATTCAATTTTTTAATAAAATAAGCACAATTGTATGATAAAAACTTCATACTAAAATTTTTAACAGTATATCATTCCTCAAAATAAAATTAGCCTAGAGAGTTTCATATTTTTCCAATAGATTTAATAGACTTTAATAATATTAAACGTAAATATTATACGAACTATTATAATTTTTGAATTTTAGTTGATTTTATAAATAAAAAAATTCGTATAAAGAAATTATAATTATCCTAAATTTAAATGTCCACCTAATAAAGAATTATTTAAAACATTAATACTTTATGTATCCAAATTAATTCGTAAATTACGACGGCAGTGAAAGATAATAATAATAATAAAAAAATTGTTTCACAGCTGCACCTCCATGAAAGCGCTCGTCAATGACGACATGAGAAGCATCACTCTTGGCGCTACCGATGGAAATGAAGCTTGGCGATTTTTGCCGCGGCGCGAAAACAAAAAGTCAAAGTGTCATCCAGCGGCGCGTGGAAAATATTTTCGAAAATTGAAAATGACTATCATCATCGCGCGCTAACAATAGCCGCCGCCAATCGCGCGCCCCATTTTTCGCCTGCGCCGGTGGCGCCGCGCTCCCCGCTCCCATCCATTTTTCCAATTTAAAATGCCATCTCTTAATTTCCTGCCTTGTCACTTCGGCGTGTCCGGTGGGATTTTTCGCCTGAAAAACTGTCGGCCTCCTTCCTCGCCATTAGCGCGGGAGGCGCCGCCGATATCGTTTTTCTCGCGATCCTATCTGCAGCCGCGATCGCCGGCTTTCGTCGAGGAAATTATACGCCGCGGCGTAAACTCGTTTGCGCTCCGCGACGGTCACAAGAAAAAGCGCACGCGAGCGCCGACCGAACGAATTACGCGGCGATCGGGACGATAAGCCTGTACGCCGGCAATTTCGCGATTTTTATCCGATTCGTACAGTTTGTGTGTGCAAATTCCATTTTGTGTTCTTGAAATTGCATGTATTTTTTTTTTTTTTTTAAACTCGTACGTAAAATCACGTGGAGTTATTATTACGATGGTTATTTATGCATCGAGGGAGTAAAGTAGGTGATTATTCTCGAAAATGGAACTAAGCTAATAAATTTTGCAATAAATTTTTTAACTTGATCATTTATAAATGCACTTTGATAAAAAATCAAATAAAATGCGATTAGGAGAGACAAAATAGGTCTTCGAAAAGTAAAATACGTTTACAAAAGCTGAAATGTGTCTGTCAAAGCTAAAAAGAATAGAACATGTCTGCGAAAACTAAAATGTGCTTTTAGAAGCCAAAATATTTCTTCGTAGAATAGAATGTGTCTACAAAAGGTATAAAACATGTCTTTCAACATCAGAATGTGCCTATAAAAGCTAAAATGTGTCTTCGAAGAATAGAATGAGCCTGTAAAAGCTAAAATGTCTCTTCGAAGAAAAGAATGGGTCTGCGAAAGCTAAAATGTGTCTTCGAAGAATAGAATGAGTCTCCGGAGAGTAACACATGCCTCCAGATAATAATGTATCTCTCCGGAGAGTAAAATAACTTTCCAAAGAGTAAAGTACTTCTCCGGAGACTATATAAAACAACTGAAGGAAATAAAATATGATTTTACTCCATAGTGTCAATAAAGTGGACTTTAAGGTCGATTAAGGTAAAACTATTGTTTTAAAAAACTTTGAGGTACTAGACAATTAGAAGAAAGTACAATTTAAAAAATTCAAAGCTCCGAAAAATCTCACTAATTTTTTAGAATCAACCAATGAGTTTGTTCCCTGGAAAAATCTGATTCGCCGGTGAACAAAAGGCCAGAATTTCTTGAAACTAACTGTAGAGCGGACAAACGTTTGAAAAAGCGAGAAAAAAGGAAGAAAAGGAGTCGGGCGCGCTCGGCAAAGGCGAAGTATCATCCGCAGTAATTAACGGGCTAAATTGAATCGCCGCCGGTGCCTGAAAGCTCGCCTCTATATTGGCCCGCACGCGCGCACACACGTGCACCGGGCAAACGGAGGGAGGACTTAAAATCGGAGACTGGAGACGCGAAATTGCGCGGAGGAAACACTCGGGGAGCCAAGTCGATATTGTTAATCGAGAAGAACGGGGCGGCATTGTCGCCTGGGACTTTCGACCGCGTGGGGGGTTTTAAAGGACACTCGGGGCCGGGGTGGGTGTATACGTCAATGCGGAAACACAAGATATCGAGATTAACGAGGGAGCCGCGCTCCTAATCACTTTTTCCGCGTGCTTGCAAGCTCGGGGCTTGGCTTTCATTCCGCAGTCTTTTCTTTTATTTTTTCCCCTCTCTCTCTTTTTTTGTTTGCTCTGTAGATGAGGAAATGGTCCTTTAGAATTTTTTTACTGCGAGCGGTTTTGTCAGTCGATGCGCGGCGAACGGAAAAAGGAAGGGAATGAAGTTTCCATAAAAACAGTATTTACGTTGTGGTTGCGCCGATAAGTTTTTGTAGTTTTATTGATTCTTGCTTTTGCTTTCGTTTTCATTGATTCTTCCCTTGCAGTGTGTTCTCAAGAGAATTTAAATTAATTTGTTAAAAAATTATTTATGAATATGTGCGAGAGATTCTTATACTTATTGCTTCCTCCACGAGGAATATTTGTAATTATTCTTTTGTTATACACTGACAAGTGTAATAAATGATTTTAAAAAATTCAAATTTTAAAATTATTAGCCGAACTATACGTCCTTAAAAATTTTAGATTATTTTATCCAAAAAAAAATGCATTTTCTTTGTTCCACGATGAGTCTTTCTCTAAAAAATTAGTATGCAAGCTTTATGTTTCGGAATTTTTGCCTTTACAGTGTAAGCGTAATGTACAGCTCTTTTCAATCTGCGTCGATGGACAAAAAATGAAACTGCATTTTTATATTCCAATATATACATTCGTTAAAAAAGTATAGCCATTCGAATGCGCCCGCGCCAACTCCACCGAGGAGAATTTAAAATTCATCGCGTCGAAAGCTCGAAACTCTCGTCAGACGTTTTCTGCCGAAGCCGCGCGCATTATTCACCGCGCACGAGAAAAGGAGCACACACAAAAAAAAAGGGCAACATGGCGAAACAAACGAAACGTTCCAGCATCGAGAATCCCGTCAGAGAGTCGCAAAATAAAGGCAGTTTACCCCGCCACAATCGCCGGGCAACTTTTGCCGGGCGTTGCGGCTCACTTCCCCGTCCTCGGCGTTTGTGTCTTGCACGGGCCGGCGATTCCGCCGGCGAACAAAATACCCCGCATAACCCGACACAAAGCTCCGGAGTCCGGCGGGCGGTGGGTGGGTTAAAAAAAAAAAAAAAAAAAAAAGCAACGGCATACTCCCGGCACAATCGGCTCGTTCCCATACAAGTCGCTCCCTCGCGCTTTCCAATTTGACCGGGGCAAAACTGCCCGCCGGTCCGCTCGACTTTTCGACATTTCAATCAGCCGCGGCCACTTTTGGCCCTCCCGATGCACGTTTTAATGAAACACCAGGCTCGGCGCCCATTGTGCCCGCCACTGTGGGCCCACCCGACCCTCCTACACTTTGCCGATCTCGCGAGGCGCTTTTTTTGGAGGACGTCCAAAACGCTCCGAGTTGCGCCGGTACGTGCGCGACGATTGTCTTCCCTTATGCGTTTTGTCGGGGAGGTCCAGCTCGTTTTCTTCGCTGCTCGATTTTTTTTTTTTTTTTTGACTTTCCTTTCGACGGTGCGCCTCTGCCGGACGATTGCCTGGATTTTTTGGCACGCGTATAGAGGAACTGATGTATTCTCGATTTTTTTGCGCGTCATTATGTCCGAGGGAGGCGGACGATAATGGCAAATGCGAAGACTGGTCGCAGGGAATTAAACTGTGAGATTTGAAAAAAATGTTTGGCCTTTTTTTTTGTGTGTTTAGGAGAGCTTGTTTAAGTACGTGTGAGCGCGAGTTTTTCCTTTTACTTCGGACAGAAGTTGGTTGAGACAAGTCTGCGATTGTCGAAATTCGACGAATGAAGGAGAACAGTTTTTAGCGTAAATTGAAAATATTTAAAAGAAAAAATACTCAAGTTTCACAGTTTTTCAAAGTTTAAAGTGTCTAAAAAGTCACAATGCTAAAATGGGATGTGTAATTATGACATAAACGTTAGAACACTTACGTTTTTATTTCTACTTTTTTATAATACATTAGAACGCGTAATTTTTTAACGATCCTCATTCGCTGTAGTCACTTTTCAAGCACTTTACAAATTGTTCAAAATTTAATTTCAAGTATAGCCATTTCGCTGCGCGATAAACCGCTCTCGTTTATTTTTCTTTAAATTAATAAGACGAAAGGCTGAAATAAATCGTATACCATCCAAAATGCGACATTCATTAAAATAATGACGCGTTTTCTCAAAAAAAAAAAAAACACATACACATACACACGCTCCAAGGAACAAAAATAAAAAAAAATGCCAACGAGCGACACTGGGATTTGAAAGAAAGGGGCAAAATGTTGAAGGGCTGTTTCGACACTAATTAAGAAAAATTATTCGGAAAATCGTGCGCTCCGCGGCGCTAATCGCGACTCGTTACGCGGCCCCTCACAATACGAGAGCAGCCGTGAAACGAGGGGACAGCTCTCCACGGATTCTCCACGGTAATGAGATCATCGCCGGAGGCGCCGCCGCCCGCTAATATATAAGCTTCTCGGCGGTGGCGAGAGACGGTGTACGAGTTAATTTTAAAATTCGAGTAGCGACGGATCGTGGGGCCTAGTTTTACGTGTACATTGACGGCTTTATCGAGAAAAAAATAATTGAATATTATTAATATAGAAAAGTAAATCTAAAGTTAAATTTGACTAATATAACTAACAGTCTGTATTTTTTTATTTTAAAATCGATTGTTTAGTTATTCATTGCGATTATTTAGTTTTTTATTAAATTTACTGTGTGAAAAGTAGAAGTTGCTTATTTTTTTTTTGTTCGGTGGGTCTATACTTTTGCGTCAATGTTCAATTTTCTTAGGTATAGACACTGGAACAAAGTTGGAACGAAATTGTAATGACACTGTGCATTTTTCTGTTAAATGTGAAACAATTACTTTTACAGTCTTTACAGCTCCACCCTACAATCAGGTCAGCCATTGAAAGGTAAACTGGACACAAATGAAGGCGGAACGGGAAATGTGCGGGTGCGAAAATTCAAAGAAAAAAATAAGCAATAAAAGTCAAGGTATGCGCATCTTGCATTAGCAAATGAATACTAAAATTCATTTTAACGAATGAAAATTTCAATTTAAACACTTTTTACGGCAGTAATAACAAATTAATGCAATTATAATTAAGTGATTTAATGTATTGTTTCCGTTTCTACGGCTATAAGAAATTTGCATAATTAAATCATGCAATAATTGCCTCATAGGCGTCAATTACCTCAAGCGATTCGATTTATCTTTTCACTGGAAGGGAACAGCAGTAAATCACTTTGTAAATAATAAAAGTAAATTTTCTTAAACAGATTATCCCTAGAATAACGGGATTTTGTGCAGGTCAGTCTTATTCAAGCAATTTGAAAGTATATTGTAGTTTTCTCTCTAATTCCTGCAGTGCAACGGATACATATACAAGTAATGAATCTTTATAATATTGAAACATAGCAGTCCTTAAATACAAAATTTGCATTATTACAAATTTATGATACAAAATTTATATAAGTAATATAAAGTACTTTTTATTTTACAATGCAAGACCTAAAAAATTTTTTATTCATAAATCATTCCCTAAAAAAAAAGTGTCGCCGAAAAATCTGCTCTTCATATTTAGCGTCTACAATTTCTATACACTTGGAGGTGCAGTCGCAGCAGTTCAAATCGCCGTTTTATTTTTTTCTTTTACAACCCCGAACCGTAAGCCGTGGCAAAACGCTAAAAAGTCAAGCGTGACGGTAAGCGACTTTTTACCTTTTCGCTATAACTTCGACCGGTTAGCCCTGGACGCATCTGTGCTTCTCGAAAAAAAAAAGATCGAACAAAGCCTCGGAAAAAAGGACAAAATAAAAAAAGAAAAGCCAGCGGACGGTAATTTCCTTTAACGGCCATTAAAAAAGTCGGCGGAATCGGACTTACGGCCGTCGTGGGGAATCCCGTGCGGCAATAAAGAAATAAAGCCTGAGCGCGCGCGCCTCTTGACTCCGGAAAAGTCCGAAAACGCCGGGGATGCGTTTATGAGTGCAGGGGACAATTTGCACTCGACCGACGCTGTTTAACTTTGCAGTTTGCAAGATTAGCGCGGACAAAAATCAACGACGCCCTCCCCCGCCGTATGGGGGGCCTAATGTATAAGCCTTTGGGGGAGGTGCGCGTGGACGTGCTAAACGCGCCACGAGGACTTGGGCAATAACCCCCCAGTCATTCGGTCGTTTATTACCTTAATCGTGGCTACTATCGGCTCGGACAATGCCTGGGGAGGTTCGATGACTGCCGGAGGGTTTTCCCTATACCTGACGGAAAGTGGGAAGCTCTCGTTTACTCCGTGCCTTATATCATGTTTATTATTGCAGTTTTGTTGAAGAGCCTGCGATTTTACTGTTCCGAAAAGATCATCCGACTTACCTGCGAATTGTTTGTTATACGAGAAAAAATTTAGTTCTTATGTACCAGCGTAAAAATAATTCAGACTAAAATGTGCATAATTCATAGTAAAAACAGTGCACTGTTTGCCTGAAAATCCATGCGAAGTTTATTTTTACAGTGCACGTGTCTCTTAAAAAGAAAAAAGCCACGGTGGAACAAACAAAATGCCTCAAAGTGCAGCCTCGCGGATCTCAAAGGACGAATTAACGTTTACTCCGACGCCTGCGCGTTTCTTTTTTAGCCGTCGGCGCTCCACATTTCGCGCGATTAATTGCAGCCGGCGGCGACGATCAAACGGGCGCGTGCGATATCAGTTGAAAGAACGGCGGAGGGGGGAGGGGGGACAGGCAATTTTTTTTTCGCCTCCACGACCACTTGGCTCGAGTCGTCGTCACGTCACCTTTTCTCAATGCCAATTAGCGCGCTTCGCGCTTTCGCGCTCCGCCGCGGACCTGCGCGCGCGATTCGCGACTGCCGGGGGCCGACAAGTCAAAGGCGGCGCGAATGTTTCCGGGGGATTCGAGGAGCGACGGACTTTGGACCAGGAGTGGCGTTCGTGACCGGATGACTTTTTTTTATCGCTCCTGCGATATTTGTTAAATTGAGGATGTTGAACGTATATTCATTTATTTGTTAATATTTATTAATAATTCGACGGACTGCATAGAGCTTAATGCAAATTTGACGTAAAGAATATTAAAGTATGTTTAATTATAACACTGAGAGAAATGTTTAAAAAAAAATTTACTATCAAGTCAGAAATGTTAATTACTATATTACTAATTTTGCAAAGTACAGTTTTTACTTTTTCCTATAATCTAGCACATCTTATTACATAGCGAAACATTAACATCTACTTCATTTTTTTCCTCGGTGTATATAGTAATAAAAACTGTTTATGCTGCAATTCTCCTTAATAAATAAAAAACAGACACAGATACATAAAAAAAAACAAAGAATACCTATAAATAAAAAATCGGGCAAGATTGCCCCTCTAAAGGCAGTTACGTATGCGCACAAGTCGCGGGCCATAAAACAGCGCATTCGAATCGGCTCGGCTCGCGTGAAAATCAAAGTTTGCGTAAAGCCTAACGAGGGATGAAAGTGAGACGGAAAGAGAAAATCTGAAGTGATACACAGGGGGTGGGGGTGGTAAGCGCCAAGGGACCGCGCGGTCGCCTGTAATTGGCGTCGGCTTCGCGCGGCTTTGAAGTCTGCGCTTTAGCGCGCGGCAGGCAACCCCCTTTTGTGGCCGGGTGTTGAGTAAACGACGCGATTAAATTACCATTTTCGATTCGGCGGAATAATTCGCCTCGCGAAATTTGCTCGGGCGCGCGGCGAATTAAGGCTCCACCCCTCGCCGACGTTTTTCAGCATTTTTCTCCCTCTCTCTCCTTCTTTTTTAGCGCACACTCGCCTTTCTCGCAATTAAAATCGAGCCGCGATCGCAATTAGGTGTAAGGAATGGCCGTTTTGTCGAGGCACGCGGGGCTGTTCGGCCACGCGGGGGCAAAGTGGATAATTAGAGTTTGCAGGCTGCGGTATGCTGAAATGTAAAATTGTGTGTTTTTTTTCTTTTCACTTGGGCGGCTTTCTTTTTCATTTTGTAGTAATTCGATTGTTGAGTTTTTTGCGGATACGTGTGTATAGGCATGAAAAATTGCGGAAAGGTATGTGCAAATTGTGTGACCTTTTTACAATGTTTATTGACTTTCTCGTGCTTGATTATTGAAAAAAAAAAAAGAATATGAGTTAATCTGTATACTTTATTATTGGCTTCAGAAGGGCAAATTAATTTATCGTCAAAAATATATTTTTTTTATTAAAGATCGTGATATACTGACTATATAGATAAAATATAAGGATAATCGTCTCATATTATGGCTCGAAATTTGAATTTTTAATTGACTTTCGGAGCTTCTTAATTGTGGGCAAGTAGATCCCCGAAGGTAAATACTAATAAATAGATATATATTGTATAATAAATCTATAATAAATAAATATCCGCAGTCCTCTTTTAGAAAAGTGAATTTTCTCATAAAAAAAAATTAATTTAACCCTATAAAAAGCAGAATTTAAAGACGAAATTTAAGTTAATATAATACATTTTATAGTATTTATTATCAAGATCATCACACTTACGAATAAAACTTCTGCATAATTTATAATTTTAAATCTTTTAAGAACGAGACTGGTCGAAATTTCCATCATTTTTGTCGGGCACTCGACGCGCCAGACCTTCGATTTTATATTATGTAAAAAAAAACTTAAAAATTAAAAACTTACAAAACCCTCGCCCACTAGGCCGAACGAATTTTACCAAAAGAAAAAAAATATAAACAAAATGGTTGCAGTGATACAAAACGAAGCGCAAACGAAAATGAATTGCCCGCAGCGGCGAATTGAAAAGCCCGAGCGGCGGCACTCGAGCACAATATCCTCCGGGCGCATTCCCGCGGAAAGGCTCTCCAGCCAGCGTTGCATAGAGCAGTCCCCGCGCGTTTCTGATCCGACACCTCGCGATTTTCTCGCGCATAGTCTCGCGCCGCGCATCCGCGCCTCGTCCCCGCGCCTCCGCATAAAGGCCCGCGCGCTCGTCCAAAAACCGTCAAAGAGAAAAAGCGCGGGGGGAGAGGGAAAATTAAAAAAACGCGCGCGTGCGCGAGGCATTTAATTAAGACGCGTTAGCGCCGCCGCGATAAAAACGCCGAGCGAGCCGTGAAAATCGCGGAGGGTGCGAGGCTCCCCTTTGTCCTCGGCGCGCGCGCCTTTTTGCGTAATTAGAGTGTAGTGCGCTCGCGAAAATAGTCATCAAGGCGCGAAAGTGCAGCGAGCGGACGTTTCATTCGATTCGGCGGCTTTGTGCGGGCCGCGCGTGCCGCTTCATATTTTTTTTATTTTATTTTTATTTTATTCATCGTTTACGGGTAGGTATACACGTGCGCAGGGTGTATACACGCGCGCAGGTATTTTGGAGGGACTTTTATGGCGTTTGATGTCGGGCCGGGCGTTTTAGCCGATTGAGCGAATCAATGGGGTAATAAGCTCGTTAGGGATCCCGGAAATAAGCCCACGCGAATTTTTTAATTAAGCGCTGTTAGGGAAGGAAAATTTTAAATTGGTATTTTTTAGGCGCGCGCGGCGTTCCTTTTGAGCTTTTGTTGCGCTCGCATTGGATGTTGTTCGGGTGACAATGATGACAGAAGCGCATTGAAAAAGTGACGGTAATTGAAAGGAAGTCGCTTTCGAGCAAAAGTGAATACTAGAGTATCTTAAAAAATTTTTTATTTAAAAGTCTGTAAACTGACTATTGTAGAATATGTAATAGTCAGTTTATAGATTAAAATATCATTAAAATATTACACATTGGATAAATATTCACTATTTATTGCAGAACAATAAAATATACCTTTTTTTCTTTAAATTAGAGGAATTGATGGTTTTCCGACACCTTTTTGTTGTTAAAAAATCTTAGTATCGTGTTTAGTGATAAAGATCAATAATTTTTCGAAAAAATCGCTATAATTCTTATGCAATTTCTCTCTAAAGTAAAATATAAAATTTTCCTACAGTATGCATTTATTCTGTGAATTATTTTTTTTATTTCTATTTATATTTTAGAGTACCCAGCAGATTAAAATCCTCTAATTTTCCTCACTTATGAGTGAAAAATGTCTGGTCACTTCGACACTAAAATTCCAATAAAAAAATCTCACTTTATTCCACTTTACGGAGCGCAGTATTCATTACAACTCACATTTCCGTTAATCTTCTCAAATAAACAGTGGCAGAGTGTCGCAAGTGCAAAATCAAGTAAAAATACCCGCAAATAGGCTTATTGCCAGTGCGACCCTCCGAATTACAGCCAAACCGGTCAGCCCGATCCTCTCGAAAGACCAACGCCCGTGCACTGCAAATCGTGCCAGCGAAAAAAAAAAAACAAAGCGATAAAACAAGAGGAGCCCCCCGCTCGCGGGGAGTCACCTCCCGACGCATTAGGTGGGATTGGAGTAGTGGCCCGTGTGCCGTCGGCGAAATTGGAGCGGCGCTCGCCCCATTCGAGCGGCACAATGAAGGCGCGCGCGGGTCGGACAATGTCGTGTCCCCGTGAAACTAACACCGCGCATTAGCATGACAACGGCTAGATTAAAAAAAAAAAGAAAGGGGGGGGATTCTAATGTTTACCGCGCCTTCTTTATCTTCGCGCGAGCCTGGCTGCACTCGAACACTGTGTACACCGATGCGGCTTCATTTCTGAGCGTCTGTTTGCCCCGGCCACCTTCGGTGAATTCATCGACGGATGCTCGCGTTTCTCCATTGTCGGCGGCCCTGTTTTATTGCTTGTTTAATGGCGCCGCTGCACGTGGATTTAATAATTGATAAGTCCACCAAGTCGCGACGATGGAATTGAACAAATAGCGCGAGCGATGGGACGGCTGCGATGATTGTTTAGGACGCGTTTCTGTTTTGCGCGAGGATGCGTTAATGTGATTTTCATGGAGTGCATTGATTTATTCGCGGGCTTTCGGTATATTATTAATGTAGATTTTCGTTTTTATTCTATATTATTTTTTATTTATTTTATTTACGAGAGTACAGAATACACAAATATAATTAAATTACAGCTGCTTATAATACGTATAACGATGTTTAAAAATTAACCTGGTGCAAGAAAATTCCTGATTGCTGGTCTCTTAATTCTGAGTTTTCTGACTAGATTAAATTGAAGAAAATAAAAAATTTAGAAATATGGTAAGGTAAAGTACTCGAGAGCGGGACATTTTTTTAGAGACGTGAAAAACTAACAGAGAGTACAGAATCAAGAAACAAAATGCTTTGGAAATTCTTAATTTAACATCGCATGCGTAGAATTTTATTTTGTAACGTAGGGTCAGACTCGAGAAATAAAAATTTTTACTAGAAACTATAGTAAAATTTACTCGATTTATAGTAAATTTTCTAGTAAAATTTACTAGAGTACTATACTTTGTAGCAAAGTGTACTAGATTTCTACACTTTCTAGTGAAATTGACTACATTGACATTAAATTTTACTATACTTTCTATAGTAAAATTTGTTCTTTTATCGAATCTGTCTATAGAACGTTTACTAGAACTTTTTTATCTATGTTTCACGTTTCACGTTCCTCGTTCATGCAATACTCGGGGCTAACCTATTGCGCCTTTGTGGCGCGAAATTTGAATTTCCAATTGACTTTCGAAGGCCCTTAATTGCGGGCAAGCAGAGTTTCGGAGGTAAATGCATCCGATTACGAAGTTAATAAGATCGACGGAGAGTCGCAAAGGAAGCGGCACCGCCCGACAATGGGATCTCGGCTAAAAGTCAACTGGGCGGCCAGTGTCCGAGCGGCAACCCGGGGCACTTCCCCACGCCCCCATCGCTTAGGGCTCGAAAGGCCCGGAACTGCCCACGAGTCGAGAAGTCAAGGGGCTCGTTCGGCGAACAGGCGACCGCCCTTATCGGCCGTAAATCTCGCGTTTATAAATATTGCGGGGGCCCGGGGCGGCTCGTAAATGCCCGGACGCAAATTGACTTTTATTGTTCACCTCTCATTAACGTGGACGTGCCTTTTTCCACTTTTCCGGGGGCTGCCCTCTTCTGACTCTTGGCGACTTTCTTTCCCTTCTCCGCGTGTACTTGCGGCCGGCCGACTTTTTACCTTCTTGCCTTTTTACCTGGTTAAGGGTCGCTCGTTTTTAAGAGGAGTCAATTGCTGCTGCAAATTGTGTGTATACTATTTTTCCGGGTGCTGTGTTCAGTTATTTCAGGAAGCTGTGCCTATGGAGCGCGGCTATTGACCGACAGGATTGTTGTCAGTCGAGGGTTCGTTTTTGGGCAAACTGTTTCTTTGTAAATGTTGGCTGTTGGAGAATTCACTGTGTTTTCAAACAGGCAATTCTTTACCTTCTTTTTCGAGCGATAAAGCAATTTTGTTGCCATTGACAGAGGCTCAATTGTAAGTCGTAAATACTTTTTGTACTCTCGTCGAATGAGAAATGGCAAACGAAGTTGTTTCTAAAAAAACACTTTTTAGATTCTTTCACTTCAGTTTCATATTTTACAGTGTAGCTGCTTCTTTAAAATTACTTGAAGTACAATAAATTTTAGCACGGCGTTCACAATTTTTTTTAGAATTTTTTCTACGGCTACTTTTTAGAGAGACTTGGTGAAGAGTTATCGACCAAAATATGTTGAATTCAATGTTAATTTAAGAAAATTAAGGAACTATTGACCAGAATATGTTGATTTCAATGTTAATTTAAGAAAATTTAGGTGTTATTGATCAGAATATGTTGAATTCAATGTTCATTCAGGAAAATTTAAGAGTTACTGCCTAGAATTTGTTAAATTAACATGAAATCGAACATATTCCTGCAAGCAATTCCTAAATTCCCGGACAGAGAAATACCGCAAGCGAGTTAAAATAAATTTTGCTAAAAATTTTTTTCGGCGTGTGCATAAAAACGAAAGGCCCCGTTCGAAAGCGACATCGTAGAACAAGGCACTATACGTTTGGCACAATCGAGATGAAGCGGACCCCATTGGAGTGCGCGGCGTGCGGACCCTCGCTCGCAATAAATGCCGAATCCACATTACCTTGACGCTCAAACAAAGCGGAGGCCGCCTCCCATTGAACTCGCTCGATTATCCTGCGATCGATCAAAGGGAAAACACGCGCTCTCGGCTCGCGGAACACGCGGGACGCGACGTCGCCACCCCAACGATCCGACCCCGGAAAAAAGGAGCGCCGCGGCTAATGCGACGAGACAGCGATTGCGGTGACGTCCCGGCAGAGGTGGGCATCTGCGGATCTCTCGACCGGTGCGTCGGGCGACCTAATTGAATCTCACGCGAGACTGGAGCCCGGACGACGCCACTTTAGCGCGAGCAAGGGGGTTGCGCGTATGTGTGTGTAGAGGTGCTCGCGATTAGGGTGCGCGAGCCCGATAAAGGAGCGATTTCCGTGAGGCGGAGCTCAGGCTTAGTTCGCCAGTTTGGCCATCAAGTATATGGGGTTGTAATCGCCGATTATTCTTTACAACTGTTTATTTATTTTTTTTCCTTTAGAGCTGCCGGGATGGGAAAGCGATTTTTTTATAGCGCGCGCGTATGTAAGGGTCTTCAGAATTTTCTGAAGGGTTTTATGCAAGCAGAAAATTGTGCAAAAAATTATTTGTAGAGACTTTGTGTTAAAAAAAATCGGCAGACTTTTCTTTTTTTTTACAGCCGTAGGAAAAGAGTCTGTAGATTTTTCTGCGAGATTTTCGCCTATAGGAAAATTGTGCAAAAATATATCTGTAGAAATATTCTGAAAAAAAAGTTACAGAATTTTCAACGAGTGAGGAAAAAATCTGCAGAATTCTTTGAGAATAATATATTTATGAATAAAAAATCTACGATTAAACTTTTATTGTACCATCTTATAATCACATTAATTTTGAAAGACACCTAAATTGTTTAATTGCCTGTCTAATTGCATTTTAATTCTACATGCACTAACTACCATTTAATTCGTAATTAAGAAGCAGCTCGGCAGTAGCATTTTCTTAATGCAAATTTCGACAATAAGACTCGCTTTAGTTTAATATGCAAACTAAAGGCTTTGCGTAAACCCACACGAGAGCTCCACGCGCCGCTCAAACAACGGAGAAATACAACCGATTGTCCGTGACCTGGATGGGTACCGATGGGTCATGTAAATAAGTGGGCGTACCCGGTCAAATTGGTAATTGTCTACACCATCCAGGTATACGCTATCCCGCCCTCCCAATCCCCTTATTATCCTCATATTAACGTCAAATCGCCCTCAACCCCGTAAACATTGTACCTCAAATTGACTTCATTTTACGACACTTTCAGTAAAATTTGCCAACCGTAACAATTCATATTTTACATAGAGTTACATTAGGAAGAATTACTAGATAAAGCAGTAACATACTTGCCAGATTTTAAAAATTAGGATTTTATATATTAAAAAATATGTACTTAAAAAGAATTATTTAAATAGTAAATTTTACTTTTTTCATATACGTAAATCATAAAAAAAGAAAACTTTCATTACTAGGTGTGTACTCAATTTTACTTCGACTGCTTTCTCAGTTTACAGAAAGTATTCGTCCAAAACTACACTGAAAAAAATAACAGGGTAAAGTTTACAATAAATTTTGTAGACAAGCTAAGAAAATTACTATAAATTTTATGAAAATTCTACCCTATTATTTTTTCAGTATACCTTGCGAAATATACGTTGGCTTCCGACACCTAGAAGACACCCCAAAAATAAATGTTCGCTCTTCAATGTCTCGCCGGGTTGAAACAAAAAATAACAAGGGCGAATAATGTCGCCGTCAACCGCCCGGTGAGTAGCTTATATTTTTTTTGTCGGTAATAAACCCGCGGCCGACAAGTCGAAAACACGAGGCTCGCGCCCTTTTTATCCGCGATTTATGCGCGAGCCCTACAAAAAAAGCGACGCATAAATTTTCACGCAAACGACCTACCCCAGGCGACCACTTTTCCCGCGAACGATGAGACGAGACTTTAGCGCGCTCACCCCTTCCGACCTCCTTTCGCTCAACAGGCTTAAACTTAAACGATAAACATAAAGAATGATTTTCAATAATTTCAGCGGCTGTCTTTTTATCCCTTCCGCCAAAATTCAAGAAATTATCTAAGCGATTCTATAAAATGTGGAAGAAATTCCATACTATATGGAATCAACGTCGGTAGATTCCTATCGCCCGTGTGAGTATCGACGACTATTAAACGTGAACTTTGGATAATTTATTATCTTTTTATTTGGATGAACGATAGTTTGTTTATTTCATTTTACGATTTTTCTCAGTGTGTGGATTCGAGTCCTTCGTGTCACACAAATAATTAATTTTTTTTTCAAGTGGGATTGTACGTATACACTCGCAAAAAGAAGGCAGACGCGGTTTATTAGGTTTGGACGAGGCGCGAGTCGCTTTATCGGGGGCCGCGTTGTACGCACGAGGGAGCCATTGCCGCCCCTGTAGTTGGCCATTGTCGGGCCGACCTGTCCGACAATTAGCGCCTCTCGTCGACTCATGCCCCGGACGTCGCCGTCGAATGTCCGCGAGGCAAATCCCGGAGTACCTGGCCCCTTGTGCAAACGCTATTAAAGTGAGATTTTGAGGAATGACTTTTTTTTATTGCACGATGGGTACATGATCGGTAAGTCCGGTACACCTGGCATTTTATAGTTTATTATCTCAGGGGATGAGTGCGGCTTTTATGTATATATTGCAGGGATTTTTTTCTTGGCGGTTTACTGGAGCACATAAATTATCGTTAAAAAAATACTTAGCTTTTGAATTTACTTTTTTCTTTGCTTCCACGTAGAGGATGCTTTGTAATAGTAAAACGATAAGTTTCTCTAAAAAAATGTGTTAGAAGATCGTTTTGAGCGTTTCTTAATCATTTTCAAAATGTTTATATGCATGTGTGTTTTTTCGTGTAATTGAAAGGGTATAAAATTTTATATTACTTACTAGTCAGAATTTTTTTATTAATTATCGTCATTTTTATTGTTATATATGGAAAAGTATAAATTATTTTTCAAAAAATCACTTATTCGAAAATAATTCTTAAAAACCTTTCAAAAAATTCTTAGTTATCAATACTATGTACAAGTACTCCTTAAAAAATCTAAAACCTACCTATCCTCAGGTAATTAATTTACTTTCAATAAGCATTACGGTGTAATTTTCTTTTTTAAATAAATAAATAAATAAATACACACAATTGAATGAATCAACTTAATTTATTTTTTTTAATGCAGGAAAATAAGAAGGACCGATCGCTTTAGAACAGCCAAAGACACGCGAAGCCACAGCGGTCGTAAAGAAAGATTCAATAAAGTGTTTACCAAAGGAACAATTAAAAAAAAATAAATACTAAAAGACGCTCGGATAAATCATCCCGCTAACAAAAGGCAATAAAGGCCGGACTTTTGTGCGTGCGTCGGAGTCGCGGATCCCCACGGAGGAGAGAAATTTCGCGAGTTTATCATTGGAGGCGCGATAATCGCCGCGAGTATCTTCATCTGCTTGCCCCCGGCTTTGTGGCCAGCGCGTCCATTGTCCCGCCGAGCGGCGTCTAATAATCCTTTGGGTAGCGAGATAAGACCTCCGTAAACGACTTATCTCGACTGTGCCTCGTAAATTTCGACACGTGCCGTGCCGGTAGCCTCCCTTTGTTTCTCCCATCCTGTACGCTTTGCTTCCGGGAGTCCATAATGTGCTCAGATCTAAATCCTGCGCATGCACTATCATAATGTTTAATGCGTCCAGTCTCCTGATGTATTTTGTCTTCAATTTTTAAGCCCAGAGATTCAAGTAAAAATTGTGGAAAGTAACGCAAGGTTGTGAAATATGTTAATCTTCTAATTATTAGGTTTAGGTAATCAGAAATTTAATTCTAGTTACTTACTAACTAACGTAATCGTTGATTTCCTTATTGTTTAAATTCGACCACACTTTTTAAACCAAAGTTTGGTTGAAATTTTAACCACGACAAATTGAGAAAGCTAAGCCAAAAATTCGCAGGGCTTAAAGTGTAGCAAAAACTATCCTTAATTAATAATTAGCTTATTAGTTACGTGTGGTAATCTATGCCAAACTTTTTAACGTTAAAAGTTTGGCCTAAACTTTGGATATTTTATATACGGGATGGATCGTACATTTAGAAAAATATTTTGATTTTGCTATTGGAATTTCGTTGGAATGGAGAGAGAAGAAATAAGTTTCCTCTCGCTCACTCCGAGAGAAATGATTGAACGTCTTTGTAAGGCGTTGGACTCGGTGAAAAAAAGGAATTGCGTAACGCGTGGAAGAAAAATAAGGGTGAAATTTATAAAGATGTAGCCTTTGTTTTGAGAGATAACCAACGGCTTGGCATCGGGCATTCATTCCACTCCAAAGCAGCGCTAAAGAAGGCAATCGGAGGGCCGCGGGCATAACGGACGACGCCAGCGCGTCTGGCAGCGTTCTCTTTTACGTCTCACCTAATACGTGTTACCTCCGTTCCCTTCCACTTCTCCTTCTCATCCTTCCTCCTCTTCGAGTCTTTTTTTTACCTCTCTACGATGTGATTTTTGGAATTTTTTTTTTATAATTATTCTTTGAGATTCACGAGACTTCAATTCTTCTTTCGCGGGAGAGGGATTAAGTGCATTACATGTAGCACAAGGAATACTGCTGAAGAAATTTTAGATGCGTCAAAGAAATAGACTGTGCAATCTTATCATCGAAAATTTAAATAAAGTAAAATAATCTACAAGTGTACAGGATGAACGATCATTTTTTTGATGCGTCGTACCTTCTGTTCTTCCTTTTCGAGTCTTTTTTTTAGCCTTTCTACTATGTGATTTTTGAAAATATTTTTTTTATGATTTATTCTTTGAGATTCACTTGGAATAAAAACAGCCTTATTCGTATTGAAAGCTGTTCCACGCATGGAATAATCGAAAAAACTGTTTACTTCGAATAACTGCATGTTCACTTATATTCACATTTAGGGTGTACAAAGACTAAACGACGCTATTTCCAGGTGTCATTCATCGAAAACCCATCGAGGCCGGAGATAAAAAAAAATCATTGATTCAGAACGGCTTGGAGTATTTTTCCGACTTTTCGACGTGTCATCCTGGTCCATTGACGCGCGAGAGCATTGCACCCGCGGAAAAGCGAGGCTACCGCACGGGCGCACCAGGTGGCATCGGCCGATGGCTATCTCCCGCGGAGATGCGCGCGCGCGGGATAAGCAGGAGGATGCGGGACATAATAGAAACATAAACCGGAATTTATTTACTCCTCCCACTTCGGGCGACGTTTCTCCGGAGAAAAGCCGCATTACGTTGGACTAATCGGTCGCCGCGAGGGGAAAGCTCGCGATCGGTATGCGCCGCTTGGATAATTTAGCCGTCGGCCCGAGTTCCTATGTAGCATCGTAATTTAATATTTTTTCCGTGCTTTTCTACACTGGAAGAAGAAAATTTCGTTAATTCTAAGCAAACATTTATTTCAATAGTACTTATTGAATGTTTTATCGAGTCGAAAATTATTTTTTCGAAACTATTTATAATTTATTTAGAAACAAGTAGATTCATTTAGTTTTAATGAAATCTTTACTTGCGATCCAAAGAAGTATTTCATATGTGCTATAGAAGTAAATCATTTCCTTAAAATTAATATTTTTTTTTCGGTGTATTTTGTGAATTCATTCAAGTTTTATTTTTGATGGAGTGAGAATGTTGGATGAATTAATAATTAATTAATTAGGATCAATATAAAATTACTTTATAAAATAAATAGCTGTGCGATTTTGCTTAAGGCGAGAGAAACTGTACTTTCCTAAGTATAAAAACATTAATTTTTATTTAAAAGCCAGGGTAAGCGTTTTAAAGCGCCAATATCCTGTTTTTCTAAACTTCTTATCTTGTTACAAATATTCAATGCATACGACAGCAACAGAAGCTGTCACTGGCTGACTGACGGAGAATAAAACTTCCTATCAGTTCAAATAGCCGAAGGTATTTCATTGTACAAATAATGAATAGTCATGGATAAAACACGTCCAACTCTATAAGAAAAAAAAGCAGCCCAAAGAGTCACTTATGAAAAGAAACATTTGATAACAAAAAATAATAAATATTTTACTATTACGGTAGGCCTTCACAAAAAAAAGAGCCTTTAGAAAAAATACTCCCATTGTCGATCAAAGTGAAACGAAGAATTCACCATTCGATAAAACTGCTTTGCATTCTGGTGTAATCTACTTGTGACGTCATTCTAACAAAACAACCTCGCAGCTTTGTAAAAAATTGCCTTTATTTTCGCAATGAACAAAATGCTCCTCGAAAGAAAAGAAAGTCGACGAGAAAAAAAAGTAGAAAATCACTTACTTATCTCGTCGGAATAGTTATTTCTCGTATTTCGCGAAAAAAAAAAGGAATACGAAAGAGAAGGTGCCCCGTCCTTTTTTTTTGCCAATAAGGGAGTTTGACGTGGTGGCCCGAAATCACCGGTTGACACCTGACATGTTTATCGGTTTGGGAATTACGTTAGCTTACGTCTTGTTTCGAGGCTCTCGCACATTGTGGTCGCGTCTGTAATGACCTGGTCGGACCATAAATAAGTGACGACTTCGCCTTCGCGCGTCTGCCGAGCTTTTGCGGTGGCTGCGCGCCAACGAGAGAGCACAATAATAATAATAATAAAAGGAAGGCGCGCGGGCATGAAATAATAAGTGAACGGCGCGCGTTTTTCGGCCCTTTGCATATTCAAATAAGGGGAAAGGAGGATAATTTTTCTTCGTCATTGTTGGGGCTTAAAAGGCCGACGTTTTTATTGTTTTCTCCCCTTTGTTTGCAGTGAGGATCATTTAAGTGTTTTGAATATTTGACGCGAGGCGCGTACACCACTTTTTCGCGCGAAAGCCGTAAAAAGCCCGCCGGATAACAAATCAGCCGGATTTTCGCTGAACGGCGGACAAAAAAAGAAGGCCTTTTATCGAAAATTATTAGTGGCCAATCGGCGAAGTCGTTTGTCCTCGTATGGCGGCGATTGGGACGAGAAAGGATTTCGTTGTGCGACTAAACAGGAGAATATGTATGTCTACTCTCTAAAAGTGAAATAGCGAAGTTTTTACTGTTTTTGACAATGACACTTGATTGCACTGCTCAAACAGTCAATATTTCATTTTAACTGTGAAGAGAATTTAATGGTACATTATGTCACAAGGGAGAAAAGAGCATTATTATTCTCTCGAGAAAATTCTAGAATCCAAGTCTGGAAACTTTTCCCTTGGGGACTGTAATACTGCACTTTCCTCCCTTGTGACATACGATACTTTATTCCCGATCATCATTTCATTTTTTTCATTTAAATTCCAGAATATAATTATACAGAATTCCAAAAAATTGTTATACGGTGAATAAAAACGTCTTTCTCTCCCGAGAGAATAAAGACTTTTTTACCTTACAGGGAAAGAAAGAAAGAAAAATGTGTCTTTTCCTTTGTTCGCTGTTCCAACAGTTAATAAAAAAGTGCCTTAAATTTTTTTTATAATTTAAAAAAAATATGAACGTGGACTGTAACAAAAAAGTGACTTTTACTGTATCAGTTTTAAAAAGAAGTAGAACAGAGATGGAGGCAGCTGGTGGGTGACTTCGCAAATTACGCATACACTGGGTGTGATGTTCGCGTGTGTACAGTGGAGTAAGAAAAACACAGGAGCCTTTTAATTTCTCGAATATCGCCAGCTCCCACGAAAAAGATGAGTTGGCGTTTGTTGCGCCGCTCGTACAGTAATAACATCGAGTACGAACGTACGAGCCGACGAGTATCCCGATTGTACGGAGCTTTTTTTTTCTTCCCGTTTTTTAGGAGGAGCGATCGCCGAAAGTTCTGTTTGGTTTGACGCTTCCTTCATTTTTTTTTTCGATCAGTCACTTTTATAGTCTCCTGAAGGTGCTCGGCTTAATGAGGAATTAAATTGTGTTTTTACGGGACGTTTTGTCGATGTTTATCGAACGCTGCTGAGAATTAAGTGAAACACGAGATACGATCTGTGTCTTACAATAAAAGAAAAAATAGAGTGACGAAAAAAAATTTTGATTGCTTCAATTGCGCATGTGAAAGTTCTAAAACTTTTTTTTAAATACTTCGTTACTTCAATTGCGTCTGTAAAAGATTTACTTTTAACTTTTTTATTTTTAATTATTTTTATTATTTCAATTGCATGTGTAAAAGATTCTTTAATTTTTTTTTTAAATATGTCATTACTTCAATTGCGTATTATATAAAAGATTCTTTAACACTGCCAAAATATTTCGCTACTTCAGATTATCGAGTGCGTGAAAGATTCTTTGATTTTGTTTATTTTAAGATAGAATTTAAATTAATTAGTTATTGACCGCGTGAAAAACAAAATTAGGAATAAAGACCAACAAAAGATCGCCATCAGGTGACAAAATTTGCCATTTTTTCAGAAGGACCTTACTCCATTGATCATCGAGAATATAAAAGCAAGTGCAGCCTCTTTCTCTACTTTTCCCCGAAAAAAAAAAGAAAAGAGAAAAATAGCGACATTATTTATTTTTTCATTGACGCCGCGGACTCCCCTCAGACCCTCATCCCCGAGGAAGCGCTACCGGGCTTTC
Source organism: Sycophila sp. Sp_5 (assembly GCA_018906775.1). Taxonomy (NCBI): domain Eukaryota; kingdom Metazoa; phylum Arthropoda; class Insecta; order Hymenoptera; family Eurytomidae; genus Sycophila; species Sycophila sp. Sp_5. The sequence goes on from JACCID010000072.1 coordinate 650,955, forward strand.
TCCAAAGGATCCCGACTCTCTCGCCCGGCAACAATAAAAATTGTTGTTCCAGTGGATTCCCATGATCCATCCGGCACCTCCGCTCTATTATCGTTGCAATCGAGCCAGGCATTCTTAACCTTCTTACTCAGGAGACAAAGGGGGGGGGGGTGCGTATATCATGGCGTCGTCGGCGCGAAAACGGTCCTAAGTCCTCGAGAGCGCGTTCCGTCACGTTCCGCACACCCACCGGGCGCAAATGCAATTTCTGCCGGTGCCCGAGGGGGTGGGGATCCCCGAGCCGGCTCGAAATAAATGGCCACCGGCGCGTCGCATCACCTGTCAACCGAAGAGTTAATGGCGAGACAATGGGGGGACGGCAAAGGTCCTCGTCGACCCTTTTCTTCCAGGAGGATGAACCACCCGCCGTGAGTCGGTCATCGTGTGCCACGCCACTCCTCCTCCTCATCCTCCCTTTCGTCGCGAATTCTATTATGTAGAATGCGTCGCTGGTGCGCGTCTTGTTCAGCATTCGCGTTTCATTTTAACAAGAAATTTCGGATCGCGGATTTTTTTAACATTTTCGGGACTTTTTAGTTACAGTGAAACAATGAAATTACATACTTTACAAATATTTTTCTGCTCGACGGTGCGGAAAAGCGGCAATTTCATTTCTCATAGTTGGTGCTTTCCAACCAGAAGGCAGAAAATAATTTTAAGGACGTAGTGTATCGGAAATCTTGACGCTACATATTCTTATCATATTTTAATAAAACACAACCGTCCGCAAAATTTCACTAAAATCCTCGATTACTAAGACTCCATTAGTCCAAAGTATAAAAGAAACATACACCCACTCATTTACAAAGTAAAAAAAAAAATAAATAGAATAAACAGCAGATCAAAGTTTTGTAAATCATCGCAAGCATTATCCTCCTTCGTGCCTCAAAGAAGAGTCTGAAGGAAGATCCCGAGCGATCTTGCCTCCCATTAAAAAAAAAAAAAAAAAGAACAGAGAGCGAGATAAAGAGAGACAGAGGCCACCCACCCGGGGCGGAAAAGCCTATGAAAAGCCGCGAAGCTCAAAGGGCACCCGGACAATGGGGCCCCGCTCGCGAGGAGAAAAATCAATTTACCTCGCTCGGCCGCGCGATAAACAAACGCGGAAGAGGCCCGTAAAATAACGACACCCCGGCGACGACGGGGAAACGCCGCGTTCCTTTTCCGCGGCGGGGCAAAAAAATATGCACAAAGGGAAGAAAGCAAAACAGCGGGGATAAAAAGGCGCGAGGATCCGCGGGCATTGTGCGATGTATGCGCGCCCCCCTCGCCGGCATCCACCCACGGCTGGACAATGGGCGCGCTTCAAAAACTTACACGGCCGCTTTAAATGCGCTCGGCTCGAGGAGGAGGCGCGGCCATTGTGCCCCGGCGCTGATATCCTCCGGACGCCCGTGTGAAAGGGATGCGCGCGCGGGGGTGGCCTCGCGAAAACCCCATTATTTCGGCCGGATCCGCAGGATGCACGACGCGATCATTTTTTTACTTTTTATTTATTTTATTTTTGTTGTTGTTATTTTATGGTGCGCGATGCTGCTTTACTTGGCTTGGATTCTATAATGATTCTGGATTCCTACTGAAAAGAAAATTATTGTTAAGCGATTTGAGGCAATTATTATCCTCCTTCGGTAATTTCGACTTTTTGTGTGAACGTTTTTTAAAGTTAAAAAAAAATTCATGCGAATTTTGTATAAAGTATTGCAAAATCATTTACTATTTAGTTTCATTGCTCAAGTGTATATCAACGACCTACCAAACACGAACTTTGGATAAACTTTATCCTAACTTAAATTTTTCACGTGGTGTATTTTTAATTAAAAATATTTCGTTTTCTATAAAATACAGATCTATAGAAAATTGAATTTTAAAAGAAGACAAATTTTATCAATTTGGATGATAGATTGACGAGTTAGTTTTCAGTGATAACCATTGTATCCTTTGTATAATAAATTAGACCATAAGTGAATGTCTTTGTGGTCGTATTTTATGGTAAAGTAACTGATACAAAATATTTAAGCCTTTTGAATGTAGTAAATAAGATTTCAAATGAAAAAAAAGAAGAGGATTAAGAAAACTGTCCGAGAGAAAAATGAATTATCTTAGAATTCCTATTTTCTCAAAGAAACCGGTTGTCTTATAGTAGCGTCAGCTTAAGATGTAACGTCACAATTTAAGTGAACAAAAAGTTTTAAAAAAGTTCCTCCTTCACGTAATAATATACAGCAACTTCTTGAATACTTTTTATCAGTCAACAATTAACGACGTTTGGAAAAATTTCACTCTACTAAAATCAGACTAATTCAATCATGGCATCAATGCTACAATTATTCTGATGTCATTCATAATTATGAATTCATGAAAGCAAAAGGGCAGTGTCCATTCTTTTTCCCGTGTGAAGAATGTACATTAAAACGCGGTGTATTGGACAGTTAAGCTTCCAATTTGAAACTTTTCTCAGGCTTATAAAGAGAAGCGAATGGTCGCGTCCGCAGACTCGTGCTGAGGCACACAAGCTGCCGAGGACGTCACGTGGTTTTTCACGGTCCTGAATCTCGAAAGCAGACCGGACCCCCTGGAAAAGATTCGAGGTCCAAGAGAGCGGATGTCTCTATGGTCTTTTTTTTTCCCCGCACCCCACGTCAAAATAGATGATTTGCTGCGGGTAAACTTGTTTACACCGAGGCTTGTACATAATGTCGGTTTCGCGTGAAAACAAAGTTTTCTGGACTATTGTGCCTTTGTCTTTTTCGACTTATGTGTCATTCGACCGCCACTACTTCAAAAATGAATGAAAATCTTCTTTTCTGCCCTCCGGCCGGAAAGCACCAGCTTCCCGGCGCTTTTGAAAGTGCGCGAAGCCGAGGCAGACAATTTTATGTGATCCGTGACAGTTTTTAATTCTGTGGTAGTTTTAACAGAGGACATGAGTCACAAATCTTTCGAAATCGAGATAAAACTTTACATTTTAACCGATTTTAAAATGTTTCGCGTGTTATTGGCCAGAATATGTTAAATTTATCACATTTCTTAGGAGCTATTGCTCAGAATCTATCATTCAGAACATATTCAGGGTAATAGCTCCTAAATTCCTATAAAATCGTCAGATCGCGAGTGCATACCGAATTGTGCCTAATTTAAATTTTCGAGGCATAAATAATTCCAGGCGTACGGCACTGAGAAAGAGAAGAAATTGACTCCTCAGCTTGACTCTCCGCAGCCCCCGGGTCCAGCTCATTTATCCCCGCGCACGCGCTGCGCGATTCCGAACCCGTAAAAAGAAAAATACAAGGGAAAAAAAAAGACGTATCAATTTCCAAGACTCGATTCACACATTTCACGGGCACGGAATAAGAGGGCCGAGAACGTAAAAGCAAGGTGAAATATTCCGAATATAATATAAGCTATGAAAATATCGTGTCCGCGCCACGTGCACACACACACACACAGTAACGTGCACATACGCCCACACTCACATGCGCACCAAAGGACGAGCGGCTCGGATAAAACCCCAAGTCGCAGTGGAAGCAAAAGGAAACAAATCCCATGGTAGCAAATGACACATAAAAAAGTATATATTATACCGGTAGAATGGGAATCAGCCATTATGGCGAGGAGGAGGGGGAGGACAGAGAGAAGAGAAACCTATTTAGAAAAATACTTTAGAGGAGCGAGAGAAAGAGAGAGAGGAACGTGTAAGAAATCAAGATAATCGGCTGGTTCATTGATAGGGTCCCGAAACATGGGAGCGGATGCCTCGGGGGTGGAGCTCTGCTCCGCGGGAAGCCAGGAATTTTTTTCAGCGGAGAGAGGGAGAGGCTCTTGGTTGCGTGAATGTGTGCGCAGGCTGGGCTTTTCGATCGGGAGAAGAGGAGAGAAAGCGGCAGAGGAGTGAGCCCGAACGCACCAGACAGATTGGCACCGCTTAGGTGCAAGTGGCATCGGAGAGTCTCTTCTTGGATAAAAGGCTCTTCCACCGCGCGGATAGACATTCTTTCGAGATTAAAAACGCGGCTATCAATTGTTTTTTTTCTCTCTTTTTTTTAACAGCTTGACTCTGCTGTGCTTTGATTAAAGTCACCTGCCTGTCGCGGGGTATTATTAGTAATGCGTTTTCAAACTTTTCTTTGGACTGTTTATGTGTTTTAATTTGACTAATTAATTTTTAATTCGTTTCTCATTTTTTTTTAAAAAACTTTTAAGGGAATCCTGTGACAATAATGACAATAACATTCCAAGCGTATGGTATTCTAGGCTATTACATGTAGCGAGATTTAAAGGTGATGTATCATATATGATCAAATCAAATGAGTTTCTTGTTTCTCAATCGATTTAGATGAAACCCGATTCAGTTTACTTTTTTGGATTTCTGAATTTGAATTTGACAGTATGACGTACTCGAAATGACCGAAATGGATTTTACAGCATCAGTTTTTAGCTTTACCAGCATTAAAAATGAAAAATACCGTGCCACTTTACCGATTGAGGCATAAGTAAACCGAAAATTTGCAAAAAAAGTAGATTAATTCCTATTCCCTCTGCCGTAGCCGCTCCCAGAAGCGCTCGGGCGTCAATGCGAATCCGCGCCAGATATCGACGTAATTACGGCACGAGCGTCCGCCACAATAGCCAATTGTCCCCCGAGAGAGGCGCGCAGCGTCGAATTCACCGACCGGACGAAAATCCAAACCCGCACGCCTGCGCGCAGCTTGTAACTCCGCGACACGACCATCCGGTAAGCGCATTCGCTGGGTGCAGCTCAAAAGTGAGGGTAGGTTTGTAGATGCCAGCGCGCTATCGGAAAAAATCAGAACTTTTATGCCAAACGATGCATATAAAGAAAAGATCGAAATGTAAAAAACCTTGTAAAATAATATAAAATAAAAAACCATTGGAAGTTTAGTATGGCTACAAATAAAAGACTTCAACACTTGTTAGTCTTGAAATATATTTATACTCTAAAAAAAAGGTTTTTAGGTTTTTAGGTGACGATCAGACCATCTGTACGAACGACAAAACGGAGTGAACTGCGCAACGAGTCAAAGTTACACTTCTCTAATTCTTTTCGGTTAAAGGAAATTGACCAAGTTACCTTCTAGAAACCGGTTTCCTTAATTGAGTCCATATGCACAGCTCACGTTACAAAAATTTCAGTTGACATATTCAAAAACCTAGTCAGTCACATATGTTTACAGAAGCTAGCGCTCAATTTCCTTTCTGTACTTTTTATTCTAGGTTTATTTTTGAGGTTAGAATCTTTGTTCTACGAACCAATCAAGTTCACGTTTTCGAGGCTTCGCAACATCCGGTCATGACTTTCTTAAGAGAGGCTTTTAACAAAGGATCATTTTTAGGCTAGAAATTTTGAATTTCAGCGGAATCAATCTATAAACCAATCAAGTTCGCGTTTTCGAGGCTTCACAATATCCGGTCATCACTTTTTTAAGAGAATTTTTAAGAGAAGATCCGGTAGAGTAGTTCCTGTACTCTCTATTCTCCGGAGGCGCTGCGGTGTTGCATCCAGCGAATTAGATCCACCTCGGCGTTCTTTTTTTTCTGTTTTTATGGTCCGCAGCGGCTTTTGTTGGGCCACGGGAGCATCGGTAGCGCCTTCGGCCGCGCGACCCGGAAAGACGAGTTCCTTCCATCTGCCTATCCGGTTTTGCGATCTGCGCGGGCCGCACAATGGCCGGCGAGGGGTCACTTTTGTGACGCGACACGAGTCATTTATGCGTTTTTATCGGGGGCGCGCGAGGCTATTCTCTCAGCTCTCGCCTCTGCCTTCAACGTCTGCCTGCGCCTCTCCCGCCCGGACGGGCTCGTGTACATGTAGATGGCTATGTGCGCATATATACATGCGGTTTTTGTGTTTTGCATGATTATTGCTGGCCGGCGCTCGAGTGGCCGGTTAATGGATTTTTATTGCTTTTGTAGCGACGCTTTGTGATTGAAATTGTCCTCTTAATTTATAGACTTTCAGGATTTGCGCATGTCGTGGTCAACGTTTCGCTTCAAAACAATCGCTTTGTTATTGTAATTGCTAAATATATTTAGAATGAGTTACGTTGTTCTTGAGCTGCCTTCAAAAAGCTGTTTAATTTTTTATTTATTAATTTGCTGCTAAAAAGGGCCACTAGGATAAACTTATTTTTTTATAGTCTGAAGCTAAAAATAAAAGAAACAAAATTATAGTCCTTAAGTATAAAAATTAGAAATAATAACATACTTAAAGTAACTTAAACTGTTTAATGTAAACTAATATTTAAAAAACTTATAGGCTACATTCTATTTAGTTTGGATAAAGTAGATTGAAACTATTCTAAATTTAAGAGATAAAGATTAACTTAATCAGTTACTTCGATAAAGTTAGTAATGACGGAAAACTTTATGTCAAGCAAATTTTTTTAGTAAAGATTAGAGAAATAAAATAAAAATTCATCCAGAGCACGAAACACTAAAAATTCTTTTAGTCTGCATGGAAGCTCATTATATAAATCAATTACATCAACGGCTAACACATTTATCGCGATTACATGACGCGCATTGTCGAAAAACAGTCAGCCACGCTCGAGCCGTTAAGAACCATTCGCCGCGAACAAAACGCACCTCAGCGATGAATCAGTGCGTGCATTCGGCTTTCCGCAATCGCCGAACCCATTAGCCCGAACAATAATAAAAAAAGTCCAACAAAGGCGAGCGTAAAGAAAAAAGACGCTGGTGCAGATCCCGAGCGCCGATACGCGGGACTCGCAACGAACGGGCGAGCAGTTTTCGAAGGAAACAAATCGTCCGCGGCGGCTTCCGACTGCGCCAGCGGAACTTTTATCGCGGCCACCGAAGGGGGTACTTATCGACTCGCTGGAGAACGGGGAGTGCCCCCGATGCGAAGCTTAACTCGGGCGAGGATCTCGCGGCACCCCCGCGCTCCTTGGAGGCCGAGGGCGCGCAGCCGCCTCCGCACAATCGCGAGGCATCTGCGGGGACTTTTATTCCGGCGGCGGAGTAAACGAAATTACAGCTCGAAGAAATGAGCGGCATTGTGCACGTCCGAGTTGACGCGCGCACGCTGCGCTCGGAACTTCTAGGGATAATAAATTCGAGCGCGCGGGGCGTTTAGTTTCTTATCTTTCGGAGAATCTTAAAAACCGCCCGCCACCAATTGCAATGTTTATTTATTTATTTATTTGTTATATTTGTTTCATTTCGATGGATTAAGTAGTCCTTAATTCAAAATTACAATGTAAAAAAGTTTTGCTGAATTTTAAGGAATTTACATCAATTTTAAAGTAGACTACATTTAATTTAATGTAAATTCGTTAAAGTTCATGTACGTCGATAAAATTTTCTTCCAGTATTTGTATTAAATTTAATGCTTTTTTTAACAATGCGTGAGATATAAAATAGAAACTTAAAATTATAATTGAATAATAATTGTTGTTAATTATATAGCGAATTCCAGAACCTTTTAACTCTATAATTAAGAGTGGAATAAAAGCCAAAATTAGGACAACAATTTTGCTCAAAATTGGCCTAAGCCTTCTAATATCGTAAACCTACAAATAATTGAGAGAGTTTATCATAATAAATAAAATTTAATAAAAAACTTCTTAAATTACGTAGAATTTCGTAAACTAACATCCCATCATAATATTTATGAAGGGACACGCTCGACAGCAGAAGCAATGCCAGAGTAATTACGATCAAATTTATGCACACATTTTCTTTATTATACGTATAATACGTTCTTATACAAATATTTCAATCTATAAATATCCTTCGAAAAAAAAATGACATCATTTACATACACAAGTGGGTAAAATTGACCGCCTCTCGTATAAAACCGGCAGCACTTAAAATGCCCGCGCACCTTTTGACGAAGTACGAGGCTCACGGGTGTGCAGTGCCACAATCGCCGCGCGCTTTGGAAGCGGCCGACAATACAAGGCGGCGAGCGGGGAGTCGAGTGGACGAGAGGCCGAGCCTTCCCCCCCGCAGGTTTTAACGCGCAATTAATTCGCCATTCTCTCCCGCGACCGGCCGGCGGATTTTGCGCGGGCGAGCGTGAACGCGAGACGAGTGCTCTCCTGGAGGCGGCCCTCGAGGACCCACCGGAAGTCGCCGTTTGTGTTGATAAGCGGACGGTGTGGGCGAAACGATTTTTTTTTTTTTATTCGAGTCGATTTTTATCTTTGCTTGTACTGTTTCACCAGAGCCAGCGCAGTGCTTATTACTCTCTAAATCTGAAAATGTGAATAGTGACATTTAATAAGTGAAAAGTCCTTCATGATTTTTCACATAAATTTCACTATTCACATTTTCTAGATTTATATCTAGTCTAAATCGATCTAAAAATAGAATTTCACTTTTTTAGATTCAGAGCTATTGGAAATAATTTCTCTTTGCTTTTTTATATTAAATAAAAGCCAATAGTTAATGAATCAATTTAGAATTTATCATGCAGTTCATATTTATCGGAAGACTGTAATCTACTTATTCGAAGAAGAAATCCTTTACGCTTTAGCAAATTAATCGTAAATGACGTTCGGCTAATCCACGGCATAAATATAAGTTTGACTCTGTAACAACTAAATTTTCCAGCGCTATTTAGTGGATTCTTCTACCACTTAGACTAAATTTTTGCGACTGTAAACGGTAAAAATCCACCCCTTTCTCCCAACCCCACAGCAGTCAGCCTGAAGCCTTCGCCTGGACCTCGGCGATCCCACAACTGCCTCCACCCGTGCAAATGGAATCGAACTGGCGAACAATAATCCGAACGCAACGGAAATTCCCAGAAAGCTCCAAGAGGCCTCGGCGTCAATCGCATCGAGTGGCCGGGGACCTGTTCGCCTCTTCCTCTTGCTCTTTTGCCGCGCCGATCCCACAGTGGCTAAATAAACGCAGCGGGGCCTCATGCCCCCACGAGTGGCCCTCTCCACGGCAAAAATTTCCCGCGCGCCGTTCGAGTGGGCGCGCACCTTCGCAGCTGCCGCTGCATCCATTCAGTCCTCCGATTTACGTCTGTATACAGTCGCATGACGCATACACGCGTGAATATGTGTGAATGTAAATGTGTACGTGTGTCTGGCTATACGTAGACTTGTATATGTGTGTATGTAAGTGTGTACGCGTGTACATGTAGATTCGTATTCACTCCGATCGATTAGTTTCTGTCTTTCTTCTGGGGGTCCGCTGCCGTTGTAGACGGCATTGTTCCTTAGGAAGTCGAGGAGATAACGTCCTTGTTCTGTACGTTTTGAAGGCGAAGTGCACCTGAGCGCAGGTGCAGGCCATCGATTTTTTTACTTTTTTTTTGTCTTAATTATTCGCTGGGGGTATTGTGCGCGCGTCTTTCTCACGTGGCTACTGTGCAGGCCAATTGGCAAAGAAGCTCGGACTCAAAAAGCCTGGCCGGCACAATGCGGCTTTTAAGCGCGAGATTGTTAAAATTGGGAGGGATTATGCCTTTTAAATTCTTAACTTAAATCTCCTTCCGTTCGAACCTTCTCCAAGTCAAAGGGACTTTTTCAAACGGAGTGTAAGTGTTCTTTCTTTCTTTTTTTTATTGTTGCTTTGTGCGTGCGTTTGAAGGCGCAATGCGATCGTTGGGAAAAATTTAAATTAATTTGTTCGAGTTAAATTAATTTTAACGTTTTTACACTGTGCAGTCGAAAGTGTTTAAAGAGTTCAATCGGGATAAAATCTGTGTTTTCTTGGTTCTATTGATTGTTATAAGTAAAATATAAAAATTTTACTCTTCGTAATAACAGATATACTCTTCATAAATGTTGATTTTACTCTTTGGGTAAAGATTGAAATATACTTTTTCTACTTTATTATTAATTGTTTGTGTGAAAAAAAAAATTTAGAATCTGAAAAATACATTTTACCTTCTGTAAAGTAGAAAACGTAATAAATCGTTGTTTGCAAAGAGTAAAATTCTTACATTTTACAATTTTACTCCACAGACTTTAAAGTGTTGTTTTTATATTTATCTATTTATTTATTTATTCAACGTACTAAAGAGCCCTTAATACAAAATTCAAAATAAAATTTTTTATGAGAAAATTACGAATTCGAAATATAGAAAAGAATAATAAATTCAGTGTCACGCACACAAAAGTGATCTGCAAAGTAAAATATAATGTTGCGAAACAGATGTACAGTAAATTTTTGAAAGGACTTAAAATTATTTTACTTTGTAGCAGTAGTCTTTAAGGACCTTAAAATATTTTTAATCGATCTTTTATCTTTTATCTCCGTACAATGTAGACACAAGTTCGCCGCCCAAGCAGGCGCGAAAAAGCCCTAATCCAGGAGTCACCGTCGGCAACCGCCTCTCGAAACCCTCGAAAAGAAATCTGCCGATGCGCGATAATTACGTCAAATCTATCTACTCCACCCTGTCACTCACCCCGCGTGTTTTCCCTCAACGCAATTTTCGCACCCTCGGCGGCCCGTTTAAAGCGTCCCAGGGCTCGGCGGGCGTTTTGCGGCTTAGAAAATGAGATTGTTATCGGCGACCCCCCCACGAGAGCGCCACCACCCCCCCTGGCCATTGTAGCCCAGAAATAAGTCCATTTTCGCCCGGAGATATAGAAAATTGAAAGGGGGTGTTTTCGGGGGTGGGGTGGGGGGTGAGCTGCGCCGACGCCGATAAATTTCGCGGCCCCGCGGCATTAGCGGGCTTTTGTCTCGGGCCGGCGCTTGATTGCATTGTGCAGGGCTTGATTTTTGACGGGCGCGCGTTCGCTTTCGTTGTAATCGAGTTGGAGCGCTGCGGGCCGCTTTAAAGGATCGGATGTTTTCGCGCCGGGGTGGAGGCGTGCGCTTTTGTCCCCGATTGTGCCGTTTGTTTCGCACAATGAGGAGAAAGATTGGGAGTGTTGCGTGCAGCTTTTCTGACTTCGTGGTAATGTTTACTGGACTTGGTCGAGTGTATATTGTACATTTGTTTATTTATTTCACTGTTAATTTATTAGTTTAGCTCCCCGTGTACATTTCTATTTAACGGCGAAATTAACAGTTAAATTAATAGTGAAATTAATTGCGAAATTAATGCTGAAAGTTCAAGGTGAAATAAGATGATTCAGCGGACTAAAGAGTACTTGTGTACAAATAATAATGTACTTTTAATGTAATTTAAAAAAAAAAATAAAAAAATATATATATACATATCGTATGTGTATCGGAAGAAGCTCCAGGCTATTATTCGCTAATTTTATCACCTCAGACACAATTTCTGTATATAGGACAGTGAGTGTTAGCGACGTACATCTGGACTACGGATTTCGGATAGAACTGGGGGCAGGTGAGGTGCGACGCGCTTCTTACGCCAATTTTACGGGCGCTAATGGCATCGCGATGGGAGAGCGTCGAAATTTATGCGGAATGCGCGCGATTCATCACTACTTTTCTGTCGGTCCTTTTGCGCCCGGCTGAGATATTTATGCGAGCCTCGCGCGGCCGAGGCGCGAAAGGATGAATTGCGATTTTGTCTATTTTGCGGACGGCCGTGGAGGATCGCTTTTGCTCGTTGTATTCAATTCCAATCGTATATTATTTGCCGCGCGTGAATAGTTTCCAATAGGCAAGTTTTTAACAGTTTGCGCCGCACGATTTATCGTAGTCTTTTTTTTTTAAATAAATAGTGAATTTTTTTAAAATTGATAGCAAAAAAATAAATAAATAAAGAATTTATGTCCATTTTGTTATAAGACAGGTTTTATAAGAATTGTATAAATATTTTACAAATTTTTTTCACGCGGATAAAATGTACACATAATTGCGTTTACCTGTAGAGAAATTATACCTAATGCAATTTTTTTCTGATCAATAATAAATTTAAAATTAAAAATTACAGCCCGTACGAATGCTGAGAATTTGGGCAACGAAAAAGATTGGTAAAACAGCCTCGGAAGGAGGTTAAACACTCAAATCAATTAATTCAAACGTAATCCCACAGTCCGTCGTCTTTTAAATCTTCCTCGAGTTTAATGCTCATTGTGGGCGAAGGGCAGCCCGACAAAGCGCAGATTTGATTTGTTCGATAATCCCATTCGCGGAGGACCGATAAATTATCGCGTTTCCGTACCAGCTGTTTTACGAGCCGCATCGTCGCACAAAAGGCCCCGAGAAGCAGGACCCCCACTACCGAGAGTCGAATATAAAAAAAATAAATAAATAAAAAAAAAAAGGATGCGCGTATAAATTGACCGATCCGCGCGGGTGTACGCGTGATTCCCTCAAAGGGTCGCGTCCTCGCTCATAAATTACTCGGTGTTTATATGAAATTGCGCTTCGTGGAAGCGGCGGGAGGATTTTCGGTGCTTCGCCTCTCGAAAAATTTACGAGCGTGTATGCGGGTAGAAACGAAGGCGCGAGAATTGGGCCTTTTTTTCCTCTCGTTCGGGGCCTACCGATTTTTCTATGCCGCGCGCTCACCGCAAGGAGGGAGCGGCGATCGCCGACGGGTCCAGGGGATTATCATTTTTCTACTTTATTTTTCGGTGAAGCTGCTGAGTTCGGATGTGAGCATTGGCATTGTTGCCTCGTATTTTCGAAGGCCTCTTAAGTCTCGGCGATCGAGTTATATATTTATATTTTTTGTTTTTTAACGATTTCTCAATTATACGCTTGTTCTATTTTTAGAAGGCTACGGTTTGGCTTTTCTTCTGCTTTAAGCGTAGTAATAATAAAGTACGATGTAAAATTAATGATGATTGTAGCTTTTAACATTTATATTTTGAGGGTATAAAATGAAAAAAAATTGTAATAAATGTAGTAACCTTATAGAATGTGTTAGGTGGATATCATAAAATTTATGATACTTTATAGTATTTTACAGGGAGCTTAAAGTTTAGTAAAATTATTATACTATTTACTAATGAGGATAGGCTAGATTAATAAAATATACTAAAAGGTATCGTAAAATTTGCTAGACTTACAGTAAATTTTAGTATAGTAATTTTTACTAAACTTTTCTCTCCGTGCAATTACATTTATACTTTATTTTTGTACTTAAGGACTATTTGTCTGTTGAAATTTGTAATAAATAAATAAATAAATAAAAATAAATATAAGTTTTTTTTTACCTAATTGTAAGTTAATCTTGTAACTCCGAAGTTCTAAGTAAGTACTTTAAGGACCCTAGGTCCGTTGAATTTTATTAAATAAATAAATAAGACAAATAATTAACGGAGTTGCCTCTCCTGACAAGAATAATTAAAAAGGAAGTAAATAAAGATATAAAAATAGATCCCGTAGAAAAAAAAGAAAAAGAAGAAGAGTCGAACTCGGGAGAGGGAGAAACGCCGAGGAAAGCGCGCGGGCAGTAGGCCTCATTGTTCGCCGGTGCCACGCTGTCTGGCAGCTCCGGAGCCCTTGACCGCCGCCTCGCCTCATTGTGAGAAATTTTTCGGCGAATTAACGCCCTGTTGCTCTCCTCTCTCGTACCTGTCCACCTCTCCTTGGCCTCCTTCCTTCTTTCTCTTTTTCTCCTCTTCTCATTTTTATTCCGCGCCCCTTGTGTTTCTCCCTCTTTTCCGGGAACCGCTCGCCGATCGGGCCTCGATTGTTCATTACGCGCGGGAGAGATTTTGGATACGCCTGATTCTCTCTTTATACGCGTACTCTCTTTCTCTTCGATTCCCTTTTTTTTTCCGCCGAGGGGAGAGGTAAGACAGTGGAGCTCCTCTTTGGAGCTGGTGTGACTGTTGTGCCGCTCGGGCGCGGCGCTGTTTGACTCTCGAGGAAAAGAGAATGGGATATTTTTGTTGGCCGATGAATGGAGGGCCCATTGTGGCCGAGTTAAATTATGCGAGCTCGACTCCGCGTCTATTTCTTCTCTTCTTTTTTTCCAAGGCAAATTTTAATCGCTTTTCAATGCGCCTTCGGTTTTTGGCCACAATGAGCCGCGGGAATTAATTCACGGAAGCGCGCATTCTGACTGGACCTGAAGCTCGGTTTGGCGCTACTTTTGTGGGGATTTTTAGCTTTGGAAAACGCCCGGAGGATTTCTTCTTCTTTTATCGAGGCCAGTGTGCAAGAGAATGCAGAATTTTGTTTTCTTACGCCAATTGGACAATTTGGCAGATGGCCAAAAAATTTCACATCTGATTTCTAGAAAGATGAACCTTCCAATCTTCCATACATTTATCTAATTTACATAAGTAATATTGTAACAGACATGATCACGTTACAAAAGTTATTAATAAGAATAATTTAATTAAGTCTAAGTTTGAAATTTAGATTAAAAGTTTTTCTGTACGTATTTTAAACAGGTTTACCTTATTATTAATTTCTTATTTATTTTATTTATTTAAAAAACCAGTTAATATATGATCATATTGCAAAAGTAATCCATCAGAAGAAAAGATTTAAAGACTTAAAATAAGAAAATAATTAATTATCATTGAATAATAGAATTAATTCAATAAATTCCTTCCGTAAAGCCTACACCATCGAATGATAAATCAATAAATCCTTGAAGTTCGGGAACAATTGGAATGCGAGGAATACTTTTCTCCGATATAAGAGAGGAAGAAAATCGGGCATCCCAAAGCGAGCGTAAAATTTGATGACGAAATTCAGGCAGCTGACGGCGAAGCAGACGAGAAGGAGAAGACAATGAAAAGAGGCGAATCCACCAGGCAAATATCCGGGAAAGACAAAAGGACCAGCAGTGCTTATAGGAATCGGAAAAGGCGGACTACCTGGTGGCCAATTCAGTGTTCTCTGGAGCGCGCCGTTGAGTCTAGCGCTGGCAGTCGGCGTTTCTCGGAATCGCGCGGGCTTCCAAGGAGCCTCCGTAGGGGGGCGACCCCCTCCATCGGCGGTGCACCAGCGGGGCCCATTTTTCGGAAGATTTGAGAATAAAAAGACGAGGTGTGAAGAGAGAATGGTGGGAATAAAAGGCGAGGCGAGAGGAGCGCAGGAGGGGGTCGGAGGCCGCCTACTCCTCTCTCGATCTTCTCCGGAGGAGAGCGGCCGCCGCAATAAGTTACGGGCAGGGAAATCCCGCGCGCACGGCCAGACAGCGTGGCAACGGGGTTGAGGACTTGCGGGGTGTGCGGCCGGTTCGTTTGGAAAAATCCTTCGGCTTTCACTTTCGTTCTTGAGAAAATGAGAATAAATCTTGATTTCTTGATTTGATTGTCCGTAGGCTCGACTGGGCGCACGCATTTTTAATCTAACGGAGGGAATTCGATGGATGCACCGAAACAAAATAAATAATAAGTACACGGGGAGAATAGTTCTAGTAGAATTTTATATACTTTTTTTGTAATACAGGGTAGACTTGATAAATAAAAAAATTTACTAGAATGTATAGGCAATTTTACTAGAGTATATACTTATAGTGAAATTGACTAGGTTGACAGTAAAAAGTTTACTAGAAAGTGTAGTAAAATTTAGTGTAAGACTAGTAAATGTTACTATAATTTCTAGTAAACTTTTTATTGCAAGAGTAGTCAATTTTATTACACTTTCTAGTGAACTTTTTTATTTGTCGAGTCTGTCCCTGCGTTACAAAGCAAGTCTAGCAAATTTTACTAGAAATTTTTATTTTTTAAACAGTAAATTTAACTGCGACACTGGAAATTAATTTCACGACAACCGCAAAAGTATATCTCTCTAAATTCCATTCAGTAAAATGTTCACAGATTAAATATAGCAAAATTTTACTGATTCAAGTAGCGAATCTTGTACTTCACCGAACAAAAAATGAAAATGTCACTCATTTAAACTGCGATTGTCGTTTTCACCGATTAAATAAAAAAATACTGACGTTTCACTCATCCACGCAGAACGAATATTCACTTTGAAACAGTGACCCGCTCCTCGCTAGCGGAAACAGTGAACATTCACGGAAAAACGGTGAGCGCTCGCTCAATGGAATTTGGAGAGTACGACACAATACGCGTGAATACGCTCAATTACAAATTATGTAAGAATCGTCACAAAGGGAGAAGAGAGCCGAGCACAATCCACGTGCTCAACGCGACCACACCCGAATATCCGGTGCGGGACGGCGACTTCGCGGGAAATCGCCAAGGAAACAAAACGGCGCGTCCGTCAAATGCTCGAGGGACGGGGAAAAAAGAAGAAACACAAGGAGCGACGGCTCGAGAAATCAAAGCCGAATTCCTCGAGGTGCTAAATCCTCGAGCTCGCCTCGGCCGAGCGTTTAACAAGCGCATTCTCGGCCCGCGCCATAAATCCCCGATTCAAAAGTGGAATAGACGCTTCGACAATGGGCCGCGTCTATCCGGTGTATTTTTGTCTCTCCTCAAGAGTGCGGGCGCGTGGATGAAAAAAAAAAAAAAGAGGAAGGAGGAGCGACCTCGATGCTCCGCACCCCTTCCGCCATGCTCGCCGTTTCGATCGACGTGCCGCGTGCATTCCGCGGATTCCGTGTCAGCGCCGGCCCTCACAATGGACTGACACGCGATCGGATTCTATGTCCGCCTTCCTCTTTTTTTTTTTGTCGATGAGTCGCTGCGAAAGTGTCGGAGTACGTGGATTTGTTTATTTTTTGGCTTATTACGAATGAATTTTGCTTGATGAACATTTTTTTTGCCCTCTTTTTATTAACCCTTTTAGATCCAATGTGTATACATTGGAATGTATACAAAGTTACGTTTTTATTTATTTATGTTTTTTAAAATTTCGAAAAATAAATTCGTGATAGCTATAAGAATAAACACGCGAATCACATTAAACGAGTATACTTAATTTTTAATTTTCATTAAGTATTCTTGAGGAGAGGGGATTGAGGAAATTAGCATTAAGGAAAAAAATAGTCCACTAGATCATGTAGAAAAATGAAACGAGCAATAAAATGTATTCCTCCTCGTTAAATAAATAAATATAATTCTGCATCTTCGAATATCAATGCACCAAGAGCATCGCCGTATTCAATCATATTAATATTCCTTTCCACACCCAGCATTCCAGAAGGCCTCGAGTCTCTCATCCAAATTTACATATACTATGCTTACATCTCGAGCGAGCCTCGCCCGGTAGCGTCAGAATCGACGTAATCCAGTCAATAGATCATAAAAAAAAACATGCTAAAATTGATTTTTCTCGATAACAGCTTTGTTTTTGCGGAAATCTCTTTCAAATAGTGTTGACGATGACCAAAAAGTTTGTTCAACTGCGATCGCAGCGACAGAAAGGATCTTATCAACAAATTACGTCGAGCGAGAATTTCTTTATACACAGCGAATGTTGAAATAATAAATGTACAGAATTTTATTTTCTGTACTTCAAATTTATATCACTTATAGCCAAAATTCTATAAAATATAGAAGTAGCAAGTTCCGCCAAACATGAACTTTGGCTACACTGATTGAAAAATCCTTTGACCTAGAGCCAGTGTCATTAAATGTGCACGGATTTATATGAAAGACACTGAGCTTTGATCAAAGGATCTTTTCTACCTTGTAAATCGGAAAATGTGAATAGTGATATTTAATAAGTGAAAAGCTGTTAATATGTGAACGATTTGGCACTATTCACATTTTCCAAGAGAATTTCCCATCTTAAATTCATATCTAGATATTTATTAAAATAGAATCTTTTTGAATGTTAAAATATCTTAAATTCGAACATAACGGAGATGAATCTTTTTATCGTATTATTTCAGTCTGAATTATTTGTACGCGAGAAGCTTAAAAACATCCTTGAATTCCAGTATGCACACAGGTCGACTGTACAATGTACGTACAAGACCATTTATCCCCATCCAAAAAAAAAGAAGAAGAAGAGGTCGCTCGACCGCAAATAACGCTGGGTAAAGAAAAGAGCGACTGGTCAGTCCATTGCTGACAAGCAAGGACAATCTAGCCACAAAAGCCGTAGGTCGGCCGATCCTTTTGGCAGGCTACGGGGGGCCCCGGACTCGCCGTGCACGCGCGAGCCCTTCGCGCGCGCGCGCGGCAGTATCGGCGATAAACAGTTTCGACGCGCCGAGTCGCCGCGCGGCACACGTCAAGCCCACCGCAGCGCGCGCGCCCTTTGCTTGGGCCAGTTTCGGCGCACCGGTCCGAGCGTATATATATATATATATATACACGCCGCCCAGCGGGACGTCCCCCACGCGCACTCTCAGCGCCTGTCCACCTCTTTTTTTTTTTTTTGCATCCCTTGCTGCTTTGCCACTTCTTCTTTTTGTCTGTCTTAGTCTCTTTCTCTTTTACGCGTGATTGGGAGGACTCGTTGGTTGGTGGATAAAAATTACCTACTCTTTCATGGCAATCCTGGGACGCCTTGATTTTCTGACGATTTTTATTAAACTTTAAGTTGCTTAAATTTGAAATTATCATTATTACTACTTTTAGTGGAATAAATAAAATAAATACAATGCGAATGTTAAATTTTACTGGACTGTTTAGTAAATTGTGCGTTTAGTAATGTTTATAGATACTTTATTAAAAATTACACGGAAATTATTATCTAAGAAAATTTAATTTTTACTTTTATAGGATCATTTTCTCTGTGTAGACAGAGAACATTTTTTAAGTTCTAGTTTAAGTCTAGTCTAAATGCTGCTTAAAAAAATTAATCAGTTTTTAAGAACGCATTTAACAATCAATCAAATTTATAATAGCAAATATTTTCTATTTTTTTCATAATTTCTGCTATAATAAAATTTAAAATGTTGACATCTTATAATCTTCTAATATTTGTACAAGACTTTTCATCTTAAGTCATACTGAAAACTGCCACAATTATACTCCAATAAATCCTACTAAAATCTGCCGCAATTATACTACAATAAATCCTACTAAAAACTGCATTTCGATGAATCACTTTTCGATCTTTAATTGATCTCATATTTTTTTCACGCGGGACGCAAAATTCTACCTAACCGTACAAAAAAATACAAATGAGCTCGGCAGCGACAATCTTAGGAGCCCGGGGCTAAGCCGGTGCGACAAAGGGCACTTGACGCAAGAGCCGCGGCGCAATGCGATTGACTCCGGCGGATGAAAAGCCGCGGTAATGGAGCGCTTTCATCGCCAGATACGAGCGAAACGCCATTAACGAACGAGATTCGACGTCGGCCATTGTCGCCGGAGCTAAAGAGCGGGCGAACGGAAAGGGGATAGATCACGGGGTCAGCCGACGCGCGCGCGTGTTTACGAACCCGCGGCGGCGCCATAAGGCTGGCGGCCGAGTCAAGGGGCCGAAAAGCGAGACTTAGGACGACGAGGGGGTGGTGGCCCCCGGCATATGACGCATTATCAAACGCACGCCCGCGCCCGGCCTCGTAATTGTGGGCGCGCGCACCGTCGGTTAAATGAGGCTGGAAAATTGACTGTTTGCCACCTATTGTGCCGGCGGGCCCATTCACTCGCGCCTTTTGTTTCCTCGAGATGTAATGAAGCGGACTCCTCATTGTTCCGGGCCTCTTTTTTTTGCTTTTTTTTATACTACCGATGTGTAATTCGCAGGAGCTTTTGGTTATTTTAGCTGGATTTTAAGGTTTGCACGAAGAGGTTGATACATCGTGTGAAAATGATCATACAAATTTATGCAGGTGAATTTGAGCACAGCGTGTAGAAATGTGCTATTTCTGCCCTGCGGTGGGAAAGCGCCTAAAACGATGTCGCCGCTTTTATTTATTTAATAAAACAGTTGTTACACATACACAATTATAAATTGATATATACATAAATAAGTTGTGTGCTATGCGCTAGCATGGCTCTATATAATACTAGAAATTAAAACTAAAAGATAAAAGAGAAAGAGACATAAAAAAAAGAAAAGAAAGGAATTAAAAAAATGTCTAGAACTACTAAAAAAAATAAAGAAATTACATTTAAGAACAAAGTTTTACTATTTACATGGACTCGAATTGAGATGGAATTCTTTTTAATATGAGATTTTTTTTCTAAAATAATATTAAAAAAAATATTCGATAAAATATTGTTAAAATGAAAATTACGCAATTTCGCCTCGAGATTAGCGCGATAAATGAAATTTGTAAACAATAAACAATGCCTTCATTAAGAGTCGCATTTCAAGATACGCGCCGACATAACGACCCGGGTATAGGCTCGGTGGACTGCGTTAAAGGCAAAACGTTAATTGGTTGCCATTACGTTAGCACCGGGCCCGTTTAAAAATGCGATAGCGTTACATCAGAATATTTATTGGCAGCCCGGACGCACCGTAAATTAGCCATTTTATCACTGGGCTTTTCAATCGCCAAGCGAAAAAGGCGATTTGTTCTTTTTTTTTTATCTCCTTTTCGCAAAAAAAAAAAAAAAATATATATATTACCAAGAATCACGGCCATCCGGAAAATATTACACTTGCAAAACTACCCGGCGATCGCCGCTACGCGCGCACAACGGCAAAGTTTACGGCATGATCGACGACGCTTAAACAAGTCAAAGCCGCGTTTTTAGCCTGGATCGCGAGTCTGACGTGCGCTTGCGTTCTCCTAGGAGGGAAAAAATGGGAGGAAAGGCACGAGAGCCGGACTGATTGATTGCCGCGGGAGATTCGCGAGCGTCGCGGCCCGACAATGGGCGATTTCCTCATTCATCGCGGGGCCTCGCCGGGAAACATATGCACTCGCGCATTTGAATTTGTCTATTTTAACGGGCAACCTTCAGGGGGGGCGCTGCGTTTTACGACGGGCCTTCCCGAACGCGTGATTTATCCCCCGGCGGCTCTCGGACGTGCGAATGCGCTTGCAGGCCGCGGGACGAGGCGCACGTGTGGGGCCGCCTGGAAGATATATTCCCGCCTCACGGGCTCTCCCGCACTCGTAACTCACGCGGGCCGAAGCTCCTCTCGCTCGCGCGCCTCGTAAATATCGGCGCGGCCGGCCTCACCCCGGGAAATGGCCGCGACGAGAGGCAGGAAATGGTTTTATTGTCTTTCTGGGGTGGGCAAAAAAGGAGGCGCGGGCCGAGGGGTCACTCACTCCCCCCCGTCACGGAGAGTCGCTGGCTTGGCCTGCGTCGGAGGAACGAGGTGAGTGGGTACCGCGCGGAGGTGGCAAAAAGGAGAAAATCTTTACGACCTAATTGGACGGGCCCAGATGGCAAATATTCTTTTCCTCGCTGGCTTCGGACTCCCTTCGACCTTTTCACCGTGAAATCTGCACTGCTAATGCCTTCAGATTCGAGGGCGATGCTCCGACAGATTTATTCACCGCGTTTTCAACATTTTCTCATGGCTTATTGGGGTCTTCTCCTTCTTCGGCTTAAGTACTGCTTAAATCTTTTCTTATTGCAAAGGAGTTCTTGCGTCTTTGAGTGCAAGATATTCATCTCAGTGGAATGTGAGGTAAACTGTTAAAAAAAATCTAGTCATAATCTGGCCATAATCCGGCTATTGAGACTATCCCGTAGTTTCTACCAGACTTCACAATGTTAATCTTTTCTTTTTAGAAAGGAGTGACTGTGTTTAATTAGAGGATATTGTTCTCAATAGAACGTGAATCTAGCCATCATCTAGACATAATATGGCTATCGAGACTATTCCATACTTTATAACAGACTTGATAACATTAATCATTTCTTATTAAAAAGAGGTGACTATATAATTTTAATTGCAAGGTATTAATCTCAGTAGAATGTGAGGTAACTCGTGTCAAAAATATAAAGCCAGTCTGGCGATAATCTGGCTCGCACTTTACGCCAGACTTGATAATAATCAATTAAAAGTCTAAAATTTAATAAAAATTCAATGCAGGATCACTTACACCCACGCAAGCATCTCCGAAAAATGTTTTTTCCAATTTAAAAAAAAAAAAGAAACATACAAGACAACTCCAGAACGAAGAAAGCTCAATTAATTGAATCTCCCGTTGCCCTTTCTCACTGAATCGCGACGAAAATTTTTCGCCATTGACCCTCCGAAAAAAACTAAAGGAGCATCCCCCATAAACACGCGCAGCCGGACTATCGCGCCTATTGAGCGGCCCACAAAAGAAGCAACGCCCGAGTCTGGTCGACTTTAAGAGAAGCAGCGCAGCAGCGGTTGACGAGCGCCAAAAGACGGAGGCGTTCGCCGGAGGAGCGCCGAGCAAAAGGCTCCTTTCGCTCGCGTCTCTTTCAGCCTTCGCGCCGCCGTCGGGCGCACAATGCGCGCGGCAGCGAGCGAGTCGTCTTCGTCCATCGGACGGCATTGTTCGCAGGTGAGGCCGCACAAAGGCCGAAAACAAAGGGCGCCAAGGTGTCAGGCGCGCGCACCCCGGGAAAAACGTCGCGACCGCAACAATGACGCGCGCGAGCGACAAAGCCCGGGGACGAGACGAGGATCGCGACTTCCGAGATTTTTTCTTATCTTTTCTTCTTTTTTTTTGGTGACTTGATGATGCGGGTAGATTCGATTGCTGCTGGAATTCTTCTGGAGACGGGGGAGTCGGAATTCCGTGCGGTAGGAATTAAGATGATTAAACGGTATTAATTTTCTTTTACCCTGCCGGGAAATTTAGGAGTTAGTGTCCAGTGTATGTTAAATTCAAATAGAATTGAAGATATTTAATTTGATTAAACAAATAAATAAATAAATACTCTGGGACAAATTTTCATAATAAATTCTAATAATAACATAATTGTATGTACATTACTTACGTATATTTTTTTTTAATCATAAATTTTGTAATAATTCACATTATATTTTGTATTGAAGTACTACTAAGTCCGTTGAATTTACTTAAATAAATGTATTTATTTATTTATTAACCAGTTGTTACATATAATCAATGACAAAAAAGTAAATAAATAATAATAATCAAATAAGTGTTTTAGTTTGTATACTTTATTAAATTATTATTAAATTTAAATTATTAGGTGCACTTTATTAAATCATTATTAAACTTTATTTTTGTATGCACCCCATGAAATTAGACCACAATTTATTCCTGCCTTTTTTTTATATAAATAAATCCAATATTTTTCAAACACCAGCAGACGCCTTCTTCTTATTTTTATTTAATATATTCACGCCCGTCTAAATAAATTAACAAGCACTTACACATACACACGAGCAAACTTTTCTAATTAAATTAGCGCGTTTCTCTCGGTACACAAGAGAAACGAATGTTTAGCGTTTCATCCCCGCAGAAAAGTGAAACGCAAGCACAATCGCCTATTTTTTAAAATATATTACCGTGCCGCATAATTAAATGCTTAACAAGTTCGCCACGGCGTAAGGTCGTTTCGTTAAAATTGCAGAGCCGCGGAGGCCCGGATGCGCACAAAACTAAGTAAGCCGCGCATTTATTTATTTATATTTATTTTTTCTTCCTTTTTTTTTCGCGAAAGGCGCGCACCTCGAGTACGTGCACGCGCCACTTTCGACGGGAAATTCACTTTGACGCGGCCCCAGGAAAAACGGCGGAATAGAAATTACGCTTTCTCGCTATCTCATTAGCGATACCCGGGACCGCTTTTGATCAGCCTCAGCTTTGTGCGCGGCACTTTTTTTTTTTTGAGGTCGCTCCTCCGATTAATCTGGTTTTGTGCCTCCCTTCTTTTCTCTCTCTCTCTCTATGTTGCTTTACGGTTAGTTAGACGTGATTTTATTAAAAAAAAAAAAAAAAAATGTGCTGCCATTAAATTTAGCGCGCGCAGCTATACTCGAGGAGGGATTCGCGCTTTTGAAATTTCATGCGCCGGGATAGTGGGTGGAGAAATTCTTTTGCGGGGAAAGAGATTAAAAACGCGTACTGTGGATGTGAATCTGATTAAGCGACTTTTATTTTCGCGCGGAACTGAGATACGCGAATGCACGCCATTTTCATCAGCTTTGGCGGATTCATCGCCTGGAGAAACGAATTTCTCGGATTTCTTTAGCCTTTTCGCCTTTGACGCACGCGGGCGCGCATTTTCTTTCACGTCGGATGAAAAGTGCAAGCTGTAAATTAATGTGAATTTTTTTTTCGAGCTTCCACAGTGGACTGTTTTAATTCGTTTACATAAACAAAAATCATTCTTAGGGTTTTTAGTATACAGTGCGGTGAAATCAATAAGAAATGCACTGAAAAGAATCGGGATGTGACCTACTCGCACACTTTGCAATAAGATTTTTCGATATTTATACGAGTAAATAGTCTTTTCGTTTAGCTACATTATGGCGCGAAATTTGAATTTTTAAGTAAACCAAGTGAAAAAAAAGGTAAAATATTTATACAATTGTTTCAAAAGTTTTTTATAAAAAAATCGACATATAAAGTTTTATAAATTCTTTATTTAATAATTTTTCTCCGTGTATAATGCACGGAACCATCTGATTCCCATAGACTTTGTAAACTACACCTCGCCCCTCTATTTTTTTCCTACCCGAAGCTTCAGTTGCACGCTACAAGCTGCATAACATTAAAAAAAAATCTGAAGAAGCACCGGCCCCCTAATCATAAGTCGAGAATATGAACTGGTCCACTGCATCGCGCGTCCCACGTGTTAACGGATTAAGTTACACTCATGCGAAATTAGCCAGTCAACTGGTCTCCTCGGCGCCATCGGCAATAAAAAACGCGGTGCTCCAGACAAAACCCACGTCGAGGGTCCTTTAATCATCCTCCGGCCACTTACGGTCCAGTGACGATTTTCCCCGGGCCCGGATGCTGCTGGAAGTATCACGTGTCGCGGAAGCAAAAAAAAAAGGAAGAAATTGTTGCGCCGCGTTAACATAAATTAGATCTTGGTCAGTGATCTGGGAGCACGCCCTTGGGCACAAAGCGCCGTTTTTTGCGCCGAGTCGAAAAATTAAGTTACTCCGAGTGGCCAGATCGAAACTAGTCGCCTATTTTGGCTCTCCGTCCGCTCATTGTATCGGAGAGTTTGTCCGTTGTCGAGGCTTCGTGAGAAGAGGCCCGCGAGTCGGAAGATGCGACGGTCTAACCCGGAAGCGACGGGTGAGCGCACGAAAATTTTTTTTCGCAGATTTATTCGTTCAGATTAAGGGCTTAGCTGGCTGGAGCGGACGAGGTCAGGGCTTAAGGACTGGAAATTTTCATTTGCATTCTTCACGCAGATGGTGATCTTAAAATATGTAGGCGAATCTTTGTAGAGGCGCATTTTTTCTTTTTCGTTCACTTTTATTGCGTTGATGGAGCCTGGACGACTGTGATTAATGCCAGCTCTGTGGACTCTATTTGCCGGGCACAATGACTTTGGGAATTGACTTAGTGTAAATTGAGAATAAAAACTCGCGGAAGAAACGCGATAAAACGATCGACCTGGTCACCGACTAACGACTTTTTCATATCCCTTTTTATCTTCGCTCGTTACCTCCCCTCCGAGCGCCCGGCAACAAAGGCGAAAATAAAAAGCCCAGAGTCATGGAAATTCAAGAAAGTCGCTGGAATTGCAAAAAAAAAAATGAAGCTTGGAAAGAAAAACACGCGGGTTGTTTGGTCCGTTGCTGCCTCATTTGAATAATATTTTCTAATCCATCCTTTCTGTCCGGCCGCGCGAAGCTTATAAATCATCGCGAAGCCACCGATTATCGCGTGAGTCCGCCGGGATGAATCGCCGTGGCCGAAAACGATCATATGGGAATGACTGGCGCTCAGATTTTGATCGAATCGATAATTGATTCCGACCGGAATTGATAGCCCGCTTTAAAATCTTGTGCTTTGTGCAAGAAACAAAAAAAGACGCAGGTATATAATGTATAAAAAAAAATTACACAAATTATGTACGTACGAATCAGGAAAGTCAAATGTGAAAAGTACACGTGATTTGTGTAAAATTATTTGTAATTTGTATGCAATTAACATTAAAATAGAATAATGAAAATTAAAAAAAAATTACAATTAAAAAAGGGTAAGCTTGTGAAATCGCGAGTAAAACCGTTAGCGTCCGGCGGACGGGGAGCCCCGGAGGATCGTCCGAGAGGCGCGCGCGATAAGGATCTCCGAGGCTACCGAGGATAGGCGGCATTGTCCTCGATCTCGCGGCGGTCGCGCGTGCGGGGCGCCCCGGGGCTCGATTTCCTCCGGGCCAGGGCCGCTGCCTCATTGTACCCCGAGGATCGAGTGACTGGGAATCCTTTTTCCATTTCCCCACGCCGCTTCTTCGGCTACCGCGTAAAAAAATTTAAGTTACGATAAAGTTTACCCGAAGCTCATGTTTGGCGGTCGTTCATATTAACATGGCCAATGAGACTTATTTTACACAAATGTAGAAGCTAAAAGGTTCGTGTAGCTAAAAATATTCCTAATAATTTTTATGTTTTCAAAGAATGCAATTTTAGATAAAAATAAATAAAAAAAAAACATACTATTATTCTATTTAATATTAAGTATTATTGAAATTTTGTTTCTTTAGTTTAAGTATACTTTGTATTTTGTAACTTTTGTAGATTAAGGACCATCGAAATTATTAAATAAATAAATACTAATTAAAAAAAGTAATATACATAAAATACACTAATCAAAAATAGTTTTAAAAAATACTATTAACGGATTGATCGGCAACACGCAGGCGTTCGCTTATTCACAAGAGTTTCATTATTTCTACATTACTCGTCCTCGTAAGAGCTCCGGCACAATGGTCTCGATCTCGCGGTGCATTATAGCCGCCTATCCGAAAACTCTCGACGACGCAGAAGTGCGTGGATCCTCCCTTCCACCAAAAAAAAAAAATTGTAAGAAAAAAAAAGAGAAACAAACGAGCGCGACGGCCCAGATGGCAAGCGTATAAAATTCAGGCACAATGCAGCAGCTTAACGATCCCCACGGTTCTTTCGCCGCCGAGAAATTCGCATATCGCGGCACAATATGTGCATCGCTGCTGAGAAACGAGTCGTAGGCTCCCGCGGAGTATATTTATAAGAAAAAAAAAAGGTACGCCTAGGTAGGATCCGCCGTCGAGATGAGAAAAGTGCACCCCACTCGAGCGCAGCGTTATGTTGTGTTCACGTAAGCTCATCGCGCTGTTTCCAATATTTCTCGCTCGGCCGAACATCGTCAATGCACCGGATATCCCCCGTTACACTTTTTATTACTGCCGATCTTCCTGATCCTGTCCTTTTCCTTCGTCCCGCTGTGGAATCCTTTTTTTTCCGCGGTAGTTGCGATGACCGATAATTATTACACTTTCTTTAATATTTGTGACTGGGGACAGAGATTTGAAAAAATGCTTCCTGCATTCTGTTTAAATTAAGTGTCTGTCCTCTAAAATTATGAAATGATTATAAAATTCTCTTACACCTCTTTCTTTTGCATGCGCTTGCAATGTGAGGGTAAAAAAAAACACTTATGTACTCTCTAAATGTGAAAATGTGAATAGTAATATATTTTATGTAAAAAATCGTTCACATAATTAGCGTGTGAATGTCTTTTCACTTATTAAATGTCACTATTCCACATTTTCAGATTTAGAGAGTAACTTAAAAAATAAAATGAGGAATCAAATTTGTATTGGTGATAGAAGATAAATGATCATTTTCAGGCTAGAAGTAGAGGATATTGTCTTCATAACATTTGGACCAATCTAACTGTAGTTAGAATCCATTGTTTTCCCGTGTACTATACCACGGCGCGAAATTTGAATTTTTATTGTACATATACATCTACTCTTGAAGATTCCTCCAGGTTGTGAACATCCACGAAACGAATGTATTTTTTTACAAAGCTTTTTTATTTCTACGTGTGCACAGCCTCTTTCAACAATTCCATTGTGCGGTGACTGGTCCTTGGCTTTCGCCAAATTAAGTGAGATGCGTGAGAGCACCCAGCGATCGAAGTGGGGAAAAAAGCGTGAAAGATGGAAAAATAAGAAGGATAGAGGCTCGATTGGCAGGCGTGAAGAATTTGGCACAATGCTCTCCATCTGGATAAAAAACTGTTGATCATTCGGCGTCATTAATGCAGGCCGGCCGGCATCGGTGATCTTGCTGAATCAGCCATTATCGCTCACTCGCTCGTTTACTGCCGGCCAATTTTCGACGAGGCATTGTCGTCCTATGACGAAGAAGCACCAGCCTCGTTGTCCTATAATTCTTCACACCCTCGTGCGTAGCTTCAGTCGTTATTAGTAAAAATTAATTCACGGGAAAACGTACGTGAGTTCCGAGTTTTTTTTTTGGATGAAGTATGATGTACTGGTTTTTAAAAACTAATTTTGTTGCTTTTGCATATAGAATATGTTCAATTCTATTTTAATTTAACATATTCTGAGCAATTACTCCTAAATTTTCCTGTAGGTCATTAAATCTTATAAATTACTGTTATAATTTATCAAAATCATACACATTGTCATGCGTTTCTTCGATTTAAGTAAGATTTAAGTGTTTAGCATCAGACCTTCATGCAGAAATTTTCTTTCCTCAGGATTACACTCTAGTATATTTTAATTACAGTCTAGTAAATTTTCTTTAGGAATTTAATTTAGGATAAAATTAGGAAAAAATTTAATTAAGGATAAAGTTTATCCAAAGTTCATGTTTGGCGTCGTTGCTATGAACGATGGACTATGAGACTTTATGAAATTTGCTTCTTATATTTTATAGCAGTTTGTACAGATGCGAGATATAACGGATAAATCACCGCACAAGTTACAGGAAATAATTTTTTACATTTATTTGTTTTTAACATTCGTCGCGTGAACGTCTTTTAAATGTGAGAAAAACTTCATCCGAAGTTTGTATGAAGTATTGCAAAATGATTTATTAATTAGTCTCATTGGCCACGTTCATATCAACGGCCACCAAACATGAACTTTGGATAAACTTTATCCTAACTATTTTTTTACGCGGGAAGAGACACTCACACTGAGAAAAAAGATTCCTTACTGTAAGAATGGGACTTTAATTTTTTGTAATTGCATATTTCTTAATAATTAAGAAATAAGCAGTTGAAGTAGGTTAAAGCGAAGTCATGAACGATACGTAAAATAAACAAATGAAATCTAGTTTCCTAATAGTTAAATAGCATTAAGATTAATACTTTGTATAACTATAACTGATCGATACTATTATAATAAGGAAATTGATTACTTTACAATAAGGAATCTTTTTTCTCAGTGCAAAAGGGGCTCAAATGGGAAAACCGCGAGTCGCCTAATACAAGGCGCGGGGAAGAATTCAGTGGACTATGCGGGGCTCGCGCGAGCCCACAGGCATTCCGACGTCGGCGGGCGCGCGTAACATGCAGTTGGACGGGTTTCTCGTGGGCTGCACTCCCGAAAAGCCTCCTCGTCATCTCTCGGTCGCGCGCACGGATACCAGGCATTCCATTCTCCCGCGGCCGCAGACAGCCTGGTGCCTCCATCCCTACCCTCGGCGGACCGCTTTTCTCCTCCAGCCCGCTCCTTTTCACATTCTTTTTACGACTCCGAAGGATCAAGGCGAGGATTCTTCGGCTGGACCTTAGCAAGGCTAATCGAGCCTGTTCTTCTTGGTCGATAGAGATTAGACGATGCTCAGGTTTACGAGGCTGTGTCAATGTTTTATTTTGCACTATTCGCTAGATTTTGTATCTCCTTTCTTTTTTATACTGCGTTAAAATTCCGATTAACGAATAGTTTCATTAAAATCGATTAATCCATTCGATTTTTTTCGTTAAAAGTTCTTTTCGATTTCGATAGTTGTGTCTAATAGAATAAGAAAAATAATCAAGACGTATTTTTTTTTTAAATTAACGATAGCGCAAAATCCTGCGAATAATTGTATAAATAATGGTAGTAATTGTGTAAATAATTGTATAGAATGAAATAAAATAAAATGTCTATGAGCAGAAAAAGTAAATCTAGAATCTAGAAGCCATGAGTCTGTTGATAAATATAATGAACATACGACTAAAAAATGTACGAGTCTGTTTGAGAAAGTGAATAGATGTTTCATAAAAAGCAGACGAACAGAGAAGAATTTCTATTTTTCAATTTTTTAGCGAAGTCTAAAATCAAGAAAAAATGTTTATCTATTTATTATATTGATTGTATATTTAATAAAATGCATGGCTAAAATAAAGAAACAAAGTGGGAACTAATTATTTATTGTTTTTTTAAATGTACCCTTTCGTTTGCTTTTATCAAACCATTCGTTTACAAAATTCAGTTAAAATTATTGTTTTTTTTTTTTTGTATACAGACACTTAAAGTGCTCAAAGGATTACCTTTATTCGAGAAGCCCCTTTGACCCGTTACATAACTACTTTACTTTTATGGATTTTTGCTTTCTCTCTAATTTATACCTGCCATTTCAAGGGTAAATTTTTTTCGTACTGTTTGTGACCTGGCCGTAAATTATAATTTTTTTCAGTGCCGTTATTTCGGGGTATTAGAGAAACTTCAACAACAACGCCTATTACGGATTGCACAAGAATTAGACAACTATTTCGACTGAAAACATTCTCGGAAAGACTCGAGTTAAAAAAAAAAGCCAATTTCTATCAAACATTGCGTTCGATTAAAAAATTCACATCGAAATTGTTAACGACAAATAAACTGTAACGAAAATAAAAATATCGAGGCAACTTATGATTTACAACGTGACTCGAGCATTTTTAATTATCGAAAGTATCAATTAAAGCAGCACAATGGAGCCTGCGACTGGCCGAGCGGCACACAGATGTAAAAAAAAAAGATGAAAGGGGAAGCGTTTAGCGAAAGGTGTTTCAGAGACGAGGAATCCGAGGAATGCCGCGAAGCCTTCGATCCCTCAGTTTCCTCTTAATCCCGCGGTGGGCGTCAAAAAAACTGGAGAAGAATCAAGCCCTGTCAATTAAAGTAACACTCGGAGGTGTGGGCGTTCGTCAGCCCCGCGCGTGTTTATTATACGTGGAAGGCCGAAACTTAACGGACGGCATTTTTTTTTTCTATTCTAGATGCTCTGCGCCATAGTTTTGAGCGACGCAATGTTTTTCGGTGAATTGAGCTGTGCTCGACGGGTTTAAAAGCGGAGGAGAATGGGCTCGATTATGTATTCGTGCCACACTTTTCACTTCATTTTTCTTAATATCGTGAGCTTTTTTATTTTTTTAAGCCTCTCGGACGAGATGAGAAAGTGGAACTAATGCTCCTCTTTGAGCGCAAGTTAATTTGCTTACAGGTTGAGATTCTTTTTATTTTAAGTGCCGAAAATGACATTTATTGTCTTGTGTGTAAAAATGTATTATGTGTATCATCTATTACGTGTATATCGTACTGAGAGCAAAATTTGTGAATTTTAAGCAAATATTTATTTCAGTATTTTTTTTGCTAGTGGAGCAGAAGTTGTTTTCGAAAGTTGCAATTAGCAAACTGTCAGAATAAGACTGACGTATTGACACTTTTGAGATAAAATGTATTTAATAAAATTAATATTTATAAAAAACGATGAATATAAAAATGCGTCAAACATTTTACTTTTTTAAAATTCAAGTATTTATTTATTTATTACTTCATCCAACGGGACAAGTGTAACGTATAAAATAAAGTATACAAAAAAAAATATATATATATAATTAAACAAAAAATAGAATATATATTTTTTATATTTACTCGATTATCAATAGTGATCGAGAGTATTGAATTAAACAAGACTTACGCTCAGGTGATTAATTTCCCTGTAAAGGAGGATTGCGATGTAATTTCATGGATTAAATAAATAAATATGTATTTATTTTTTTCATTTTATTTATTTATAAATCAGAAAAAAAATTACATAAGCAATTTCTAACAGAGGTAAACGTAGTCACCTGCACATATTAATCTTAACTAGCTTAAATCTAATATTTCCGATAAATTTTATTACAAATATAACAAAATAAATAAATAAATCCAACCACTCAAAATTCGCACGGCAAATATCAAACTTAATCTGTACGCTTTAAAACTTTTTGTACACGAAATCAATCGGCGCATAGCACCTACCATTCAACAAAGCTCCTCGGCTAACAGCTGAATTATACAATATAAACGCAAGATTAACTCCCGGCAGTGCGTACCAAAGACTTATACACGAAAGAACCCCGCGGTACAATCGCCGAGAGAAAAAAATCAACAGCAGCGCTAACAATCCCCGAACAAGACGTCTGTTGGCCGAACAACGGGCCAAAAGCCACGAGAATAACGCTTAACGGACGGCGCGTTTCGCAGTCCTTTAACTTTCGATCGGTCGTTACCACAAGCCCCGGGCACGACAATCGCCGCGTCCATTGAGGCCGCGAGGCCAGAAGGAGGAGGTGGGGTGAGGCCACTTGAGCCAGCGAATTCGCCTCAATCAACGGTCATTTACGCGGGCATTAAGCCACTCCCTCCCCTCCTCTTCATAATTTCCAAGTCGCTCGCGATATTCAGCAGAGAAGCATTTATGCGCGCCGATCTCTCTGCGATCGATGGCCGCGCCGCCAGTCGGCGCTTTGTCTCCTTTCTCGCGCGAGCGATGCGAATAATGGCGGTGCGCAGGGGTCGCTCGCGTGCCTTTCGCGCAGACGGGCTCCGATTTCTCCGCGTTTTTTCGATGTCGAGGATTCGACGATTTTCGATTGTGGGGAGCCCACAATGGCGGAGAACCAACGGGTTTCGCGCTAGTCTCAATGGGTTATTGCTACTGGCGGTACGCGTGTGTGCGATGTACATCGCGCCGAGCAATCTTCATCTTTCTTGCTCGAGTGCCATTTCTGAAGACAATGAGCGGCTGCGCCGAGCTTTTCGCGTGGGTATGCAGAGGCAAACTTTTTTTTTTTGTGTACTCGAATAAAAAGTGCATGGCGTACTTGAAATTGCTGCAAATTTTTATCGGAAGGTAGGGTTAGTGGAGTACAGAAAAAATTAGTAGATTCGAAATGCTAAATTAACATTGAATACGTGGAGACAAGAGTTCTTGCAAAAAGTGCTAGACTCCTTTGTAACGCAGCATTGGACTTGACGAATAAAAAAGTTTACTTGAATGTATACTAAAATTTATTGTAAGACTAGTCAATTTTACTATACTTTTACTTTAGTATACTTTAATTAGAAAGTTTACTAGAAAGTGTAAGCAAATTACAAGACTAGTAATTTCACAGTAGTTTCTAGTAAATTTTTGAATTATAGTTTCTTTTCACATTTTGTTTACACTTTTTTCTGAAAAACTTTTAGGAACCTTTTTAATGTAAGACTAGTAAATTTTACTATGCTTTCTAGTAATTTTTTTACTGTAAGACTAGTAAATGTTATTTCACTTTCTAGAAGCCTAGTAAATTTTATTCCTTCGAATAAACTTTTTGCAGTAAAACTAGTAAATTTTACTACACTATACTTTCTAATAAATTTTTTAATGTTTCGAGTGTGTTCCTGTATAAAAAAAAACTGATAGAAACTTTTACTAGAACTTTTCTCCCTGTAACGCATAAGAAAAGGACTTTAGTCAGTCCCACACGAAGTGCACCTTACTCCCCTACAAAAGATGAATGCAAGCAAAAGCTAGATAAAGTAATTTTTGCTGATTGCCCTTTATGCGAGTCCCAGCAGCCTCCGCAAAGCTTGAATGACCCCAGCGCTGGTGTGCACAGACTCATTGATTCCATTAGCGTCCTCTTAGCGTCCGCGGCAATTAATAAAGTTAAGTTTTGAAGGCCGCGCATGCAGGCGAGTCTCGCCCCCAGTAAATCAGGGATTAACAGGCTCTCGCGCTATGCGGCCCGGTCGGCCATTCAGCGTCCTCGGCACTTGTAGCCCGTCCAGGGGAGGAGGAGGAGGAGGTGAGGCCAGGACACGACGTCTGCAGGGAGTTTAACGCCGCGGCGGGGCGCGACAATGGCCGGCTCTGTGCGCGCGGACACTGCAGCCATTGTGGCCAATTGCGCCCCGGGCCCGGCCTATGAATATACATGCGCGATGCATCAAAGAGTCGAGACTGGCCCTGGAGAGGAATGGGCCGGACCACACACGCGCGCGATTGTCCCGCCCGGGTGGAGTGAGAGGAGCGGACGGGGAAGGCTGCCCGGGTGTATAGGCCGCTCCGACTGTTCCGCGGTGGGGTTATAACGGTCCGCGGCTTTCTTTCCATCGATCGCCGCGAGGAGCGATCGCGCCACTGCGGCCTTTTCACGTTTCCGCTTTTCATTAGCCAGCCGTCACTGTGACTGGCTCTTACTATTCTTCGCGAAACAAGTGCCTCTTACTTATTTTCGATTCTTCGACAATTTTAAGAAATAAGTGTTCATTTCTTCAAATTCTCTGAAATATTATTAATTATGTTAATTTTACGGTATAGTTATAAGATAATTGTAGATCCGCTAGATCTATGTGCAGGTAATTTATTACCTCTATAGAATGTAGTTTTATCGATTATGGTAGAATAAACTGATGTATATTATACTCTGGAGTAAATAAATAAAAATAACATAAAAAAAATTATTAAATCATTTATTTATTTAATCAAATTCAACGTACCTGAGTCCTTCAAGCTACAACTTGGGAAATTTCATGATTAGCTAAGTAGTTAGTACTAGATTAGTAATTTTAGTATAAATTGAAAATTACTATTTAGAGAACTTTGTTAACGTGTAATAATATATATCAAATGTCATTTATGGGAATTTTTTAGTTTTTAAGTTTTCATGTACCAGCCTATGTATAGGTTAACTGTGTTTACCTCTTGTAAAATGTTACTTTTGTAAATTTCTTTCTGGTCAATAAATAAAAAGAAAATAAAATATCCAAGAGTTTTGACGTTTCCGCTTTTCTTTATGAACCCATCACCGTGACCAGTTGTCACTATTCTTCGAGAAACAAGTAACTCTTACTTACTGTTGCTAATGAATTTTTGTTTCTTCGTTAATTGTAAGAGATAAATTTTAAACGAAGTAAATCTTACACGTGCGCGAGGAGAAATTTATTTATTTAATTTTTTATTAAGAAGAAATTAAATTTTCCCGACAGCCCCTTTACATTTATTTATTTAGTTTTTATTATTTATTCTTTCCAATTCTCCTAAGCAAGAGCCTAAGCTTAGTTAATTGTATTTAAAAATTTCATTAAGAAAATATTGTATTAATTTTTGCGGAAGCACAAATAAATTTATCGTAAAAAGTTAAAAGAAGGACTGGGGGCGGCAAGCAGCAGGTGAAGCCTGCTTTTACGCGTTCACAGGATTAAGATCGCGTGTATCGCGTCCTCGACATAGCGCACCGCTGGACCAGCGTAATCTCGACGTCCGCATCTCCCCCAAAGCCGGCGGCACGTTATTTATCCCGACGTGTCTCCCGCTAAACAGCCGGAGAGCTCGTGTTGTGTCGTGCCGAGGGACAATAATTACTTGGCCCGTGTTTCCACTTTGCCTCGGACCAGGTAGTAAAGGAGGCTAGGAGTGACTAATTGGGAATGTAAATTCGCTCGTAAAAAAGTCCCGAGGCGAGGAGCTGATGCTCGGGCCGAAATAGCGTTTATTAACACGCTAAACAACGGTAATTGAGGACTTTATTGCGTCTGGCTTTGAGAAATTAATGCGAGCGCAAAAAAAAGAAGGCAAAAGTTTTGCGTGATATTTACGTGTTAGGATCCTGACGTCCCGGACTTTTACGTCCTTGCTCTTCTGGGTGTGATGATTTGTCGTTGACGATAACAATCGTGTTTAAGCTTTTGCTTCGGTGTCGATGCTAATTTTAGGCAAGGGCTACCAGACGCTAATTCGAGCGGCGACTCGTGGGAGAACTCAGCTATTTGAGCTGAAACAAAAAAAAAAATTACAAATTCATTAGGCGTCATTTTTATAATGATTCACGTAGGAAAAAGTTCTAGTAAAAAGTACTACACTGGGATACTCGAAAAGTTAATGAGTTTATTAGAAATTGTAGTCGAATTTACTAGTCTTTACAGTGAAAAGTTTACTAGAATGTACAGTGAAAATTTTACTTAGAAAGTAAAGTAAAATTTATCTGGTCTTACAGTACAAAGTTTACTGTAAGAAAAAAATATAAAAAAAGTAAAAAAAAAACCGTAACTAAAAAATTTACTAGAAACTACGGTAAAATCCACTAGTCTTACAATAAATTTTATTAGAAAGTGTGAATTGAAAAAAGTTTACTAGAAACTACTGTAAAATTTACTACTTTTACAGTAAATTTTACTATAAAGTATACAAAGTGAAAAAAGTTTACTCGGAAGTTAGTAAATGTATAGTAAAGTATATAGTAAATTTTTTTATTTATCAAGTCTGTCCCTGCGTTATAAAACAGTCTACAGTAATTTTTGCTAGAACTTTTTTCTGTGTTCATTTTTGTTGAACAGTAAAAATTTAATTATCTTCTCAGTACAAGATTATATTCAATAATTCTTTTTGAGCGTGTTAACATTTGCAAATGAAGCGACATCTTCAAGAACACACCTCGTCCTCCCTAACAACATTTCTTTTGTACACTTAAAAAAAAAAGGAATTCGTATGAATCAGAATAGAACACAGACCCTCCTCACTCGACTTACGAAAAAGGTAAGATTTCAATTCTTCCTCTAACGCATTCATATCACCTCGAAGACAGCAAAAAAGCATCTCCACGAGAGAGAGGCCCCGATTACTTGACACCGCGCGACAGTTTGAAAAGCGGAGCGGGCCTCCCGTCAACCCCTTCGCCCCTTTAAAACAAATACAGCGATGACCCCGCGCGAGCGTCGCTCTCGCCGCTCCAAGGCGAATTTAAAAAAAGAAAGGAAAAAACACCACGCAACAATCAACGTCCGTTCGAATTAGCATCGGAGCGCTCCTCGTGAGAAAAGCGCGGGCTCGCCTAATCGCAAGGGACGGCCGGGCTGCCGCTGCGGATTAATGTTATTTCGATGCGGCGCGCGACTGACCCCGATTTGCATTAGAATATCGCCCTTTTGGCGGCGCGCCAGAGCGAACATCCTACGGGACGGACGCGAATTTTTGCGACACTTTTCTGGGGTTCTTCTGTGTGCGCAATCAAAGGGTCGGGAGGGAGGTCAATCGCTCAGGTGTCAACTGATTTTCGCCAAGTGCTCGGGTGTGAGTAAGATGAATTGTTCGCTGTGTCCTTGGACGGCCTGGAGACTTTTTTTCTATAGATAGATGGATGTGGCGTTTATTTAGCCGGTGGCAAAATTAAGCTACACGTGGTGTCTACGCATTGTTGGGAAAAAGAGAAATTGAATATTCATGACGAAAAAGATATTCGGATAAATAAAATGAATATAATAATATAGGTCGCTTGAAAAATTTAATGTAGATCTGTAGGAAAATTTACTTTATAAAGTATAGTAACGGAGGAAATACTTGTGAGATATCAAAATGGCAAGGCAATAGTATACACGGAGAAAAATGATTAGTAAAATTTACTGAAATAGTAAATAAACTTTGCTTAAAAAGAGATGATTATTTTTTTTAAGAAAGTATATTTACATCATTCAAGAAGCTACATGGGGAGAAAATTTTTGTAAAAATTTCTATACTGTTTTGCAGACTTGACCGATAAAAAAATTACTAGTAATGACTTATAAGTAAATTTGACTAAACGTTCTAGTGCACTTTCAAATTTGCCATAAATCCAGCAAATATTTCTGCACTTTCTCGTAAAATTTTCGATTTGTCGAGTGCGTCGCTGCGTTACAAAACACTTTACAAATTTTTTCTTCGTGTATCCATTTACACTAGTACAGTTGACGAAATCCGAATCCACAGTGCACAAAATTCCTCATAAAAAGAGGAAAAAGAAATTTATTTCCCCAACGGGAATGAAGACTGACAAAGCTCGAACCTGCCGTTATTCGCATTAAAAAAAAAAACACGCGCATACCAACGGCCCCATTTACCAAAAGTTCCACTCAAAGGCATAAATCGACGCATAGTTGAGCACACAGTTGACTGTTTGCGCGCACCTCAGTCGGCGTCATCGACAGAAAGCGCGACTCAATTTAGCGGAGGGGTCGCCCGGTAACGGATACTCGCGAGCGCGTCGAAAGGGTTGAGTTCGCGCGCGTTACCCGAAAGAGGGAAATATTCCGTTGGGCGCGGTCCTAAGGGAAGTTTTGCCGCTGAAACGAGCGAA
Source organism: Sycophila sp. Sp_5 (assembly GCA_018906775.1). Taxonomy (NCBI): domain Eukaryota; kingdom Metazoa; phylum Arthropoda; class Insecta; order Hymenoptera; family Eurytomidae; genus Sycophila; species Sycophila sp. Sp_5. Next base: position 688,933 of record JACCID010000072.1, read on the forward strand.
AGGGGTAAACGACTTTCGCACGGTTCTCCCTCGCTCGGGCAGTAAACGCGCGATTTTCCCCCGCGTAATTTTACTCCTTTCGCTGCGAAACGGCGAGCGCTTTGGATGACCGTTATGTTTATTGTGCTTTTACAATCAGCGGGATTTTACCGGCTGCGGGGGAAAAAAAAAGAGGGAGGGAAGAGCGCCCGTAACCCCTTTTTTTTTTTGCGAGGCCGAGGGATGAGAGGCCGAAGGCAAAATAGACAGCGGCGCGAGGCTCCTGTTGGAGAAATTTCACGGAGGGGTTTACATAATAAGAAGTGGAGCTGTAACTTTATAGTCGTGACCTTCGCCGGGCGCCGGGAGAAGAATCTCGGGTCTCTGTGTCGCACTTAACCGAATAATATTGCCCCGCAATTTATCTTCGTTGTAACAGTGCCTTCGAGTTTCCAGATGTTTGCCTTGGAAGCTGTCGGTGAAAGCTACTGTTGTAAGAGTTCACCTTCTTTGTTTTTCTGAACGCGTAATTATGGAAGGGATTGAACATTTTATGTTGTAAATCTTTTTTTTTTAAGGGTTTCTTGGAAAGTTGTGCAGGCACAAAAGATGATTTTCTTATACAAATGGCTATTTCTACTGTAAAGGGTGTACTTTTCAAAAATTTTTTTCTTTAGTGGATGGAAAGTAAACGTTGAAATGGAAATTTGAAGTAGTTCTGTTACGTTATTTTACCTACTAATTATTATATGAATTCTACGTGGAGAGAAAAAAATTCTAGTAAAAATTACTATTCAGATTTATAACGCAGGGACGTACTCGACAAATAAAAAAATTTACTAAAAAGTGTAGTAATATTTGCTAATTTTACAATACATTTTACTATTCTTTTATTTTACTACACTTTAATTAAAAAAATGATTAGTTTAATTAACATTTAATAGAAAGTTTAATTGAAAATTTTACTAGAATGTTTAATTAAAAAGTTTACTAGAAAGTTTAATTAAAAAGTTTACTAGAAAGTTTATTGAAAAGTGTACTAGTCTCACAGTAAATTTGACTATATTTTCTAGTAAACTTTTTATTGTAAGACTAGTAAATTTTACTATACTTTCTAGTGCCCTTTTTAATTTGACATAATTCCAGCAAATACTACTGCACTTTCTAGTGAAAATTTTTACTTATCGAGTCTTTCCACTGCTTTACAAAACAGTAGAATAATTTTACTAGCACTTACATCTTATTTAAAATTCAATCATAATTCAGACTAATAAATCGACAGTAATTATTCACGATAATTAATTCTCCTCGATTCCGAGCGTAAATTTTCGACCTATACATTAATCTACATCGCCAGAAATAAATTTTACAAGAAAAGCAGTAACTCTCATCATAAATTACTCGAAGAAGGAAAAATATACAGGGCCCGCCCTGAATGCAGAAAAAAAAGATACACTAACCGAAAAATCGCGCCTCACGGTCACTACACACTGGACGTCCACTCAGGAAGAGTGCGAGAGAACAAAAAAAAGGGGAGAAGACTGGCGATCGAAAATGAGGAAGCAAAAATTTCCGGCAGCGCGCCGGCCACACACGTGCGATTCTCACCGCGTCACTCGGCCGCGGCTGCTCGAAAGAAATAAGTTATCTCATCAGTCGATTTCGCCGGGCGCATCTCCTCCCCCTTATCCGCGAGCTAAAAGCGCCGGACGCATTAAAAAAAGGGCGGGAGGCGCGCGGAATCCATTAAGAGCGTATCGGCGAGCCTGGACAGGGGCTATCCATTACGTCGGTGTGCTTACGCGAGCGAAGGGACTTTCGGACCTATCAATCTTGATCCGCCGGGCGAAATCTTGAAAGGGGCCTCGGGGAGGTGAGAGGCGGTCTGTTTTGTCCGGTAAAGAAGAAGCGCGGGGATATACGCGAGAAGCGAATGCGCTGGTCTCGGCGATCATGTGGATTTGTATGGATTTATCGGACTTTCTTTGAGGATTTTATATCTGGAGGGAGTCTTACTTGGAGGGAGAGGTTCTTGTCACTTTTTAATTATCGGACGTCGTGTTTGATTATTTCGCGCACTGGATCAGTGTTAAATGTTTGAAGTCACTGTGATAATTGGTTTCTGTATTTTATATGTGCAATTCAAACTTCAATCTTTTTTAAATACAGTAATTCACAATAAATAATTATTCTATTTGAAAAAGGGCAAGGGCAATATGCTAAATTAGAATGCAATTCGTAAATTTTCACAGTAGGCAATTTTTTTACATAATACACTTATCGTAAAGATTATAAACAAGTCTTTTAAATTAGAACCTTCTGTAAAGTAGAAAACGTAAGTTTTAATCTTTAACCAAAGAGTAAAGTTAATAGATCATTATTTATGAAGAGGAAAATTCTTTCAACTGATAAAAATAATGTTTTACTTTTTTATAAACTAAAAAAATTGTTGTTTTACTTAAATTCTACTCTGTAGATTTAGAGATAGATGAATCATTTATTTATAGTCAATGGCAAAATAGTAATTTACATGTGTTGTGTGCACATTATTTTATAGAATACAATTTGTATAAAAAAGGTAAAATACTGATAACTAATAGAATAAATAAATAAAATACTGAATAGAAGAGTAAAAACGACTAGACAAAATAGCGAATACATCACAGGAGAGTATCACCATCAAGTCAGAAGGTACAACCTACTATTCATTAAAAAAAAAAAACAGTAATTAAATACAACGAAATTAAACTTTCCCTTATCCGCAGAGCCCAGCAAAACATACACGGCGAAAACGATTGTTAAAGCAGAGTCGCAGTACACTTTGGAGCAGCACCTCCCAAAAGGGCAATAATCACAGCTTATCCGGCCTTTCATCGAGCCCGGCGAACTCGCGAAATTTGATGTACGCTCGAGCCTGCCGACCCCAATTAATAATTCAAGCCGAGGGTTTCATCGCGCCGGCGTGTTATAACAGGCGCGAGCGCTCCTTCGCATCCGCGGCGCATCGCACATCGGTCAAAGCCTCCGCAGGCATTCGAGGGCCGTTTTTCCCGCGGAGCATCGGGCGCTGGAGTGGACCGCATGACTCTTCGTTTTTTTTTTTTTTTTTTTTTTTTTAATACACTCGGCCGAGTGGCACCCTCCCCCGGACATTAGTCCGGCTATCGGTTGGAATGCTTTTTCTCCCTTTGCGAGGTCTGCGCGTGGATTGATGTATGAAAACACTTCAGATCTGTTTGCCGGACTCGAGCGGGCATTGATATACCTTGAGAGGAGGTTTTTGATTCTTTGGATGGATGCTCTGCGGGCTGCGATGAATAAGTGAATAATTGAATTTTTTTTCTATTATTATTATTATTATTATTATTATTTAAGTGTTTGAACTTTCCGGTGTGAAGTAAATAGTATTATACTCTGTCTAAATATGAATAGGAGAAATGAGTTGTATAATGCTGAGGTGAAGAACTTTTAAACGTACGTAATTAATAAATCAAAGATTGCGTGACTATATTTACATTTTCCAAGTGAATTTCATATTTTCAGATTTGTAATACGGAATATGGATTGCGAAAAATGAAATTTTAATTTTCGCACGCTGAAAACAAAATTTGTCAATATGAAGAAAAAGATTTACATAAAATTAACATATTTTTCTCTCAGTGTATATCAGTTAACTTTAATAAAAAAAAACGAGGCTCCTCGCAGCGTCTGACGAAAATCTAAAAATAAACATCGCCATTCAATTTTTACTTATAGCCGTAATGATATTCAAATATGCATTCGCCATTATTTTGCGTTTCTTTCGATTTTTTCAAAGCCGACACCATTCAACCTTCCGCGGATCAAACGCAAAGGGTAATGCATCGCGCATTCAAAGTATAGTCACAAAAAAAAGAAAGAAATCCGCGCGAACCAAATCTCGCACATTCGCAAAACAACAAATATCACGCGAACAAAGAATCTTATCAAGAAAAAAAAAAGAAAAGCAGCTCTCACGCACATTCGCCCGTTCATCAGCATTGAGTTGCGGTTACCCACACTCGACCCTTTTATCCCACATTTTTCTCCTACATCTTTTAAGAAGAATCTTGACGCGCGCGAGGAAAAAGAAAAGGGGGATCCCCCACCCCGGAATTTCTCTCGTGCATATTATATCCTCGGTTAATTAGACCTGGCAGTATGGCCGGGCACGGACAATGGCGGGAAGCTCGAGAGAAGAAAAAAAAAAGTCCCGAGCGTATCGGTCCGGGTCAAGTCCCCTAATTAACAAAAATACCCCCACCCACGCGCGCAGCCTCCTACAACATATAGCCGCGCGCGAATCCGTCTAATTATGCGCGAATCTCACCGAGAGAGAGAGAGAGAGAGAAAAAATGTGCGTGGGTTTCGATTCCGCGCGGAATGTATGCACCGGAAGGCCTGAAAGCGGCCGAAGATAAAAAGGGACCCCCGGGGGCGGCACAAAGCCTAAATGTTACTCGTTCGACGCGCGCATAATGCGCGAATAGCGCGACGCCCCCTTTCAGCGCGGCCCCGCGATTAAACGCGCTTACGCGGATTCGCGCGCCGACTTGTTTGGTGTTTTCTCTCTTTTAGCCGAGGCGCGACGTCGCTCCGCTTTTTTTCCCTCTTCTTCCGCGCCGCATAATTTTTTTTTGTCGCCAGGCGCCGGCGACGCGAATGTCGTAATTATGCGCGCGATATTCGACGGCGCGAGAATTTTTTCGAGGATTCGCCTCTCGTATCGGGCATTCTGGCCGACTTTAGTCTCGCTGCGTTTTAATTTGCGGTCTCAGTCTGCTTTTCGCGCCTTTGGATTCTCGCGCGAATGTGAGGATATAATCCCTTTTTTTTGGCGAGGCTGTGAGGGGAATATTTTATGAAAGTTTTATTGAAAGAAACGAGGCTTTTTTTTTTTTGAAGAAAAAATTACGCAATTCGCGTCTTTGTTATTTGTTCGTGTGCAGTTTCATTGAATTCGCGGTTTATCCGGTGGTATGATACATTTTAGAGATTTGACTCGATGAAAATGTCACAAAGATACGTCAAATTGTATTTGTTAATATGTAAATAATAATTGTATTTTACATTTTAATTTCTAGGTTGATTGGATAATTTTATCAATTACTGGTTGTAAAAATAAACAATGCTCTCAAAAATTTAATTTATTTTTAGTAGTAGAAGATTGCACTAAATAGCACTAGAAAATCTATATTTATTTTAGAATTATACTTTATACGAAAAGAAAATTTCTAGTAAAAATTACTCGACTATTTTATCGCGGGGACAGACTTGACAAATAAAGAATTTTACTAGAAAGTGTAGTAAACATTTTATTAGAATGTATTGTAAAATTTATTAGAAAATATAGCAAAATTTACTAGAAATTTTATTAGAAAAGTTATCAGAATTTACAATAGAAAGTTTACTAGAAAGTATAGTAAAATTTACTGTAACTTCAGCATAGTATTAATAATTTTTACTAGAACCTTTATCTCCGTGTGATTTGTGTCGAAATTTGGCCAATGATCAGATCCTTCCAAGGAGTTAAATAAAATCGCATTGACTCGTCGGAGTTAATGAGGCGATTCGGTGGTTCCCGAAATAGAGTTTTGAAAACTGGATTTCCAAACAGCACCACCCCGAGACGGGCCTCTCAAAAGACTCGAATCGTGCTCAAAGAATCGCCGATCTCCATAACGGCATTCGTATATATAAGACCTCCTCGACGGACACTAATCCCCGAAGAATGCGCTGAGCGCAGGTATCCTCCCCCCATCAGAAAGCTCGCGATAGGATCGATAATATCCCGTTCTGCCGCTCTCATTAATCTCGTGAAAGTCAGCACAGAAGAAACAATAAGTCCCGATTCGCGAAGGTGCGATGCCTTTAAAGGCCTCGTCCATCGTACAATGATGATATATATATATATATGATGTATATATAGATGTGAATATATAGATACACGCATACGTATAGGTTCGTAAGTTGCTAAGGCCCGAAGAGCCTTTTTAAATTTGAAGCAGTGAATAACAGTGTATAAATTTTTTTGTAAAATTGAACATTTTCTTAAAGTTAAAAGTGTATCACTGATTTACAGTAAATGCAAAGTGCAACAGTACAATTGTTGGCGAAAAATTAGCAGGCGGAAAAAAAATTAAGTTAGGATAAAGTTCATGTTTGAGACTTTTCCAAACTTGCTATTCTATATTCTTAGAATAGTAGAAATTTGACAATTCTAACCTCAAAAATGATCCTCTATTAAAAAAGTGTTGACCGGATGTTGTGAAGCCTCGCAAACGTGACCCTGATTGGTTCATAGGTTAATTCCGCTGAAATTCAAAATTTCTAACCTCAAAAATGATCCTCTATTAAAATTCTCTATTAAAAAAGAAAACGTGAACCTGATTGACTCGTATAGGTTAACTCCGGGATGGCGCTGAATTTAAAAATGTCTAACCTCAAAAATGAATCCGCAATGAACAGTAAAGAAAGGAAATTGAGGATTTTGCTCGTATATACATATAAAATCTAGATAAAAAATTTTTATGCTGAGTGTGTGGTTCAAGGGCTTCTATACGCAGGATTCGTCGCTGATTCGCCGTGAATGGACCAACCGGTTGATTCCGCCGATTGAAATCGAGCAGGCGAGCTGCGCCGATGGCGGGCCCGGCATCCAGCGCCTAACGAACGCCGATAAATAATGCGCGCCTTCGCGGAAGAGCGCCCGATTGATTTATGGGCCTCCGGCCTGCTACGCGGCAGGAAGAAACTCGCGGAGGTGGTTAGCCACGTGTACGCGCTGTCCTGCAGTTATATTTCTTTCGTTATTTTTAAAAAACATTTTCTACGCTCATATTGCAGACTTCCCGTCGGCTCTGTTCCGTTTCCTTTAGAAAATTTATTGTTATAAATATTTAGTTGAGTAAAATTTTAAAAACTGAGTAGCTAAGTGTACCAAAAAGTGCACCCACAGGAGAGAAAATAGTTCTTACTATTTAAAAGTTATAAAAGTTTAAGTTTTTTTATTTCGTGTACCTGCAATTAAAGCATAAGTTAAAAACAAAGGTTCGATTCAGTCTAATACGCTGTGATCATTGGATGAAAGAATTATTGAGAAAAATCAATAACTTCAACACGTATCGATCGTACAGACATCATTAAAAGAGTCGTGTAAAACTAACCAGTACAAATTTATCGTTTAATCTACCCACGCGTGATATTAAAGAACAAGCAGATACTCGCGCATTAAAAAATAAAAAAAAAGACACGGAGACAAAACGAGAAAATCTCAAATCAAAAGTTAGTCCTGTTTGGATCGGTTTGATAGGCGTGACGCGTGTCAGATGTGTCGAGATAAAAGGAAGCGTGCGCGGCAAAGGATTTGAACAAAGAATGACAACGATGCTGATGTAAAATCCTGGCTAATGTGACTTGGTGAAGAAGAATACATTTATGCATTTTTTACCACTCCGGGCTTATAAATCTGAGCAGGTATATACCATAAAAATAATCTGACCGGGGCCACAACAAGCTTTTAGATATAGATAAATTTTTATGCAAATTAGCTTTGATTTATTCATGTATTTTCGTTCGGCCTTTACGCGCATTTTATTGACGTTCCATTTTTAAATAACCATACAATTTTTACTGTGCGCTCTAAAAGGCTAAATCAGTCACGATACATTCGCATAAATGGATTCTTAGCCCTTAGTCCTTAGTCTTAATTCATTTAAAAAAATTAACTACTTAATTTTGTTAATGATTTTTCACATAAAATTTGTCACTTTCACATTTTCCAAGCGAATTTCAGATTTACAGTAAGTGGATTTACATTTATTATAGTTTCTAGTAAATATTACTATACTTTCTAGCAATTCTACTATATTTTCTAGTAAAATTTTTTAGTAAATTTTATTATACTTTCTCGTAAAATTTCTCGTAAATTTTATTGTACTTTCTAGTAAATTTTACTACACTTTCTAGTAAAATGTCTAGTAAATTTAACTACCCTTTCTAGTAAAATGTCTAGTAAATTTTATTCTACATTCTAGTAATTTTACTTCACTTTCTAGTAAAATTCTCTGTTTGTCGAGTTCCTGCGATACAAAACAGTCTATATCGAGCAATTTAATCTGAGTGTTGACCTTTTAAAAAAAAGTCAATGTTCCTTTATCTCGAGACCAAAACGTCGGACCGTCCGTTTTCATATCGACTCGGTGCATCGTCCCTATTGAGGAGGCACACTCGTTTTCACAGTGTCACAGGAGGTGAATTAAGCTCCCTCGCGAGGAGGACCGGACGCATTTCTCGGGATCCTCGCTCCTTTCGCTCACTCGAGAGGCTCTCGGCTGAAAAACTTCAAAGCTGTGACGGCCGCGTCAAGCCGAGTGATGCCTCCTTTGTCGGGTGTATTCACGCGAGTGCGCGCGCGCGCACTCGTGACACGTGACAAATCGCATCATTAATTAGTGAGTCGCGTCGCGGCGGACTTCCATGAGAAAAATTCCTCGGCCCGTGTTAACACCTACGGCATGATAATTGATTTTCGAATGTGCAGCGTAAGGTTCGTAATCAATTACTCGAAATTTTGTTTGTATTAAAAAAAAAGTGCCTTTAATTTCGTTCTTTTGATTCCGTGATAGTCTGCTCTCTTACTCCTGTGTAGCTTATTCTTTGCTTCTGGTTTAATCGTAATGTATTAGGGGTAATCGCACCATCAAATGACTGAGTTGGTGACTTGACTTATTTTATGTAGATAAAGATAATATTTACAATTTCAATCCAGCCGGAAAATTTTTCTAAATTAACATTGGTTTAAACATATTCTGGTCATTAACTCATAAATTTTTCTAAATTAACATTGATTTGAATATATTCTGGGTAATAATTCCTAAAATTCCGGCAGGGGAAGATTTAAAAATAATTCTCGCGAAAAAGGGGTGACGTGGACTGGTAGCTGGGAAAGAAAACTGGCAGCCCGGCGACTTCAATACGCGCAAGACAAAAGCCGATCTCTGGTGGACCCTTCAATCTCCGACGTATGCACGTGGATTTGCACTCGTCGGAAATCAAAAGAGCCGAAGAGTGTAGCGATTTTTCTCGCCCTCGGAGGGGTCGAATCCGGCGTTTCTCTTTGTCCACGTTTCACACCTCGGCCGGCTAATCCGTCGGATCGAATATACGACGGACATGCGCGCGAGGAAAAGAGCATGAGACATCGACAATGGCCTGAGGCTTACGCGAGAGATCGCAGCTTCCGGCAGCCCTTCCGTCAATTTTTTCACACAGCACCTACTGGAAAATCCGAAATCTCCTATTTCTCGCTCTCGTTTCTGTCAATGGATTACTTTAGAAAGAAACACGCGATTTATTGAGATTCAAAGTAGCACAATTTTTTGTTTGGTAATAATTACTTTATTGTAGCAAAAGTTTTAGGACAATTTTTTTTTAACGTTTATTCGAAATTTTTAGTTTGTAAGAAGTACCAACATATGTAGAGGTCACTGTGTTTACCTCTACAGGATTTACTTATGTAATTATCCTGGCGGAAAATTTAAGAGTTGTTGGCTAAAATATGGTCAATTCTGTTTTAACTTAAGACATTCAGGGCAGTAGCTCCTAAATTTCCATAAATTCGAAATTGAAATGTACAATATCATAAAAAATTGATCAACTATCGATTCTGATCCGTGAAACACTAACGCACTTAGCACCAACCAAACCAGTGACGTAATTTTTCCACGACAAATTAAATTACACAAAAAAAATCAAATAATGAGCAGCATTAATTAATCGCGCAGCCTCAGACCGTAAAGCAGTAGCCAAAGCTACGGAAATAATTGTTATAGCACAGTAGCGGGACTACACCCTCGGCCCCTTAATTAATTCTCAGCGTCACCACCGAAACGCTTTCCCCATGCAACATTTATATATACATGAAAATACGTATATATACACACACACACATATATAAATATATATATAAATATACATAGAAGCTTGATCTCCTCTTTCCTCGGTCCGCGCGAAATTCCGGCGCGGCGCGCAAGTGTCCGGGTGAGCGCGCGAGGGGCTGTCTTTTATTTAATCATTGGGAACGAGCGACGCGGAAGTTTTGGACGCCCGACGGCGGAAGCGACGCCGACGGCTAAATGCCAATTAGCCCGGTGAATCGCGAGCGGGGACTCGGGGGATTAAAAGCGAGCGGAGAGGGAGATTTCTTCGCGGGCCTCCCGCTGAATCTCGCGCGCTGGATCACGGGCGGACGAGGGGCTCGAACAAGTCACACGGAATAATAAACCTGCAGGCTCGGCTCGGCCTTTTTAACGCCGGAGCCGATTAATTGAAGTGTTTTTCGCCGAATTTGGATTAGCGAGATTTCCGAGGGCGATATCTGGAAGGATTCATTAGTGGAGACCCGGGTGTCCTTGTGTTTTATTATTTTGACACGTCAATTTTGTGATTGTTTAAAAAACACTGTCGCAGGATCCAAGTGTGTAAAATACATCGCAATCAAAGTTTTTTAATGTCAGAAAATTGAGGAATTCCAATCCTGCGAATTTGAATCGCAGGAAGTTCGTTCCTCTGCCGGTTTACTTCTGTAACTGTTCGTGTACTCAATTATTGTAATAGTTTATTGTATTCGATTGGTTAATAAATAAAAAAAAATAAATAAATTCAAGACAATGCAACGCAGAAAATCGCATACAAAGTAGTGCTTGGCCAATTAAATCGAAGCGAGCGATTAGGCTTCTCCAATGAAGCTCCGCGAGAGCGACGGTCCCCGCGGAGTATCCTCCAGCGGCTTCTTCGCCGAGGGTCTCGTCGGCGATACCTACGAGCAAACTCTCCCATTGTACGGCGCGCGTGTTACAAATTTCTCGGTTCAGGGCCATCCCTCCTTTAATTAGCATCGTATCGAGTTTCTCGCGTCGGCGCGGCTCTGTGAAGAGGGCCAAAAGGTCCGTGTGTGCACACATTCGGGAGTCAGTGGTGTTATTGCGGGCTCTGGGGAGCACCAACCAGGGAGCAGTTGCGAAGCTACGAAATGATCGGTTTTGCTCGCGATTGTTCGCGAGTTCTGGAGGGGACGCAACACGCGAACGTCGCGCTCGCCCTGAGCCAGTCGCGAATTTCTAATGAGATGTGGAAGCTGATTGTCGCGATGTCATCTGTAGGGGATACGAATCGGGAGATAATCTGACTGCCGTCAAGTTTTATTTCTTATTTATGCATTTTTTGTTGTTCAATATGCGCAGAATCTTTTACTCCATTGAAGCTGCAAGAATCTTTATACAGAATTAGACTATAAATAAAAAAACTTATAACACTGTATTTGTGTACTTTTTATTTTAAGTTTTCCATTAACTGTGGTGACTTCCCCCGGTTATAAAATCAAACAATAATTAATAAAAATGAATTGCGGCCTATGAAATAAAATAAAAAAGAAGTTGTATAAGACACTATGAAAGGCAAAAAGTTTTTTCTTAAAATCTTGATTTACATTTAGCGGGGCACAATGAAAGCACTCGTCCGTTAAAATACTCGCTCCTTCAGCGAGCCAGCGTACAATTTATAATCGACAAGTTTCACTTTCTTTCTGCGCCGTAGCCCACTTCCTTTAACTTGCAGTACAAAATTATGGATAATTTACGTTAACAATACCTCCTTGAGCGAGCACTCCAAATCGTACCCCCACCAGTCGTGTGAGAAAAAAACCTGAACATCCGCATCCTCACGGGGCTCAAGGTTACTTCCCTGGCTGGAGGTTCGATCAATCGCTGCTGAGTGTATACCCAAAACGACCGAAAAAATCCGGCTCGATCGGTCTTGCATAACACGCGCGATGCTCCTCCTTTGAAGGACCCGACCCGGCGAACTTCCTGTCTCGGGGGCACAATGAGCGCCAATTTCCCGGCGATTATTAGAAAATATTATTCTTGAATAATCGATGAGGTGCGCGCGCCTGCACCTGGAGGAGTGGGGGGACGCCTCGCGGATTCGCACAGCCGATCGCCCGGTCGGATAAACGCCGCGACCTCACAATGCATACGCGCCAATGGCGGAGTGTCGAATTACAACGTGAGAAGATGAGCGGCCTCATGGGAATCAGCCAGCGGCTCGATTTTTAGGATCGATGTAATGAATGATTTTTATTGTAACGTCTCTATGTTAATCAAGGCTTCGACTAAATTAGCGACTTTGCCGGGGTCTGGGGTCCCCGATACTCGATAGGTGCGTCGCATGCAAATGCGAGCTTCACCGTGCGATGCTAAAGTAATTGCTTAGATGCTGGATTGGATTCGTCGAATTATTTTGCAAATTTCTTTTGAATAATACGATTTTTGAAATTTTGTTCTTCGTTCGCTGAGAAAAAAATATCAAAATTGCTACTTTTGTACAGGAAGGTAGACACATGGACTCTTAGTTAAAAATTAGTGTACACTCTACAGTGAATTTTACTAGACACTATAGTGGAAATAATCCTATACATATCCTGCCAGAAAATTTAGGAGTTACTGACAATTTTATTTTATAAACTATAACTTATAAATTTTCTGGCTGGGAACAGGAAAATTTATTGCAAAGTATGGTAATCTTTATCTAAAAGTTTAAATCTGTGGTCGCATTTCCATTCTAGACGACGTGCTTTTTAATAATTTAAAAATATGTTTATATGGCAAAGAAAAATTGTCAAACTTTATTATTGACTTAGCATGAAATTTATTTATCTCCAGATTACAGATACAAAGTAAATAAAAAAAGCATCACAAAGTAACATTTCCTGCTCTCTAAATATGAATTACTGAAATTCACATGATCTTCAATTTATTATTCTGTATTTTCTTACCCTAGTTTAAGTTTTCAATATTTTGTATTAATGATTGCACATAGGTGTACGTTAAGGATCTTGGTCCTGAGTCGTTTGAATAAATAAATAAATAAATAAATAAATATAACAGACCTATGGAAGGTCAATACAGTAGCAACAATCTTTTTCACTGGGAGTGTACGTAAAAACGTGATTCTGAAAGTGACAATACTCCGTCTAAAAAACACACCATAAGTGCCTGGCTTATTCTGCCGCCGCGAAATAGGTCCCCTCGAGAGTAGTCGAAAGTCAATAACGCGCTTGCGGAATGATCCGCCGTCGCGGCGCCATTCGTCACGCGGCACCGAAAAATGGCTCGGGGAAAAGAGCGCCGACTCCTCCCGCCCATTATCCCGACCGAAAAAATACATACAGGCGTGTGTGACACGACGGGGCTCTTTCCCGCCGCGAAAGTGTCAAGAACACGTATCACTTTGCGCCGGCGTTTTTCTCTCGCTGTAGGCAAAGGCGCGCCGTCGGCGCAGTTCCTCGTCGTTTTTCTTTAAAGAAAAAATCTCAGAGTCCGCCTCGACGATGTGTGCACCTCGTTGGATGTGTCGCGGGCTCTCCTCCTCCGACGCGCGTATGTGCGTGCTTAGGACGCGTCACCCAGACGTCTGCCGGAGTGGAGAATTGCGAGAGGCGAGAAACCCTCCGGAATAATAGCGCCGCTCGTTATTTATACTTTTTACTTCGTTTTTTAGAATAAACTTCGAATTGCAGTTATAAATATATTTAGAAATTAAGGACTTACTAGCCTCGCTCGTGCTCGGATGATTAAAAGAATTTTCAACATTTGCTATTAATAAGTTGTTAATGAATATTTCGAAACTTAAAAATTGTGCATTTGGGAAAAATATACATCAAATTGTATGTTTATGCACTTGAGAAGAAATTTACAAAAATACATGTTTATGCATTTGAGAAATATAAACATGCACTTAAGAAAAAAATGCATAAAAAGGACTTTTATGCCTTAAAATTCTTCTAATAATTTATCTAGTTAAATAAATCTCATCAATAGATCGTACAATACGAAGGGACGATTTTCACTGTACAAAGCCGCCTAATGGGTGGTGAGATTGCGAGAAAATCTGGAACGAAGAGTATCGGCCATGCAGCCCCTGCGTGTGGGCTGCCTCGAGTGCGCCACTCGGTTGGGCAAACCGATCGCTTAATTCGTGTACAGAATGAACGGGTGATTAATCTAACCCTGCTATAGCGCCTGGTCGTCTTGTCGTTTCCTCTCGCAAAAAAAAAAGGCGAGAGAGGCGCCGAAGAAGACGAGATCTCGTCACCAAGTGAAGATTGCGGCAAACAACATTTTAATTTAAGCCCTCGACTGGGCAAACAGCTCCCCGGCAAAAGATCGGAATAATTATTCGCGTCTCGGGCTCTCCTTCTTTTCCCGTTTCTTTTTTCCCCCTTTCATTTCGTCCTCCTCCCGTGGAAACCGAGGCGCTGTCTGTTTGTCCGGCACTCATTTCCGCGCGGTCCCGCCGATTACACTTTTAGCGCGGCATCGAGTGCCGCGTCCCAATCCCCCGATCGCTTTCCTCTTATTTTCGATTATCCCGCGGAGAAGACATCGCGAAGCTGGCATTGATTAAGACGTCGCCGAGGGCGAGGTGTGCATTATACGCGGCGAAGATGGAAAGCGGGGGTGGCGGAGATTATTTTCCCGATCGGCGGAGATCGAAGGGGTGGTGGTGGCGTGTATATACGTATATACGAGCGAGAATTGTCCTGCGAGCGAGTGTGATTTGCATTGGAAATTTGATTGAACCCCCGAGACTCTCGCTCTCCTTATTCTGATATCGAGGCGTTTATGGGAGTCGAATTCGCGTCGAGCCGGAGACAACTTGAGGACGACGGGGTGCGTCGAGAAAAAATAATGGAAAAGCCAAATATAAATACGAGGTGGGAAATCGATTTTGAAGACTACTGGCGCGGTGGGAAGGCGAAGGAACTGCGGACGGAATAAACGCCATAATTCGCAGGCAGATTGGGTGTTGTGTGGTGTAACAAGAAAATTGATGAATCCAATAAAGCAAATGTACAGTTGAGGAGCAATAAAAGACAATTAGAAACTAGAATTCTATTATTCTTTCTAAAGTAGAATAAAAATTACATTTTATTTACTTTCGTAGTGATCCGCGTAAAAAAATTTAAGTTACAAAGTGTTCTGAAGCTTGTATATATAAAGTATTGTTCATATGTTCTATGTTCATATATCAACGACCGCTAAACATGAACTTTGGGTAAATTTTATCCTAACTTAAATTTTTTAGACGAGGTCTACGTTTTTCACTCATAAGTAAGTGACAATGAGAACTTTGCTTACTTCTCATCCGGTGAAACGTTTCTTTCTAATAAAATTTATTTTTAGAGTCTACAATTTGAAGAATTACAATTATTCACTTGCAAAAAGTGAAGCTTCACTGATTCTAGTTCAGACAGTGAGTTCACATAGAGACGCATGACATATTGACACAAAATTTTTATTTCTTTGATTCCATTCACACAAATCAATGCTTATTAAATAGCACATTTATTAAATGATATCTGACCCTCCTGAAATCTATGTTGATTGAAACTAAAAGCTAAACGGCGCCTAGCCACAAAAATGACAAAGTATAACTGTGGGCAAGGGAAGAGAGAGAAAACGCTCGTAATACCAGCGTGAATTCAATTTTATTACTCGACTCTTCTCCTCTTTTGGAAAAATCTTTATTTGTCCGTGGAGCAGTAATCGAGGGGCAGCAAGGACGGGTGTCACCGACACGACGCGACAAAAGAGAGACAGAGGAGCGGACCTGCATCCCGTGTCCCGGGGCCATTGTTGCGCCGGTGTCCCATTGTCGGGCTCGTGTGTACCGAGCGATTAGATATCGCCGCCGGGCTCAATGCCTCGTCGCTCTACCCGGCGAGGAGCGTCCACAAGGAGAGAAAAAGCGAGTACGATGCCCCGCGCGCGCCGCCGAGTTAAGCCTCTTTGGCCCGTTGTGTCGCAATGCACAAGATCGTTTTTCCACTTCTCGTGCCTCAATGACGAGTTTTCGTTCCACCATAATGCCGACTGTTTGCCTAACTACGCGATTCAAAGCTTCGGCTCGTTATTTTTTAGAGATGCTGCCTCGACGATTGATGACTTAGCTTTAACTGTTTACTCGGCATTTTTCTCGTCCAATGCATGTGCTGCCTGTATTTAAGGAGCGAATTCAATTCGCGATGAAAAATTGTCAAACTTTGTTTATCGTTGGATGTACGCGAAATAAAGATTTCGTTAAAATTTCTAGATTTGGATTCTTACTTTTGAAGAACATGTTAAAGCTTGCATTTCTCTTATATGGAGATTTGAGATTTTTTACTCATATCTTAGAAGATGGTGATAAGATCTCATTAAAATTTTTATAACACAAAGATGTAAATTTATTAACTTCATTTTTTTAATAATATCGATTAGTCAAATGTCAATTGATTAATAAATGCACAAAGAAAAAAGTTCTAGTAAAATTTACTACGCAAGAACGCACTCGTCAAATAAAAAATGTTACTAGAAAGTACACAGTAAAATATATTATAAGTCTAGTTAATTTTACTAGAGACTTATTCTCCGTGTACAAAATATTAAAAAAAAAAGTAAATGTCTATACAACACAAGAGAATTTCGTTTTGATTTACATAGTTGATACGGTACACCTTCTCAAACGCTGCGGTCGACTTATCAGTTTAAAAAATTTTATCTACAAGCACTTCGCTGTTTGAACACATTACCCATTCACAAGTAAAGTACATTATTACCGTCTTATCCACTCTTATGTAAAACTATTTATTGCACTTTTAAAAAAAAAAATTTTTCTTCCAAATGTTTATTTAGTTGGATCCATCACGTAAAAATTCGAACGTTTCCCGACCCACTTGAGGCATTTTCCAGCCGCGTGATTAATAGTCCATCGTCATCGAGGCCTCAACCTACGCGTCGCATTAACCGGCTTATTTACCTTTATTCGGCTACTTCGCATACAAAAAGCGAAATAAAAAGATCCTGCGCCCGGGACCAGTTTGAAATCTCAGCCCGCACTCGCCCTGACAGGACACACACACGCACACACACATATATATATATAGGTATGTATTTTTTTCCTCTGGTCCCATTCTCTCGGCCGTCGTTGATTTGACATTTGTTTACGATAAGTTGGACGGGTCGAAAGGCTGAGAAGAGGCCCTGCTTGGTCATCCCTCGAGGGACACAACGCTAACGTTGTCTCTAAGCGTGTACACGCGCACCTACACGCGCGCATTAGCGGCACGAAGAGGAAGACGCGTGCATCCGTCCCTTCTTTTAAAGGAGCTATCCGCTCGTTCATCGTGAATTTCGTTTTTCGAGTTTTCATTGACACTCTCGGACCATTAGCCGAGCGCGGGCTTTTCATTAAGGCATTCCGTCTCCACCTCCTCGCGCGCTCGTCCTCCTTTTCTCGGGCCCCGCATATCTCATTCGTCAATGCTTGTCAGCGAGACACACAGTGGTGGGAGATAAAAAGCCCAATGCGCTCCTTTCTATCGATCATTTTTTTTTTCCTCTTATTTATTTTTTTTTTATTCTTCGACAAAAGTGTCTTCGATTCTAACTCGAGGCGAGAGGTGGATTTTTAGATGTGACGCGTTTTCTTGATTTGTTAATGATGCTCCTTTCGAGTGTGGATGTACATGCAGTTCGTGAATGCGATTCATGATTAACATCGATGATGCGCGTATAATACTCGTGTGGATCGTTCGTGAGTCTATAAACATAGGCCTTCTCTTTTTACGAGTCAAAGTACAGAATAATGCATCAGAAAAAAAAATTGCGATGAACGGCATTTGCTTACAATTTCTCATTTGATTACCTACTTATCGACAGTACTACTATAATGTGACATTCATCACCTGTAGTATTTTATTGAATCAAAAAAGTATTTTTTTGAAACTAATAAATTTATTTAGAAACAATTAAATTCATTTAGTTTTAATGAAATTGTTAGCTTGACTCAAAGAAATATTTAATCAGTGCTATTGAAGTAAATCAAGTCTCAGCCCCGAATTGTGCATTTATATATAAAATATTGTAAGCCGACATAATTACATCCACAGTGACAAAATTAGTGAATCAGGAGGAAGAAAAGAAGCTTTTCTTCACGAGGAAAATGGACTCGGCATCAATAAAAATTCATTGCCATCGGATTCCTCAAAAACCGTCGAGCACACATACTGCCATTCAGAGGCGAAAAATGACACGAGAGAACAAACGAAAATTTCTCCAGGAACTTTCCTTCCCCCGCGGAGGGATGAGCGAGGAGATTCGTAAAATCGTTTAGCGTCGTCGCGACAAAACGTGAAGCGTAAACAGTCCGATGCACCCCGGGCCGCGGCACGCTTTTGAAGCCCTTCCCTACAAAGGCCAATTTTTACGAGCGAGAACTAAAAAAAAGAAAAAGAGAGAGAGAGAAGAAGGAAGAAGGAAAGCTGCCACTGCGACATTGTACGCGGCGTTCGCCTCCGCGGGCGGTTCCCTCATTGTGCGGGCGCACTTAGGAGGAAGTGAGAGAGAGAGAGGATGAGAGCGGAAGAGTCCGCCGTCATTGTCGCGAGGTGCGCACTCGTTTGCGAGACGAGACGATGGACAATGGGAGGAGGAGGGCCAAAAGAGTGCGGCTGGCCTCTTTTCCTTACGGCCGTTGCTTTTCTCTCCATTTTGCATTTCCAAAGGTGATGAGGAGAGAAAGAGAGAGAGAGAGGACAGTTGCATGCGTAGGTGGAGTGCACAGGGTGGGAATTGACCTTTGTCGAATTATTCTCCTTCTTTTTTGTAGTGGCGTTTTTTTTTTTCGTTCGTTCGTCTGTCTGAGTGGCCACTCGAGCATTTAACGTTTGAAATGCAGCTACAATTTTTCTGTTGAGTGTTAATTACATTCTGTTTTAATGTTGGCGAAACTTTCTTTTTTTTTAAGAGATAATGTCGATAATTGCCTAATAGCGATATTTTGCAAAATCTCTTGATCATCAGAACATCTTGATGACTAATCAGAATCGCGCATTAAAATATTCATGTAATAAAGGCCAGTAATTATTTTAAGAGACGATTTAAAAAATACAATTATTTATTTATTTATTTATCTCTAGAGTACAGGTACAAAGTGGATGCAAAAGTTTTACAAAGTAACTACAATTTCCTGCATCGCTGATCTTAAGCAGTAACTTAAAACTAAAATATAATAAATACATAGAAATCGCTATGTACATAGGAGATGTTTAGTATGTTTTATAGTAAAAATCCTCATAGGTCGAGTATATCCCACTGTTGCTACGGAACATAGTAATTTTTACTAAAACATTTCTCTCCGGGCACCAGTGAGCCTAAACTATAATCCACAGAAAAATGACCTGCACCACGAGTGAACATCCCTTGAATTTCCCGATGATCCGCAGGTTGCCCAAACAAATTCGTCACACGCGCCGATAAATCCCAGCACCTTAGCTCACTATAACACAGTATATACATTGTACAGACGGGGGAGGCGCTCCCGGCACTCCAGCAGACCAAAAAAGCCACGGTGTCTTCTAAAAAAAAAAAACTTTTCGCCTTAGCTAGACAGAAATAAAATCGTTGGTCCCTCTTTGCGGCTTGACAAAGAGGCTCGGCGGCTACCGTGATGCGCGCCTTTCCCGGGATGCACGCGCGATTTGGCGCATTCGTGGATTACGCGCTCCGTTACGCGTGTCCCCGAGCGGCGCGGATTCACGGCCTACATAAATCACGCGACGAGTCGAGCACGGATGAGGTGAGCCTTTCACGGCGGCAGGTTTTTAACGTGTCAATTCTCCGAGTGCAAGATATTGTCCGCCCGTCGTTTGACTGCGAGCGGCAAGATGTGGGCTCACCGAGAATTCCGCCGTTTTCGTAATTTGTGATGTTAAAGGGGCCCATTCAGCCTTTTTGGACTCCTGGAACTTGTAGGATGGGGTGTACTATGGGGCGTTCAATAGCTTTCTTAATGCGATTTTTTTTTTCTTTTTGAAAAATTTCTGTTGCAGTCGATTGTCAAGGTGATTCTCGCACGTAATTTGATTAATGATTGCCGTTACTTTGTAGAATTTTGTAATGTGCTTTACGGAATTCGACAGTAGTCCGCCTATTTCTAATTCGCTATCGCAAACATTTACGTTTACATTTTTAGTAGATTTATAATAACGTTTAAACATTTTTTTTACATACTTTTACGGAATTTAAAAGTAGTTTATATATTTCTAATTCGCTATTAGAAAAATCTGCATAAATTTTAAGTAGACATACAATTTATTTATTTATTTAAGAACCAGTACATAAAATTCCATATAGTAAAAAAAAAATCTTTTTTACTTTAACAAGACAATTTAAAAATCAGTCCACGTTTGCAATTTACGGTAGAAGGAGAACAATCTACAACTCATGAGCAGATTCATTTATAAATAGACGTGCATTTCTTACTGAAGCGTTTTTAGATACATCAACAAGTCATCAGAGAAGTACATACGTAAACATTTATAAGCAGCCTTTGAATAATTATGAGATAAATTATAAGAAATCGAAGGAGATTCTAATCGAAATTCGAATAACTCACGCAGGGAATGATAAAATTCTCACGATAAGAAAAGAGCAGCGGAGGCAGTCAGGACATCAGCGGAAATCCTTTTCAATATTTTGAGCCTACTTTATGAGTGTCTTTTGTCAGCTTGACTCCAAAGGCGTCACGCCGACTCTCCTCCTTCCTCCTCTCGATCGAGGATCGATTTGTATCGGCGATCATGCCGATAGAAATTCATTCCAAGTCATTACATTCTTCCGGAGCGGCAGAGTCGAAATCGATGTTACGCAACGACCATCAAAGCCTTTTAATAAAGGGTGGATCTAGAATTCATATTCTTAATGTGTGGATGATTAATTACATCTGCTGATAAAATTAATGTCGATTCTTTTTGTTGCATCTTGGCGGAAAATCTTCATTTCGAAGATAAGATACAATATTTCTTGAGCAAAGCGCAGGAAATATTTTCTTCGGCTGGATTACTAATTTTGTGATGTAAATTGTGTGCAATAATTCTTGTGGTTTTTGTATAATTTTAGTTTGATTAAATAAATGTATAAAACATACAGTACCGTTTGTACCTTTTTGTTCACCCGCAAGCCCCAGAGAAAAAAGGAAAACTTTTATCAACACTAAAAAGAAAAAATTACTGCACTAAACTATACGCAAAATTCCCAAACGTCCTTAAAAAAGTAGAAAATATCCATTGGAAATTTTTTCTAGAAATCTCGAAAGACTTGAATTAGCACCTAAAAACGAAGCTTAAAAAATTCGGCGCCATAGGTAAAAATGTACACGGAGAGAAAAGTTTAGTAAAAATTACTATACTATTTAGTCATGGAGGGACAAACTCGAGTACTAAAAAAATTTACTAAAAAGAGACAGTAAATAAAGACTTACAGTAAATTTTACTACAAGTCTAGCAAATTTTACGATACTTTTTAGTAAATTTTTTTATTACTCGAGTTTGTCCCTCCATTACTAAATAGTATAGTAATTTTGACTAAACGTTTCTCTCCGTGTAGAAGCGACCTAAAAAACAAAATATGAATCGAAAAGCCTCGGAGGGCTTGTTCAGAATGAACGTAGCCGATGATACACGAGCGAAACTGCAAAAGCCGCGATCACCCTCGACGAGAGCATGGCTAATCAATGCGGCGCGCGCGGCGCAAGTCGAGCGGCATGCAAATGCGCCGCAGTTTTCCGACATATGTCACCACAGGCGCACTTGCCCACGTGCCACAAAAGCCAAAGCGCCGGGAGTGGGGCCATGAATAATTTCCGATCGACCGTTAGGGCGCGCACTCCTCGGGAGGACGTCGCGCGAGGAGCCGCGCTCATTGTGCCCCGTGGACTGCGAGTGAGCCGCCGAGACTGGGATGACGCCGCATTTGAATTAGAAACGAGCAGCTCGTGCCCGGGGCAGAGCTTCATTTGCGACGTGTCACTCCGGAGCCAACTTGTTGGCGCGCGCGTGCGAGGCGCCTGCATTTTAATTCGTCGCTTTATGCCCAAGGCTTTATTATTACTAGCGCACGCTCGTCGTTTCAAACTTCCACTTTCTAACTTTCAGGTATGAGGAGCTTCTTCGAGGGTTCTCCAATTTACCCGGTAGAATCTTCGCTTTTCAAAAACATAAGCTCAAAAGCAACTTGGGAAAGAAACTTTACTCCCTGGAGAGTTACTTTACTCTCCAGAAAGCCATGTTAGTCTTCCAAAACACATTTTAGTCTTCGAAGATACATTTTAGACTTCAAAGACACATTATAGTCCAATAACCGAATAATTGTGTACCCTCAAAAGTATACTATTCTACAGAGAGAATGAGATAGATATCATTTACTCGCCTTCAATATAGACAAAAAATAGAATATAAAAATATATAATAGATAAGAATGAGAGAGAGAGAAAAGTAAAAATTACTCTACTCCTGCTAGAAATCCGTCTAGTAGAAGTGTCTTGTTTTTAGTTGTAAATAAAACACTTTTTTCAACAGTATTCGCACATTTATTAGAATGAAGCGCAATATGATAAACACTCGTTTTTAAAAAACTAGTCATTTTTGAGCGAAGAAAAATGGAGGCGAGCATAACATCAAAGTATACCTGTGCATATTCAAAAAAAAAAATCATCAACCCCCGGCAAAATAATTTCCCAACAAACACCAAAAATAGAAACAGTCGACATGACTGTCGTCCCCGGCTGCATACCCCATCGGACGCAATAAATTAAAGCGTGGCGAGGCATCAGACACGCAAATTTGGCCGATCGGCCCGCCGGCGAAAAAAATCGAGGGTCGCTCTATACGGAACGAAAAAAAAAAAAAAAGAGTACGCGCGCGCGCCACTCGTCCTCTAATCCATAGCGTGTGCGAGGGCAATTTCGGGAGCGACCGAGCCAAATTGCCGGTATGTTCTCGCGCCAGCGACTCGCTCGCTCGCTCCATTAGAGTGTGCACGTCGGTCGACCCGCGGGGTGGAAAAAGGTGGCCGCTCGTACCTGCTCGCGGGCACGCACGATTTAAACGAGCAATAAATATATTAGAGCCCAGATGCAGGGCTTAAACCCTTCCGGAAGGCGACCCGCTTGCCTTCTGTCTACCCCCTTTTGTTGTGCTCTGTGCTCTCGGTCGTTGATTCTTCGAATGCTTAAATTTCGTTAAATTTGTAGCGGCGATGAGGGGCGTTCAGAGGATTTTTGAAAACTGGTTTGTCGTATTGATAACGACGGACGAGGGTGTTTGCTGGTACAATAAAAAAATTCGATACCTTGAAGCAACCATTGCTTTTGAAGGTGAATGTACATTTTCGTCATAATTATTCACTTTATTTACCTCTTTAGAGGGAGTAACATCGTATTTTATTGCGTAGACTTATTTTATTCCTCTGCACAGAAACTTTATTCCCTGGAGAGTTACTTTTTTCTTCGGAGAGTTATTTTACTCTCTGGAGATACAGTCTAGTCTTCGAAGACACATTTTAGTCTTCAAAGACACATTTTAGTCATTAAAGACACATTTCATCTTTTGTAAAAGTATTTTATTTTTCATGGATACATTTTAAGTTTCATAGACCTATTTTGTTATTAATAAATACGTTTTATTTGATTTTTTTATTAAATAAAGTGAATTTATAATCGCTATGAATTAGAGTGAAAAATTTTACATGCAAATTTAATAAAACTATTAATTGTCTGAAATTTAGTTTATGCTACTATACGATCACACATTACAAAAAAAAAACAATTTCTGAAACGATAATATAAATCCGTGATGAGAAATTTCTTTCTAGAAGGATAATCACGAACAAGATCGCCCTGTTTACAGAATGAAATATAAGCTTTTTTCTATTCCTACGCAAAAAGCGGCTATTTTAATTCGTGCCCTACATTTCTAATTCATCGCGACGCCACTTTTGCCTATACTTCAGTTTAAACTCTTTTCCTCTGGCGGCGCAACCTCCGCTAAGAATGGGCGTGATTTTCCGGTCCCCAGGGCCTGCTCGTATGAAAAATTCATAATGAACGTCATGTGCGACACGCCGAGGGGCACAAGTGACAAAAAGGCGACCCTCGCGGTGCGTGTGCGCGCGCCATAAATTTTTCTTGCGGCGCGGGGCGTGAACTTGGGCGGAATCGCGAATTCTAAATTCGCTCGCTGCCTCTCTTTCTAATCGATTGATTTTTATCGGCGCCTGATGACTTTTTAACGCGCGGCCAACATCGGCCGTGTAGCAGCGTGCGAAACGATTTTCTCCGGGCATTCACCATGGGCGTCACGGGTTTGGATTTGATATTCAAATCGGCAGGCGCCATTCGGTTGACGCAATAAAACAGCAGCCGTGAAATTGATATTCAATCGAACTTGCGCCGCGTGATCGATGCAGCTGCCCAACTGGTGTACTGCCATTTCTTTTATTCATGCGCGCATGTAAATTTATAGTTTTTATTGTTAATAAAGAAATTGAACGAGAGCCTTAGCGATTCATATTCCATAACGTAACTTACTTCATTTGATTGAGTAGTGAGACTTGGCGGTGCAGTGATATTTTAATGAGTGTATGGGAGCGAATACCGGAAATCAGCCGAGAGGCTCCGTTCGATTTTATGTTATTTTAATTTATTAATTTACGATAGTATTGCATCCATTTACATAATTATATGCGCGAGGGAATAGCAACGTCTTAATCAGTAACATTTATTTTTTTATTTTTTATCAATAATTTGTCGTCTACACTAAGTATTCAAAAATGTGCCTTGAAGAAAAATAAATTCTATTTCAATAAGTTTATTTATATTCGATATAAATAAATTAAAAAAAAATTAAATATAAGACCCTATTAAGATTCAAACGATCTTTATAAGATCTTGTGTATAGAAAATTGAAAACATTGAATATATTAAAATAATATTGATATTTATTAAAAGAGAATCTTTTTGAATCTTAAAAAACCTTTAATTCGGACACAATAGGGATGAAGCTTTTTACCGTCTTATTTAAGTCGGAATTAGATTAATTTTTCCAGAACCTGTCTGTCAATGTACTGACAACAAAAATCGCAATTTTATTTTTACCAAACTACATTCTCTCCGTACAAAAAAAACACAATAATTATTTCAATAGGTCATCCAGCACCTCAGAAGTACACGAAGACTGACAAAAGTGAGCGGAAAAATAGAAAAAGTACCTGCTCGTTAGCCCCCCGTAATTCGCGTCGACCTTCACTTAGCCGCACAATGACAATTTGTCCGAAGCGATTGACAATCGCGCCTCGGAAGCACGGGGCCAGTTGTGCGCTTTCGAGAGCCCGAAAGCTCCATTCTTCGGCGCGAGAGACTCGCCGGCCTCACAATGCTCGACTCCGTCGGCCCCACAATGCCGCGAATGGCTCATCGCGCGATATTTTGGATCGACGAGTTCATTCATGCTCCTGGCGTAGGTCAAACGCCGGCCTTGAATGAAAGCCGGCCGGCAGTTGTCAATGAGGGACACCTTTTTTTTTTTTCTCTTTCTCACACGCGGAGACGCACCTTCGGGGGAAAACGGAGGCTGCGCGTATAGGGGTGGGCGTAGGCGCGCACCTTGGCGTTGGCTTTTTCTTACAAGGGACGCGCTCCTTTGTGCGTCGCTCTTTTTTCCCTTTCTTCGCGTTTTCTCCGGCTGCCATTCAGCCGGGTTTTCCTGTCCTTTATGTCCTGCGCCGCTGCTCGGGCATCACTTCTGTTTGCCCTCGTCCCACCTTTTAGCCGGCTAATCTGTATTTCTGGGATGAATTTTTATTGTCTGCCTGCTTTTCTGCGTCTCGTTTGCGACGCTTGTTTCGTACGGGGATACGAGCGGGGAGGACATTATTAAAAATTGACAAGTTGTAATGTGATAAATGCGCGCGGACTCAACGGGCGTTAAACTTCGTGTGAATTTTCTTAAAGGCTCTTCTTGCGTGTCATCTGCTATTCTACAAAGAGATGCTCTCAAATGGAGATTGTCACTGGAGAATAGCAGCAAAATTGTCCCGTTATATTTATCTTAATATTCCAGTGTTTGGAGGGAAAATAGTTTTCAAATGGATTCGTAATTCTGAAATAGCTGTACGCACGCTTTTTTATCGCAATCAAAATTTTTATCGTATATTTTCTTATATGAAGTTTGTAATTTAGTTTTAAGTTTATTATATTAAATTTGGAATTTTCACTTATATTAAGGACTTCCTCGTCCGTCGAATTTATCAATAAATAAATAAATGTACAAAATAATAATTTCATTTTCATATTGTATATTTTATAATATAAATTTTATTTTCTTTACCTAGAATGAACTTGTTACTTATTGTAATATTATGCCATTTATAAAAGGTTTTTAAAATATCTGAAAGAGAAATATTTTTAGAAATAGAAGGCACCAGTGTTTTAATTTGAATAATCAATCATTTATTTACATCAATTTATTAATAGATTAAGTCAGCGAACTTTAAAGATTTTTAATCAAATACACTTGCATTGTACAATTTTACTTAGTAGACTATAATTTGTAATTTATAATAGTTAAGTATATTCTCTTCCAGACCTACACTCGTGCCATCTATCTTAAGTTTTTACTTTCCTAATACAAGTTTAAATAAACAAATAAATTTTCTTTGACTCTTTTTAAATTAGTTTAAAAATAAAAATCTGTCGTTGTACTAAGGACAAACTTGAAATACCCATTGTATTATACAAAAAAAAAAGAATAATAATTTGAATGAATGAGAATGAAGAGTATCCATTTATTCCTGAGAAACGGGCTACACAAACGAATAAATAACGCTACCCAGATGAGAGGGCACCAAAATCCATTGTGGCCCTCCCTCTCAATGATCCGTAAACCACGACTAATACTTTTCTCCCGAGGATTACGCACATTCACGCAAAACGCGATTAAAAGCGGAGCAGAAAAACCGGCTTAGGAGATGCGCGGAAAAGCGCAGAATATCAATATTCCTCGCAAGTGTGCGCGAACTCGACCTCGACAATGGGGCGAAAACAAGGCGAGCGCCTTTCAAAGGGATCGTCGCCGACCACAAGGAAACGAGCGCAGAATGCGATTACGCGCGCCGTGCGAAATTCGTCAAAGGCCGCGGAATCCGCCCTTTGACAATCTGGCCCGTCGTCTTGGGCATAGTAGAGCTTCAAAGGGACTATGCCGGAGAGTTACAAAGTATACATCTGAGAAGTACGCCGACCGGTTAATCCGCGAAAAAAATTCCCGCAAGATATATGCACGCTAAATCAGCTGGAGTGAAAATTTCACTCCAAGTTATAGTGAATTTAACTCCCTTCGTGGAGTAAAATGGAGTGATTTTTTTTACTCTTGAGTAATGTTCTACTCTACTTTAGAGTAAATTTCTATTCATGTAGAGTCAAAGTTCACTCTACGAGTGGTTCCACTCTAAAATAATATTATTGTGTGGGAAAAAAGTATAGTCTGTTGCAAAATGATGAAACTTTTACATTGACAAAAAGAAAAAGAAAAAAATTTACATTTTTTCCACTAGTGTCTACTCTCTAGAGTAGAATAATTGACGTTTTCACTTATTTTCGAAGTGAGATTTTCACTTATTTTCCAGGGGACTAATTTCCAC
Organism: Sycophila sp. Sp_5; assembly: GCA_018906775.1. NCBI lineage: Eukaryota > Metazoa > Arthropoda > Insecta > Hymenoptera > Eurytomidae > Sycophila > Sycophila sp. Sp_5. Next base: position 716,508 of record JACCID010000072.1, read on the forward strand.
TTGTCAATTAGTAAAAAATTAATTATATATATACAGTTCTAATGAAATATATTTCTAGAGTGTTCGATTTATTATTTATTGTCAAAAATTTTGGCTTCTACGTTTCATTAATTGAAAAAGTAAAATTAATCGCTTACTCAAATCAAAAGTTTTAACTATTGCGTTCTATTTTAACTTAAAAAATGTAAGTGATTATTCACTTATTCTGCATCGGAGATTTTCGAATAAGTGAATTTTCACTTCAGAGAGTCTATACCCTCTTCTCAAACATTACAAGAATCATTCACCATCAATTGCAAATTAATCTAGAGATACATCTAAGAAAATAGTTCCTTTTGTGTGAAATTATCGAACCTCCGTAAATCGACGACAAATGGGAACATAAAAAAAACGCCGAAGGGAGCACGCGTTAACTTAAGATCGAAAAAACTGATGGTGCGCCAGTCTCGGGAAAAGACTGTCGATGTCCCCATTGTGCCCGGGCCCGAACAACCCCGTGAGAACTCTCGGCTTACACCCTCGGGGACAGCCTCCTCGGATCTTGACTCTGGGCGGCGCGAGAAACGCGATAAACCGCGTGCAACAATGTGACCTCCTCGTCCTTTTGTCGCCGATCAAATGCTCGTGTGTTTAAGAATGTAAAAAAAAAACGCACGCGATTCCATCGAATTTCCGTGCAGCTTCCATCTTTACTCGGGACGCGCGCCTCCTCCTCCTCCGACCGTCAAAAAAAAAAAAAAAAAAAAATGAGGCGGAGATGAAAGAAGAGCGTTTAGGCATCACACGCCCCGATCGAGTGCAACACCTGCGAAGGTGCCCTTTCTTTTTTTTTAGATTTTACCTGTTCGCGATCGCCGATCCCTTTTTCACGCCTCGCGTGCAGCGATCGATTCTCGCCGATCGCCGATTTTTATATTGATGGGAAGATTTTTGGCTGAGAAGGAATTAATAATTGTAGTTTACTTGCGAAGCGTTGGATGTGTGGATTACATAAAAAAAAAATTTTATTTTGCACAATTATGAAAGGAAAGAGTTACGAAAAATTGCGGAATCGTTAGCCTTTAGGAAATATAAATTAGATAATCACAGTTGCTTTAGTTTTCTCGTAAAAAAATAAAATGTGGATTAAGGTTCTAAAAAAATTTTTTTTAAATTTTTAAAAAAAGAATTATGAAAAACCTATCATTCTAAATTATAAATTGTACTAGGCCCTGCCAGAAAATTTAAAATTTATTGCCATATTCTGGGCAATAACTTTCCGACAAGGGAATTCTATAGTAATATTTACTAGAACTAAAGAACTCGACGCACGCAGTTTTAATATTTAATGAAAAAAAAATGAATTAATGAACTTAACAAACGATGGCGCTCGTATTACCCAGAAAAATCGATGTTCTGCATCTTAAATAGACGCAAAGCAAAAGAAAATCCATTCACCACATTGGAGTCACAGCGGACGCAAGAAAAGGAGCACTTGTAGGTCGACCAGTCGGCGTCCACTCGTGGGTCGCTCCATCTTTTACGAGAAAAATTAGCCTCTCAACGTAGGAAAAGACGAGAGAGAGGAAAAAAAAAGAGAAAGCAAACAGCGTAAATACAAGGAAGTTCGTCCAGGGTCGGGTACTCTATGTCTTGCAATAAAGGACCGCTCGAAGCGCGCTTGACCGCATTACGTATATACACCGGACATAAAAACACCCTTGACCTGTACACCCGTGCGCCACGCAATTTCCGTTCCTAAGCGGAATTCCTCGGGCCCTTTTATGTAAAAAAAGAAGAAGTAAGAATGAACTCCAGCAAGAAAGACAAGAAAAAGAGGGAGACTGAATGAACAGAAGAGTCCCGCACGTGCGGCGCGTATACCTGGATGCCTCGTGAGAATGACTTTTCTGAATGAAAACGGGGATGTACGTACAGTTTGCCTGGAAAAAATCGGGCGCCCAGCAGTCTGGTCCGACCGGGCGAGTGGCATTGTTGCCGCGCCAGCCTGGAATGCAGGCCGCCGCCTCCGCGTCTCTGCGCCCGCGAGGTGCAGCATAACGCCGAGGAACGATTCCTCTTGGGCTTTATGCCCGCCGTTAATGCAGCTGCGTGATGATACAAATCGTCGGGTAATTTCGGCCTCCATTAGCCCCGGCGATTCAATGAGGCGCAGTGTACACCGCCGCCTTTGTACACCAGGCCCTTGCGCCGTTAATGTGATAAATGATTCGCGGTTATTTACGCAACTCGCGCCTGCTTGGAGAACGGATTTCAAGAGTTTTGTATAAAGGATGCTGGTTCAGGGCAATTGTGCGGGGTATTAAGCCTTTTTTTTTCATTAATAATAGTCATTGACTTTCTTGGGCGCTCGAGACTCTTTGGGGTGTTCCCAAAGTAAAAAGCATGAGATCAATTAAAGATCGAAAGGTGATTTATCAAAGTATAATTTAAGACCAAAAGTCTTTTACTAATGTTAGAAGATTTTCAGATCGTTTTAAGATGTCAACATTTTAAGTTTTATTACAGCAGAATTTATGATAATAATAAAATATTTACTATTATAAATTTGTTTGACTGTTAAATGCATTGTTAAAAACTGATCTTTATTTATAAAAAAAATTATCTGTAATCTGTAATTTAGTATTCAGTTCATTATAGGAAATTTGTAATTTTCATTAATTATATGAAGGATAAATCATCCGTTGACTTTATAAAGTTATAAATACAAGATCTAAGCTCTGGATACCTGAATTTCATGTCTTATCTATTGAATGATAAATAATTAATTTTTCTTACAATTGCCTTATACTTTATAATGTTATCGCTTTTATTTGATCTTATCATCACATTTATCTTTAAGTTTTCTTCACATAGATCATACTTAATTTTTTTTTATATTGATCGTACTTTAAACTAGCACAGCTACAGCACTATCACTTGTATTTATTTTTCTATGCAAAAATGCTCGTGCCCGTTATGTTTTATTAAATAAGCAAACAAACTCTATCGTTTTATAACAATTAAAAACGAAAACGAAAAAAAAAAGAGACGGAAAAGCTCAATAACAAACAAACGGTGCACTTCCGCGAACAATGCGGCCATTGTGCCGCGCAATGAAAATTTCGCGTGAACGGTCAAGTTCGACCAGTCCATTGACGAGGCTGAGCACAGAGGAGAGGAATCATTCTCACGCGCGCAGGTAGACTTTTCCCGAAAAACCGAGGGAGGGAAAAATCGTTTCCGTCCTGTGTTTTGTGCGCCCGGCGGACAATGGAGCGGCCGCCGCCTCAAGAAAGGAGAGCCGCGCACAAGGGGTGATAAAAAAAAAAAAGTTGCTCGCTTTCCGGGAAAGCGGTGTCGTGACCGAGTGGACGAGGCGGCCGTAACTCTTCCGGATGTTGGGATTTCATTTACGTGCGCTTCGGCAAAATTGGCGCGTCGACGGAATGGCTTTGTGCCTGCGGATTATGCAAAGAAGGTGCGCGCACGAAGAGGGTACTTTGGACAAACGACGAGACTCTTTCTTTTTTTTTTTTTTTGAGGTGGCGGATAAAGTAATTACACGTGTACGCGGTGAGCGTGCGTAATTGGATTACTTAATATTTTGGCCCACATCCACTTTTTCGCAATGCGGCACCTGCTGCTCGCTTCTTTTCGATGTGTGTATGTTTTTTTTTTTTAATTGTTTTCGCGTTTGTACAATTTAATGGACGTACACTTTTTTGTTAGGCGATTGATCGTACGCTTGTTTTATATATTTTATTTATTATTATTAGCTTCATTTTATATATAGTATTTATTGTATTGTAAGTTTTAGTTTTGTAAGTCTACTTTTGTATCGAGACCTACGCTCGGGTAATTTATGTACGTATAGTAGGATTACGATGTAATTTTCTGGTTTAAATAAATAAAAAAAATAAAAAAATAAATAATACGTTTTTATTTCACCTTTTGTCCTGCAACTCTTTACCTAATAATTTAACGTCCATTAATCTATTTTCATTTTTATTTATCATTTCAATTTTCTACTTAAACGTTCTTTAGTCTGTTGCATTATTAATAAATAAAAAAGTAAATAAATTATCAGAGTAAAATACATTGCAATATATTACACAATTGAAAGTTTAACTTTCGTTATTTTATATCCATCTCAAATGTGATAGAATCGAGATCTTTTAGTTAAAGAAATTTTCTTATAAGTAGAAAAGTACAAATTATTAAAAAAAAAACACATTAGTGATCGACCAAACAGGTAACTTTTAGGTGAAAAATCATTCCTATTATCCCAATTCACTTTTATCGTGGGTACATTATTCCATCGTATTATTTTTTCTTCATCAAATAAAAAAAAAAGAAACTCGTACTTTTTACAGAGTAGATTTAACGGTGAACTTGGAAGTTAAATTAACTTTCCGAATCTGCTTTACACAGAAATGTCAAATCTACTTTTCTGTAAAATACAAGATCTACTTTAAAAAATGTTTGGCGAATGGAGTCTTGGATTAATTTCTCGTTTATTCAGGACTCGCAGAGCACGAGTCCCCGCTGATTTTTCACCCCAACGTGAAGACGCACACTTGCAGTCTCACCCCAGACTGTGACTGCTCGTCCCGAGGAAAAATCAAGAGCGCGGTACCTCGAGAGCAATCTTCCTAATCTGGAAGATGGGCCGATAACGTCAGTCAATTGGCGATCGACTCGGCCGCCTCGATCCCGGAGTCGGCGAGCAAAGCACATCTCCCTCCTGTTCTCCGGCTCTTTGTGGGAAAATGTACGGCAAACAATCGGGGGCTATCGGGAGGCCTCGCAGCCATTGTCCCCGCGCCAAATGACGAGCCGACGACGCGCGCACCAGATAGTCCGGGGGGATAGATTCAGATAGACAGAATCGAAATGTTTGCGAAGGAGAGGGAAGCAACAATGGCCGGGAGGAGATATTTCGTGAGTCGAGCGAAGTTCAATGGCGGGGTAGAGGGAGGATTGTCGTTCGGTTAAAAATTGAACGATTGTTTGCTCAAATTCGGGACGGCTGCTCGCCGAGATTGAACGGCGCGCCGCTTCTTTTTTTTTTCCTTCCCCCCCCGATGATTGTTTTTGGCAATTAAAGCGATTGCCGTTGTGAAATTTGCGCGATCACTTTTTTCTTTTACTTCTTCCCGAATTAATTTTCGGCCGTGATCGGTAATTGGCATGCGTGCTGATAAAATCATTGTTGTATGATTTTGTGTTAATTTTAGTTTATTTTTTTGAACCAGAAAAACTTGTACAAAGAGTCCGTTCTAAAGAAGGGAAACTATGTTGTCCACTGGTGTAAGGCTTAAAAACTAACTGAAACTAGTTTAAATTGAATTAAATATTTGAATATTTTATATGCTTTGAAAAAAATGCTGCAAAAGTTAGGATCTTTATCTTTGCAAAAATAAAAATTAAGTACCTGGTCTTATTAACTAAAAACTCGACGTGTTTTTTCCATTTCACATTTAAGTTTCTATTATACTCTGGCGGGAAGTTAAGGAACTTTTAGTCAGAATATGTTCAATTTTCTTACCCCGTTCAATTAATATTTACTCTTTCAATTTTTTGACATTGAATAGTAACACTCAAATCATTTAATAATTGAAGCCGATTAGGGAACCGCAAGACACTCCCGTCAGTTACACCAGGAGCGCGCCGTTATTTCTTTTTACTTAAATCGACAAAGGATTCGCAAGTCGAAGTGTACGTTGATGCGATAAAATCAAAATTCGATTTTTTCCCTTTAAAGCGCACAAAGAGCTCAAGTGGTCTCGAAATTGAACAAGAAGCTTTGTCCAATCTGAATGGCGATCGCGCCACTGGAGCATCTGCAGAGATACAGAAAACACGAGGATTTGGTTAAAAAGGGACGAAACCGTCTGATCTCGGTCTATTTTATCGGCGTGGCGCAGGAGTTAAGGGTCGTTTAACGAAAAAAACACAAAGTGCCCCGAGGCTCACGCTTGCCTTGGCGCGTTTTCATCGTCGGATTATCAGCAGGGCCCAACACCACAATTGTCGCATTCAATTCCACAAAATTATGAATTACCTCGAAACGAATAGTCCTCCGTTCGCGAGGCTCCAATCCATCCGTTTCCTCGTGCCCACAATAAGTCCACAATCAAGATTAATAAAAATTAGGCACGCCTGGCTGGTGTTGGTGCGCTCCGACCTGCGTCAGGGTAGTTTCTGACAGCAGCGGTTAATGCCGAAAGAAAATCCGACGTAATAGGCGCAAGCTGGGCTTTCGTCTCTATCAATGCGAAAAATCCGACGACAATCGCCTCCGCGGGGAAAATTTAGTTCCTGCGGCTCGCGTGCTTGCGGAAGCGGCGTAATCTCATTTGCGGCGCGGGGAGATCTTTTATCGGCGGGGAGAGCAACTCGCGGTGTCGCCGTCACTTCCGGAAACGCGCACAATTTTTCTTTAAGCTGCGCTTTCGAGATAAGATCTTCGATTTTTTTTGCTGGCGAGATGAAAAGTCAGGTGGAAGAAGGGACTAATTCGATTGAAATACCAATTTGGAGAAACATGGAAATAGCGATTGTTCGTGATAACAAGACGAAAATTATTTAAATAAATAAATTTATATAGATTATCTTTAAAACTGTAGCGTAAACATTTTTTTATCTATTTATTCAATTTATCTAGTTTATCATTCGATTTACGTAATTTATCTTAGGCTCTTATATAAATTATGTCGCTTTTTAAAGGAAAGAAAATATATTAGAAACTTATTATTTTTAAATAATGATAACTTGTGATTTGCTATTTTATTTTCACAATTTTTCCTTCCAGGCAGCCCCTCGAATACAAACGTCAAATCTTTTAGTAAAATTTATTCTATTTATTTATTTACCGTGCATCTAACGAAAAAAGAGTCGCGAGTAAGATTTGCGAAAAGAAGAAGTACGAAGAGTGGAAAAAAGTTTACATTCCGCAAAGTGACCGCAATTACGGGCGTTTCGCTTCTCGCCGACAATGGCGGTGCTCAAAGGGAAAATTCCTTCTAGGGGCGCACTCCGGCATTCTTTCTTTTTTTTTTTCATAATCGATGTACATTTCAGCCGCTCCTTTCAAGCGTTCGGACGGCGCGCAGCCACACGCGGCGTTTCTCCCGTTTGCCTTATGCCTCAACGTCTCGCTGATAAAATTATTCCATTGAGGTCCGCGCTCGCGCGCGCCACTCCACAATACTTCGCCTCGCTCTCGCTCGCTCCAAGCGCATGTAGGTGTCCCGGCCAAAGGAAGTGAACATTTTTCACTCGAATGCAAGTTCTCTTTTCTCCCCCCCCCCTGTATTCCCCTCTCGCTCTTTTCTCTTTTTTTTCCAACTTACGATCTCAAAAGCCCCGAGCTTTTATGTAAGGCACGCGTACGGACTCTTTTGCCGGAACCAGCGCGACGCTTTGCTTACTTTTTCGTGTCTCACTTTTTCCTCTCCCTTTTGCTTGCTCTCCCTTTATCATTTTTTGCCCCTTTATATTGCCCTTTCGTTTGTTAATTTTTTTTTAAACATATTTTGTAATTGAATCGCGCGATTTTTCGTCTCGGCGCTTTGTATAAAAAAGGGGGCACGCGTGCTTGTTATTCGTCAAAAGATCATTTGATTAAACCTTTGCTCTCTTAAAAGTTCTCAGTGAAAATTTCACTATTTGGAATAAGCGAACGGTTTTTCACTTATGAATGTTTCATTTTTTTTTTGTGATAGTGATTATTCAGTGAGTATAAAGTGAACATACATTTTTCACTATTTAAAAAGCGAAATTTTCACTAGTTGAAAAGTGAAAATCCGTTTGTTTATTTCAAAAAGTGAAATTTTCACTGAGAACTTTTAAAAGATTGAGATTTACATTAAAGAATCACTATAATGAACAGTCATTGAATTTTAAATTTTGCCGCCTTAACTTGACATTTACGGCGCCAAATTTCAAAATTTACAATAGAATTTAATCGGTGAAAATTCACTTATTTAAGGTGAATAGTCACATAATCAATAAGGGACTATTTATTTATTTAAATAATTTAAAAAATTGCAGGTACTGGTCGTAGGAACGTGATCAAACAAGAAAAAAATATATAGTTTTTTTTTTAATATTTTTTACACCTATTAATAAATTGACAAGCGAAAAATATATACGTTAAATTTTCACTGATCCCAATGTAGACTCTCTAAATCTGAAAATGTGAAATTCACTTGGGAAATGTGAACAGTGGCATTTAAAACAGTTTACAATGTAAAACGTCTGAACAATTTTCAACATAAACTTTGTCGCTATTCACATTTTCCAAGTGAATTTCTCATTTTCAGATGTCACGCATGGGAGAGAACTATCCATGCAAAACGAAGAATAAAAATTTTCCATTCGCACGAGAAATCAAGAGTACAAGACTTTTACGATCGTAATCCGGGACACGTGCCAACCGAAGCTTTCGGAGATTACGCCCTTCCAAATAATTGCGTCCGTCTTTGCGCGGTGACCAGATCGAGCCGCGGTCCCTTTGACGACGGAGCGGATTTCATTCGTAGAGAATCCCGGGAGCTGCCTGCGCGAAATGGAAAAGCGAGATTACGCCGGTCGTGTTTCGCAAAAGGCGCGTTCCTTCCCCATTGAACGTCGCGGGCCTTCGCTTTTCTCTCGTCGGCCCCCCGCGCCAAAAAGGAAGGGAACAAGGAAGCGTTTTTCGCTCGTACTTGACCCTCTTATATTTGCGAATAATGGACTTTCTTTCTATAGATCCCGGCGACGCTCGCCGAGCGAGAAGAAAATGCGCCCGGAGAGGAGGACGAAGGAATACGAGGTCGTCGTGTGCGAAGGGAGTGGCAATTTCAGCATTAGAATTACTTGTGAAAATGTAAAAATTATGTTAGGCCACGGGTGAGTTTTATAAAGGTTTTAAAAAAGTTTTCGCTGCCTATATACTACTGAGAGAAAAATTTGTTAATTTTGAGGGAATGATTTACCTCAATAGTACTTATATTAAACATTTTATTGAATCTAAAAATTATTTTTTTTAAACTACTAAATTTATTTAGAGACAAATAAATTCATTTAGTTTTAATAAACGCAATGCTTGATTCAAAGAAAGATTTATTAAGTACTATTGAAGTAAATCATTTCAACATTTTTTTTTTCAGTGTACTAATATCAAACCTTCAAAGTCCTTATCCTCTCTTAAAAAGGTAAGGGCTTATGTTGCGAAGCTTTTAATTCGTGATTCTGATTGGCCGTTAAGATACGAGGACGTCTGATTCGTTGCCTGATTTTTATTTATTTATTGATTATACATATAAGGAATTCCTACAGATTAGGCACGAATTTTTTAATTTGAATATAAAAACTTTAAAGTTCTCTGTCGGAAAATTTAGGAGTTTAATTGTTATACACATATTTATGTTGCGTCTTCAATTTACTATTTTGTATTATCCTACCCTATTTTAAGTTTTTCATAATGACGATTGTACATACTTGTACGTTAAGGACTTAGTCCGTTGAAGTTTGAATAAATAAAAAATAAATATAGTTAATTAAAAAAAAAACACTACAGTTTAATAATAAAAAAAGTAAAAATTTTGTGAACGAAGCGCACCCGGTCAACTCAACAAACTGAAAAGAATGCCCCGTGAAAGTAAAGTCCGCGGTAACAAACGGGCATCCCCCGGCGCTGTTGATCCAGCAGATCGAGGCATCACGGCACTCGATCGCGAAGAAAGCCTTGGTGAAAAGAGGCTCCGCGAGCAACAATACCCCCTCCAATTAATCGGCCGTCGAAGCAGGCCCTTATTAGGCCGCGCGGCCTCGTTTCTGGCGGCTCGGTCCCTTTGATCGCCTTTCCGGCGCGCTGCGCGCGAGGTGCAAGAGCCGCGCTCGTCACCCCCGACGTCGCGGCTAATCCGCCGGCTTTGCAGGCGCAAATTCCCATGTAAGCAGGCGCGCATCTCCGTGTCGAGGGGGGCACCCCCCGGCCGCTTTTAAGGGGCTCATTAGCTCCAGGCTGCTTATTTCGATCGCGCGCCGCCATTGTGCCCTTAACGGCCGTTATTTTGCGCTCCGGGATCACCTGTGCGCCGGCCGAGTGTCCGTTTGGGCTTTCCACGGCCGAGCGAGGCGAAAGAGGTTCGCTTATAGCTTCTCATTGTCTCTAAATGTTTTTCGCAGTACTGAGTAGCTCGAGGTATTAGAGGATGTCGGTCGACGGAAAGGAGTTTGCTTTGGCGCTCAATGGGTGAGGCTCCATTGCAAATCTCTTTAGAAATTTATTAAAGTAATCTTAATTTAATACTACTTATAGACAGTTCTAAAGATTTTAAACAAAAATTTATTTCAGAGTGTATTAAACCGCTGAATCATTTTAGAATTGGTTGTACGTTATCACGTTAGATTTTTAATCTAAATATTATTCAAAAGTGAATAATTTAAAAATTTTGTGTAATAATTAAAAAAAAATACACAGTGATTGTGTTTTAAAATTACATTTTTTTTATACTGTAGTACTGTTTGTACTAAATATTTGTGTAGATTACTGGAGCAGACAAAATAAAACATATTTGTGTAATTTCAAAATTTTTATAATACACTATTTATACAAAATCTTTTTTAGAATTGAACAAATTCTTAAAAATGTAAGGAAATGCAATTCTCGCGGAAGTTCTTAATTAAATTCCAGTTTAACAAAAACCACGAGTTAAAAACAACAATCAGCATTCTTTTATGTCATTCCCTGCGAAAAGCTCCATTCAAATCCCACCCAAAAATTTTTAGAAAAATTGCTTCGCTATACCGATACAACAGCCGCCCACATTCTCCCTCAAAAAACAATCATCCTTCGCCATCCAACCAAGAAAAAAATCAAGAAACATGCATATACACAGGCAAAAAAAAAAAACAATCGTCGTTCGCCATCCAACCAAAAGCAATCGCAACCAAGAAAAAATCAAGAAACATGCATATATACACAGGCAAAAAAAAAAAAGAGTGGGAAGAAAAATCTTACACCCATTGACGCTCGCGTGGCATCGCGCGCGAGTATCTGAAAATCCGGCGGAGAATAAGGACTCGCGGGCTGGAGCTCCTCGCACTCGCGCGACGCTTTATTCGCCGCTGGAAATTGGTGATGGATGAGAGTGCTCCGTCGGGTGCACCCGCGCCTCGTGCTTTTAGCCCGTACAAATAAATCGCGGACGCGCCGACGGTTTCGCCCCCGCGCGGTCCGACGCTATCCGTCTCTGTCCCAGGCCTTTTTCCAGCGAAACGCGCGCATATCTCCGGCGCGGATTCTGCCCTGTGTCTGACCGTGATGAGAGTCTGCGGCGTTTTAGCGCGATGGAGGGATTTTGCGAGGAGCTCAAGCTGCGATCGGGAGAGTCTGCGAGATGTGGCGAGGAAACAAGGCGCTTCTCACTCGCTGTGATGCTTTTTCCAGCTTTTTTATGTGCGACTAGCGAAATCTGCCTTCTGTAGTCTCTTTTTTAGAGGTGGATTAATCTTTTTAATGCTGGCACAATTTTTTTTAGGAAATATTGTTGAAGACGCACTGGTAGAAATTTAAAACACTTATTGGCAATTTCATAGCTGTAGAAATGGAAATAGGCGAAAAATAGAATAGAAAGCTTTTTTAAATCAGAATCTCACATTTTATGTGAATAATGAATGTGCATAATTTAATAATTTGGCTTCTGTAGTCTCCTTTTTAGCGGTGGATTAATCTTTTTAATGCTGGCGCAATTTTTTTTAGGAAATATTGTTGAAGACGAAAATGTGCTTTATTTTGATTATTTAAGGTGGCGCCAGAGACAAGAAAACGAACACACAGTTGAGAATTTATTTCGATGTTAAAAAACGATGATAACGCGTATTGTAATGTAGAGTTTTAAATCAATTTAATAAAGAAAATTAGTCATATGAATTTGTTTTTTTTTGTCGACCTGCTCCCTTGAACATCCTCAACAATCGCTCTAATCGTGATAAACTTTTAAAAATTCGCATTTATGTATTCCACTTAATCTAAAAATCACGTGTTTATACATTTTAGCGATTTGCACGTGGGAATTTAATACGATTGACTTTTTTTTGTAAATTCTCTTTTATTCCCTCACACTTTCAATAATTTCTTTAGGATAGCAGAATATTATCCCCGGCCGACGTCCCCAATTAGTTAAAGCGAAAATGCATAAAACCGGCGAGTGAGAAATAACAAGATATGCCATAAAAGCTGGCGAGCGAAAGCTTTTGAGCGACTGTACACTAAATAACCCATTATAAAGTAACTCCGAGAAACCGAAGTTCTCCACCTCGACAATGTGCACACAAGTGCCCTTGCGCTTTGGCGTTAAGTGGCCGTCGAATGGTGCGCGCAAGGCCGGCAATTGGCGGAAATGAAACGACGGCCGCCCCGGGGATAATCCGCGACGTCGTCATTACTTCCGTGACGGGCTGGTGGCCGGGCATTGTCGGCAGGGCCCCGGCCGGGCCCTTTTACGACACCAGCCGCGGACACAATGTCGGCACCCGGCACCCCCGCCTCGTCCCCCCGGTTTTACGGCGAGACTGCCTACCTGCGCGGCAGCCGCCCACGGTGGGGGCGGTCGTGGTCCACGTGTACGCGCGCCGCTGTCGCACCGTGAAATCCGCCGATTCTCCATGCCTGGTACCTCGTTCTTGGTGCGAGCGTCGCGAGGCGCTCGGGCCTGTGTGCACGCAGACGCCCCCGGTGGGGTGCCCATTCGATCCGTGTTTTGTACTTTCGAGGTGGACACTTCTTTTTATTTTTATAATTTGGCGTTAAAGGTATTGGCTCTCTGCATAGATATTAGGTTCAAAATTATGAGAGGATTTGGTGGACAAGGGATAAATAACTTATTGATAGGTGCCCATCGGCTCCGTGTTTCCTACCTTCTAAGTGGACACTTCCTTATTTTTTATATAGTTTGCAAAGAAATTTGGCGTTAAAACTATTAGCTCTCGTATTTACTCATTGGAACTACATTTTGTACTTTCGAATCCTTCAATTTCAATTAAATAATTTTACCCACAATTAAAATCTACTGAACGTAGAAACGAATAAATAAACATTCCAAAACAAAACAGCAGGGAATAAATTACAACAAAAGCCTTTCTTCTAAAAATTCCCATTCAAGGAACTCCGTGGAACACCAAAAGCCGCAACTCCTTCACGACAATCGAACAACGAAGCTAAACTATCGGAGCTTTGCGAAATTTCGCGTAATCCTCTTTCGGCCTCTCAGCGTTCAAAATAAATTTCACGATCGAACGATCCCACCGGGAGCAGCGGAGCAACAATGAGAAAATAAAAAGCACGACGGAGGATTCCGCAGCGACGAAAATCCGGCTCATCGGGCCAAGGGACTGCACGTCGCGCGGGGACGGACGCGGCGGAAGTGCGCCGCCCGGGTGGCCAGAATTTTCGCGGACGCCGGGGGTGAAAATGAGTTTGCGGGAAAAACGCAACGAGTGTTGGGCATTGTGACGCTTCTCCTTACTTTCGCTCGTGAATTCAGAGTGCGGTGCGTTTTATTAGTCTTTGGCGTTGGCCATTGATGCTTTAGTGGCTCGACCGTCAGGTTTCTTTTTTTTTTTTTTTTTTGAGTCTTGAAAGGGACTTTTGTTAGTTAATAGAGTCTTTTATTTAGGAGTATTGTAATCGTAAAGATTTTTTTTAACAAATTCTTATCTTACAAACAATATTTACTGTAAATAAATAAACGCGTAATTTTATGTCGAGAAAATTAGGTAAGGAGTAGAGTAGTATGAATTTTCTAACAATATTCCTATTAATAATTTTATTAATGTTTTAAAAATAACAAAATAAAGAAATTGAAGGTACACTGAGAGACTAATTTAGAAATTTCGAGTAAATATTTACGTTGAATAGCATTTGCTAAATATTTTTTTGAAACACAAGTATAATTATCTTTTCAAAATTACTAAATTTATTTAGAAATAGGATAATTAATTTAGTTTTAAAGCAATATTCAGTCGATTCTCAAAATTTAACAAGTACTATTGAAGGAAATATTTACCGAAAATGACTAATTTTAAAGCAATATTCAGTCGATTTATGAAAATTTAAACAAGTACTATTGAAGGAAATATTTATCGAAAATGACTAATTTTTCTTTTCATTGTAGTAACATCACTCCCTGCAGCCAAAGTAGGCAATAAAAAAATAGAAAAAAAAATTAGCGTCAGCGAACATGTACATATACCATTTTGAAAAGCATCTCGTCTCGAGCAGTGAAAGATCAAGCCACTCGAGGCTCGAGTGCTATCGATAACAGAGTCAATCCTATTGAGCGCTCTCGTCCAACCGGCGGTAGGTTCCCACCCTCGAATTACGCTTCGGTCCGAGAGCGGGTCCTCCCTGCCTCCTCCGGACGCTGCTCCCTCCCTGCCAGCGGAATAATCGCGCTCGCAAAACGGAGACCGGAGAGACCAAGAAAGAGAGACGCAGAGAGGTGGCCGGCATTGTGCGGGGAGCAGGTGTTCGGGCCCTGGGGACTGACAATGCCTCGACAATCGGCGACCACCGGTAAAACTTTACGAGACCCCGGAGATGCTCCCCCCTCCGGAACGGACGTACCTGTCCTCCGGCATTGTGCGCATTGTCGCGCGCCCGGTGCTACTCTCCTCCGGGCGCGGCTCGCGTGCAACAGCACCCCGGACACCTCTTGACCTCGCGCCCTTTTCTCCGATCATCTCGGTGTCTTTTTCCCGCTCCGCTTGTCTCGTGCACTTTTTTTTTATTTCCAAGGGACGACAACCGTTGGCCGCTGAGGTAATTGTACGGTAATTCGCGGCTTGAATGGCGCGTATGGCGCGAGCAGGAAGCGACTGGCGCGGGTATCGCTGGATTATATTGTTAATTGGGTGACAACAGCCACGCGAAATGTTGCGGGCGGGTAATTGCAGCGAATTGGCGCGGCATTGCAAATATTACGTGGAGGACCCTTTTTTTTTTTCTTTTTTATTCTGGCCAATTCGCCTTTCGGTTTTCAAAGGGAACTTTTTTTTAAGTACGTTTTAATAGACGGTTACGATTATGGCGAACGTGAAATTGTATAACTCGAAAAAGTATGTACTAAGTGTGTTGCATATTTAATTAGAATTTTCTTCGAATCGATGACAAAGGCTTCTACTGAAAATGTTACGTTGTAGTAGTACTGAAACGATGGAAATTTAAAGTTGTGAGCAGTAAATCATTTAGTGCAACAGTAAGGAAGTCGGAACAATTTTTCAAGATTGATGTATTTTTTGCATCGATAAAACGGCCGCAAAACATGAACTTTGAGTAAACTTTATCCTGACTTGAATTTGTTTACGTGGGATCGCTAACTAAACGAACAAAAAATTCGATTACCTAAAATACATCATTAGAATCATCTTATTAAGCGTTTTCGTAAACGTACACAGTGCAGGAAACCTCGAACAAGCTAAAATACGCATTTTGTTTGGATGATTATTCGCCGGGCGAACTCGCAAACATCCGAAACATTGTTCGAGCAGAAGTGTATTTCACCGCACGAAAAGCGCTCGCCGCCGGGATTTTGACGGAGGCGAGACACCTGCGGAGCGACAAAAGCTCCTTCATTGTTCAGACCGCCCCGTTAATTTCTCCCGACAATGCTCAGCTGGGCTGAAAAATTTTCGCCCCAATGCGCGTACCAGCGTGCGTAATTCGAATACTGCGCGTTATCAATGCTAAAAATAAGAATTTCCAAAATCGTTTTTCAATGCGTCAATAAATGATGATCTGCACTTTCGCATTTTGTGTAACTGTACAATTAGAAAATATTGTTCAAGTTGATTTCCAGTAAAAAGAAGTCCTTTTATACTTTTACACTCAGTCCTTAAAGTTTGACATCCTGCATTACAAGTTTTTTTAGACTTCGAGTGTTCGATCAAAGTAAAAATTTATTTCGTTTACTATTTCGTAGTTCAGTCTGATTCATTGATTCATTGAATGAATCGATTGAACATTATTTCGTCTCGCGATGCACAAAGTACCTTCTGAATTGTTGTGAAGCTCTTTCCACAAATTTTCAATGAAAATTCACTAATCATAGTACTTTTTCACTAATTCGAGTTTAGATAGTGAAGATTTTTAGTGTGCTTTAAAAAAAAATAAAAAAAAGAATAAGCGTCAATTTGCAATGCCATTTCAGGGTTGCGAAGGTGCCATTGTGGGCCGCCGGCGACATCTGCAGTCTTTTCAAAAAATCGACTTAAACTTCGTTGCCGCTCATTTGCATCGGGTGCGAGGCGTCCAGTCCGCAGGTATCGGCGCTGGTGACTGTGAGTCGTGGGCGCGGCGCGGACGAGACGACTCAACTTAATTGGAAGGAACTACTCGCAGTCTGCATACGAGAAGGGGACTTCTCCGGACAATGCGCTGATAGCACGGAATTGGACTCAACGTGGGAGAATTCGACTAATCAATTGCATCGATGTTTAAAAGGATTTAACACGATGGAATGAGGATAATTTTTTTTTTTTAAACCGACACACCAGATTCGTCAGGATGATGTATTCTTGTGCTATTTGGACCTAGGCTCACAATTGTGTGTTATAAAATTTGATTTTAAAATTGATCAATGTGCCTTCTAAATTTCTTCCAGTGGAAAAACACACAATTTTACAGCCTAGGTAAAGAATTTATTTATATCCAGTCAGAATTTCTTATAAAAAATTGAAAGATTCTCTAAATAAAAGAAAAAAACGATTTGAGTATAAAACCTTACTCTAGCGGATTAAGCATACACACATAAAACGTTTATATATTTCTACAAAATAAAGGAAAATGTATATTATTTGGAACGATGCACTGAATCGGAGCGTAAAGTCGATGGGACAACAGTGGGCAAGCGGATAGAAGGAGGAGACGCTGCGCACACGCCGAGGCACTTAGCCAAATTGAACTTAAGGAAATGAAGACCTGCAGCTAGTGTAAAGCCCTGAGACAGGGATTGTTATCGACCTTGGCTGGCTTCCTTTATGCTCGCCTCCTCAATCGAGCCTATGATTAAAACGCTTTTATTCCGCGAACTGTTTAATCGAGTTGGATTATGTAAACGCTTTGGCGTTGCTAATTCTCCCTCTTTGTAAATAAACAATTTTGCTTGCCTATTTCATATTAATTGAAGAAGGTTAAAGAATGTAAGAATTTTTAGTATAATTTTTATGGCCGGGAAATTTTAGGCAGCATTTGTAGAATTTTCTGTTCAGTACGTTTAGCTTTTTATAATTTATGTAGATAATTTTGACAAAGACGTAATTGATGGTGAATTTTCCAATAGGACTGTCTAGTATCTATTAAAATTGTAATCCTCTGTGTTTGTTCTAAAGCTTTTATAATGGCCTTTATGATACAAGCACGTGACTAATAGTCACCGGATTTTTATATTAGATATACAAAATAAAATTCTGTTATGATTCTAGCGATTATTGATATCATCTCTTTTAAAAAACGGCGCCAAAATTTAAAAAAATCAATTTACATTAAAAAATAGAATGTAAAGAGTATAAGAGTGTTGGAGGCTATAAGATGTAGAAAGCTCTTCCGTGTAATAATTTATTATTGATCGAAATTTTAATGATTGTACAAAAAGCTGACGGTATAATCAGTCCAAATTAAAATGTAACAGCAAACTTGTCGAAGCTAATAAATAAATTATGCCAGAACTGGGCTCGTGGATGTTGATTTAAAGCCCGGTGCTGGTGCAAGAAAACTTATCTCCCCCTTCGTACAATATAAAGCGGCGCTATCCCCCTCGTTTATTACAACAGTGTTGTCAGTCTCTTCGCTGGAAACTTGTAACGTATGAATATCTAATATCCCCCTCTCTTACAATTAAATCCAGACAATATGTTTTTGTTTCGTCCACCCAGTCCTGCCACCCCTGGTCCCCCTCCTCTCTCCACCCTGTGCTCAAAGTACTCGAGGGGGAGGCGCGTTTTCATCCCCCTTAGGGCAAGTCGATATCATTGAATGTCGTTATAGGTGTGAGCCCCCGAAAAACCGCTCGCGCGGTTAAATGAAATCCGCGCACATATTGCGCGCCGCGAGAGCTCTCGGGATTATGGCCGTTCATGCGATTTTAAAGCGGCCAGTATTATTGTTTAATCGCTGCGAAGCAACAGGCGAACTTCTTTTTTTTCTTTTAAACGAGATCGGCTTTGGTTTTGAATGAAATTTGTTTTTTTTCCTCGTAGTATTATAAGCATTGTTAAAAAAAATTTTAGTTACTTGCTTCTTTATTTTGTAGAAGTGATTCTATACTTTATGGAACTTTGGCGGGTCAGAATCATTCAACAAAATCATTCTTTATTTTACTTAGTTTAAAAAAAACTTCAATAAAGTTTGTATAAAAAGTCTTGCCAACTTATTTATCAATTTCTTTTTTATTTAAAATTATAAACTAACTAAGCTGAACTATTCTAAACTAAGATTTACTTATTCTTTACATCACATTCATTTTGAAAGAACTTTTTATAAAAATTGAACTTATTATAAGAATTATAAGAATAATTGAACTTTTTATAAGAATTAAACTTCTACAAAATATATAGAATAGTAAGTTCGATAAAGTCTCATTGCCCATACGGAAGTATCAACGAACGCCAGACACGATCTTTAAACATTATCCTAGACACAAAATTTAGAGTTTAAATCAGTATTTCAAAACTGCGAGTCCATCCCTGATAGAATCTTTCACCAGCCACTCGCAATGGACTAGGCGATTTTGGTCTCGTCGGCCATCTTAAAATTTCTGTACAAGGGATATCCCGTCAATTAAAGGTTTTCCCTCCTCTTCTCTCAACAGCAGCGCTCCGTCGCATGGAAATTTAAGCGAGAGGCTATAAGAGCGAGAGAGGAAAAAAGAAATCAATAAACGCGAATTGAAAAAGCTCGCTGCGTCACGACTACTCTCGCGTGTACCTGCCGCTTTCAATCTTTCTCTCTGCCTCGAATCTCAGGAAAATAGGCACAATGGGGCCTACACACTCGCGCACAGTGGAACCGTACGTTTCTTACGCGCCGCGCCGGCAGAGGAGGCAAGAAATGCGCCTCGAGCGCGCCATGGAAAAGGAAAAATGGCGGACTTTGTGAGGGCCGGGGCAATAGCTCTGGAAGTCACTTTCTTATACCTCCCATTCTTAGCCGGCCGTTCTTACGGATTCCGGCTCTTTTCTACGGCGCGCGCTGCGCAGCCTCCCCTCTTTCCTCCTCGCTTCCCTTATTTCCATTTTCCTCCTCTTGTACTTTTTACTTTTCGCCGGAGCAATGGCTCGAGGGACGATCGCGTGAGGCGTGCCTCGTCAGTTTCTGTTTTAGCCTCTTCTTCTTTTTTTTTTTTTCGTTTTATATCAGAAGGATGGTGCTCGGCAAAATTATCGCGAAGTTGAGGCTTTTTGCAGAAACCGCAATGGACGCAGATATACACTTTATGCGGAGTGTACTCCTTTTTTTTACCCTCGTGTCTTTGTAGTTGCAGCGGGGGATGACGCTGCGTGCAGTCGAACCTGATTCTCCCCCCATGAAAAGCAGTCGCCGCATAGGCAATAAAACTTTTATGAATGCAAATCCTCTGTACTTCTTCAACCGGATGTATTATAATTACCCTTATCAATGGTATTTCATAACGCGATAATTCATCCAGAATTGTGTATAGCGTAAAATATGGATGTATTTTTTTTTTTGTGTATAAAATTTACTTGGAGTTACTTGGAGATAAGTTAATTAACACTCGAAGTGAATAAATTGCAACGATTACAGCGGTGAAACGTTGAGGCAGGTTCACAGAGTTGCACAACGAATTTTCGAGAAAGCCAGGATTTCCTCATTGTACAACCCATTTTCACGATACAGCGCAGTGGCTCGCGCTCAAAGGCTCCCTATTTATCGCGAGAGGGAAATACTTGGTAGTGGCATACGCACCTCGCGCAACATAATTACATTTCTACATATTACATAATCCAGCGCCTCGGCGCCCACAGTGGCACAACACACGCCTCCATTTTTAGCCGGCTATATACACGAGCTCCCTGCTTGTTCATTCGGCATATTCATTTCCCCGCGCGCACAATGCAATCTTAACTACAATTAAATTTCCCCTTATTTACCGAATCCATTCTCTCTCTCTTCCTCGCCGTAGTCTCACCTCGTTCCCGCGAGTCGCGATCCTGCGCGCACCCCCCTCTCCCCCCACCCCGCGACTGCGCGTCTCTCCCCGTCCGCCCCCCTTCGGTCGACCGACCAATCGCCGAGAGTCTCCGCGCCGGTTCCGCCCCCGCGGTGCTCACCCATAGGTTCTACTCTCGCCTTGGACCCCCACTCCCGCGGCGCGGCGAGGTGGGGAGGCGAGCGCCCCGCGAGAGAGGGAGAGAGAATAGGTGAGACAGCCGCCGGGGAGAAAGAGAGAGAGAGAAAGATCTGGCTATACCTCGGGACCAGGAGCCGAGCGCCAGGCTCGCCGCGCACTCACGAATTACCGGCCGTGAGACGCGGAGAGTCGTCCGTCGCGCTCCGCGCAATTCTCTCGCCATTGATAGCACGCCAATCGATCGATTAGCGCGATTGTTCCCGGACTGCTGCACCTTTTTTATCGCGTCATGAGTATCGCCAGATGAGTGCCTGACCCAGTGGAACCGAGGGATCGTCGGATTACTATGTGCAACGTGTGGTGAAGGAGGGTACACGGGAGACTCGCCGCGAGGCAGTTGCGCTTTTTGCTTTGGTTCGCCTTTTAATTTCTTTCGCATATTCTGCGCGTCGCCAGTGCTGAGGACTTGTAAGACAGAGAGAGGAGTCGAGAGGCTGCGGCCAGCAATTCACTGCAAGAGGACGAGACGAGAGTCTCAATCACGGCTACACGATTGAGCTGGACTTACATCAACGGGCCGCCGGCCACTTTATGAGGTGAGTGCAGTCGCTGTTTCAACTGACAACTTACGCATACTTTAGCAATTCTTATGATCAATGTGAATTTGTAGTCCGTGTAATATTGACGAAGAAACAAAGCAGATTACAAGTGCTATATACGATGTGAAAATGTTTCTATCGCGTTTAGATACACTCGGAAAAGAAGAAACGGATCCCGTTTGTTGCAAGATGAATTTCATCTAAGTTTAGCTACTAAGAAGACAAAAGATTATATCCTTTTCGCTACAAATTCACATTATTGCAACAGGAAATAATTTGGTCTTAATGAGTATTTTCCCTTTGCTACAAAAGTCATTTTTGTAGAAAACTGTACTCGATGCAAAATAAAAACTTTAAGATCTTATGTACAAGAATATTATCTTCTTGTAGCAACACGTTATCTTTTCTTAGTGTAGTGACAGCTATATTTCTTCTATTACCAAACGTTTTCGATTAATCAGTGGTTTAATTCATCCTAGAATCCACTTTTAACTTCTAGAATACACGTTGTAGTTATAATTTGTAGAATCCTCTTATAATTTCTAGAACCTATGTTTTAGTTACAACTTCTAGAATCCTTCTTATTTCCTAGAATCCACCTACAACTTCTAGAATCCAAATTCTAGGTACTACCTTTAGAATCTTTTTAGACTCCTAGAACCTTCCTACAACTTCTCAAATCCAAGTGCTAGTTACAAGTTTTAGAATCCTCCTACGAGTTATAGTTACTACTTTTAGAATCCTGCTAGACTCCTAGAATCCTCCTACACCTTCTCTAGATTCTAATCCAAGCTCTAGTTCCAACTGCCAGTTACAAGTTAGTCAGCAATTGATTAACTCCTACTAGAATAATGCACACTGTACGACGCAAATGACGTGACAAGTCGTTTGCGCTTATACTGTTAGCAACCCGGTGTAGCCACCCCGCCGAGTGCGGCGAAACCAGACCGAGCATTTAAATAAGAAAAAAAGCAATAAGGCGAGCAATGAATATGAATGAAAGTGTAAATTCCGTCACGGTGTACGCGGCGGCGCAGGTGAGCGTGAAGTGCGAGTTAGAGAGAGAAAAGTGTGCAGCCACGGGAGTTGTCTCCAATTAGAGCGCAGTTTATGGCCACCGCGGCGCCGTTGTTGTGACGTGCGAAAACCACGCGACGGGAGGGGGAGCTCTGCGCCGAGAGAAAAAGAGTTGGAGTGGCATTACCACTGTAAGCCACGTTTTACGGCGTTAAGCCGGAGATTTGGAGTGGGCTTGACGCTGGCGTTTGCTTAACCGAGTGATAAGGAATGCGATAATACTCGTAAGTCCCGTCGAGCTCATTCATGTCAAATGCTACCTTTTTCTTTCTTTTTTTTTGCAATGCCAACTTCGTCGACTGGAATAAATTGTTGCCTTTCTTTTTAATTGTGCACTTTAATTTTTTGAATCAGTGCACTAGCCGTGACGTCTCTAATACAGGCGAATGTGGAACAGGAAATTTGGGGAGTAACGAGAGACTAATTTTTGATTACTTTTTTTTTTGTAAAAACATCGTTTACAAACGATCATGTGGCCGAAGCAATTATTATTATTGGAGTGAATTAGTAATAATTAAACAGTCAATCGCCGCGAAGAGATTGACAAACGTAGATTAGGGTTTAGATTGCGCGGGAGCTGATGTTAATTCAATTTCACCGATCACTCTCATTCCTGAACGATAATCTCACAATTGACAAACAACGACGCGTCAACTCATTCCAACTGTTTAAACCAATTTCCCTGTACTTTTTTAATCCATCAAACACATTTCCAATCCCTCAAGAAAGATCGAACGAAATGAGAATCAAAACAATCTCCATAGAAGAGAAGAAGGGACATAAAGTCATAAACCCATACAGACTAATCAAACTACACGAAGGTATATACTTATCGGCAAACATTATTTTCATCAAAGCAAATATGGAACACCAGGAACAATCCGGTAATAAACCACTCGCGATGAAAGAAGATCCAGGATTGCCGTGTCGAGGCTCTCGAGGCGGGAAAAGGAGGCGAGGGGGAAGGTCCGGGCTTAATTCGCGGACGAAATCGCCCGTAAAACCTTCTCGTGGCACTCGATCGAAAATTTACGAGGCCCATCGCGAATCGGCACACGCCGCGTGTTTGCCGAGGACAAACGCTCCTCGCGTGGGGCAATCCCGGCGAGCTCCGGGTAAACACGCACGTCGACCCTTTTCTCCTTGCTTGGCGATCTTTTCACCAGCGGAAATTGCCGTGGTATTCTTTTTCAACCGTCGGTAGTTTAATTGTTCCTTTCTTTTTATGTATACTTTTCGTCCTATTTTTTTTTTAAACAAATTGTAAAATTAGTTGACGATTTACAATAGTTTAAGTTTATGTCGAGTTAGTTATGTAATGTATAACTTCATAGGCTTTTCAATCCGTTGAATTTTTGCTCAGTAGATAAATAAATAAATAAATAAATAAAGGAATGCAGAATTGAATAACAGTGTAATTTTATTTGATTTTTATTAAAAATGAAGATAAACATTGCACTTTATAGGGTGAATAAAGATTATACTTTTGGACGTTTGTGTCGTTTAAACAAAACGAGTTAATAAAGAAAAAAGGAATGGAGCAGCTACGTATTAAAATTGAATTTTTACACTCCGTTAAGGATGAATCGGCGAAAGGGCATAAATTATTTATGAAACAAAAAGGAAAGAAACTCCCGCGTATACACACAACCAGTTCTGCAAGAGGCCATTCAAAATATGGAAATGGCGTATTATAATGAGCCCGCGACGATTCATAATTTTTCGCCTTCTTTTTCTCCTCAATCAGCGGCACGTGTAAATTTGGGAAACCGAGAGCCATTATGTCATCGTAAAGTGCATAACTTACGCCGGCGATACGAGGATACACGGAGAACAGGCGGATTCCCCGTGGCGAGCGATTATAAAGAAAACGAGGCATTAACGTTTTTACACCCAGTTTAAAGCGACGTCACAGTGTCTCCAATTGCCGAACAATGAGCGGCGTCATCGACCAACAAAAGAGACACTGGCAATTTTTTTTTTGTTTTTTTCCAGCCGCTCCGAAAATACGGGAGAAAGCCCGGGTGCTTTTGGAGCAGAAAATTAAGCGCACTGGGGATTAACGGATAATCGAGCATTGTCATGCAAAGTCGGGCGCGCAGTGCGCGTGCGCGTGACCCCCGGGACAAACGATCAATTAGCTGCGGGTGCAAAATGAAAGCTCGCAAGGTCTTGCGAGAAATTCGCGGATTCGAGCATTAGTGTACGAGTGTACGATGCTTCTAACGACGTTTCATCATTCAGTTTCTCCGTGTATTTCGATCGACTACTTGCGATTTTTCAATTCTTTTTTTTATTTCTTTCAATATTATGCGAATGTACTCATTTGTTATTTTTTTATACACAGTTAATAATCTGTTCAATTGTAAACATTATTTTTGTGTTTATAGAATTGAAACATAATTTTTGTGTATGAAGTTATGAAATTACACAAATATTACGTTTTATTTTGACTGCTCCAGTAAACTACGCAAATATTTAACAAAAAAGTATAATACAAGGAACAGCGTACTTTAAACACAATTTTTGTGTAATTATTTTTCAAATAAAAGGTACAAAACATTTTAATTCAACATATTCCTAAATTTTCCGGCAGGGTTTGAGAATATACACGAGCGCATCCACTAAGGTCGCGTTTTTATTATTATTTACTATTCGTCTATTACTATTTATGCTACGGACATAGGATTACAATTATTTACAATAGAATGTTTTTTAAAGTATACGAATTTGACGAAAACGCCAGACAATCGTTCGATGAAGAATGAATTTGACCACGTAGATGTTTGTCAACAAGGAGAGTCACTTGTCGAATAGCAGTCGCCACGAATCGTTAACCAAAACGTAAATTATAAACATAAATAAAAAGTAAAATCTTTTCATTGCCTCTTTCGCCTGAAAATTCCTAATTCAGTCGAGAACAATTTATTGTTCACCATTATGCAAAAACAGAAAAGAAGGAGTAAAGCAATTTAGATCACATAAATTGAATATATATAATACTAAATTTATCACATAAAAAATGTTTTTTTTTTTGTCGAATCGTCAAGAGCGAGAAAGTGATGAAATGCGAATCCGCAAGCACCCAGGCTCGTTTCCCACACGCGGAATCTGCAGGGCGAAGGCCTAAACATTCAATTAGCACTTCCTAATCCTCCCCTCGTTGTCAACAGCCATTACTTCCAGCATCTTTTACTGAATCTCCGCTTTCGGAGTTTCTCTCCCGTTTCCTCGTGTATATATCTGTTAATCCCCCGAATGATACTCGAGGGTGGGGTGTGGATTCCGCGCGAGCGGGCGAGTCTCTCCCCTTCCCCGCGCAATTCGAAGTGACTTAGCTACCGAGGACGTTCCAGACGAAGTATTCCCCGAGCGCCGCTGCAGGTTTTCTCCCCCTTTTCCTGTTTTTTTTTTTTTTTATGGGGAATGAATGGGAAGTGTTTTTGATGTGATCCTTGTTTGTTGGGGTTAATTTTATTAGGATTTTTTTTGTAATAATTTTTTGAATCTTTCGCAATATGTTAATTGCAGTTTTTTAAATGTTGGTGAGGAAAGCTTTACTAAAGCTTCATTAATTTCAGTGGCTTACGCCGTTAAAAAACATTGCATGAATTTTATTGCATTGTTTTATTGCATTGCATTTTTTCATTAATTTTAATGTAAATTGAATTAGATTTAATGCAAATTCAGTAAAGTTCATGTACATCGATAAAATTTGCTTCCAGTATTTGCATTAAATTTAATGCTTTTTTTTTAACAATGTAGGCTTCATTAAATAATTTATTATCAATTGAATAATTTAATAAAATTTTCAAGCAGGGGTGTACTACCGGAGTAAAAATTTCCTAAAAATAACCCTCCAGCTGTACAAAAATAATGAAGGATTTATATCGATTTCGCACACGGAGAGAGAAATGTTACAGTAAAAATGACTATATTCCGTAGACACAATGGGACATACTCGCCCTATGACGATCTTTAGTATTTTTTATAGTAAAAATTTTCGTAAGTTGAGATCAAATAAAAAAAAAATACAAAATCCATCGGCGAACGCACGGAATTCGTCCCCAGCGATCACGCGCCACTAAAAAGCCGCAGCAACTCGGTCGGAACAGGGGCGCGTGTATTTGCTTTAACGAAGGCTCAAGTCGCCGCCGCGTAATTGCGTTAGTTCGAGAGCCACGGGCTGTGCGTCCTCGAGTAGTGGGGCGACATTTTTAGGGTACGCCGAGAGCCGGGAATCGGTTAATAGCCTTGATGCCAGGCCGGATAAGTCCGAGAATCAAAGGCCGGGGGTGAGATAGTACCGCGTGCTCGTGCGAGCAATTAAGGCGCAAGTTCCAAAAGAAAGCTCCGGTCGCCCTTTTTTTTTCTTTTTTTTTTTTCATTCATCCTCTTGTCGCGCGAGGCGCCTCCGATTTTTTTTCTCGTGCACGGAGATCGACGACGCAGCTTCATTTGCGCCTGAAAGAGGCTCGAGGGTTTCGAGTCCCGTGGGCTCCTTTTCTCTTTTTCATGACGCGGTGCTCGAGGGACGTCGTGGCTAAGGCGCTTTTGTTATTTACGGTGGAATTTTAGGTTTTAAAATGTTTTTTTTAAATACGCGGAGAGAATAATTCTGGTGAAAATTATTAGACTGCTTTGCCATGCAGGAATAGACTCGACAGCAAACATTTTTTACTAATAAATTTACTAGAAAACTTTTTTTACTAGAAAATATTTTTACTAGAAAACTTTACTAGAAACTTTCGAGTAAAATTTTTTATCTATCAAGTCTCTCCCTATGTATTCTACTAATTTTTCTACTAAAACTTTTTTTCTCCGGTATGTAAATTCGTGGAATTGTGCGTTCTTAAAAATAGAAATTACGTTTATTCTCCTACGAGTAAAAAAAATAAATTGTCGAGAGAAAGCTTTACAAAGAGTTATTTTTCCGCGTAAAAAGTTAAAGCGAAGATATGGAAATTACAAGCAGAAAAATGTAATTAATGCGATGTTAATTATTTCTGATGAATCCCTCGCGCTGAAGTACGCGAAGAAGGCCAATATTTTCAAATGAATTTTCGACATGTCTTTTCAGGAGCCACGTCAATTATCGGGTGTCCGTTAAAAGCTACGGTAAACTCGAATTTCAAACCGAACTTAGTACTGTGACAAATTGAGATATATATATAATTACTCCGGCAAATTCTATCTTTTTTTTTTAGACAGATAATATCAATATCGCCATAATCATCAAAAACTCCTGAATTTTCTGGCAGGCTCTGATATGCATATTTGCGCAAAATTGAAAAATCGTGCTTCACGAGCTTCACAGTAAAGATCATCGCTTTTATCAAGGAAGGATTGACGAAATAAAAAGAATCGATAAAATTTCAATCGAAACATTTTTATTGCACTCTTTGTGTATAACAAGAAGACGAACGCTTAAATAATTCAGACTAATATTAATTATTGCATTAAACAATGATCTCGAAAAGATCTTAAATTGATTTTCAGGTGCTTTTTGAATCTGAAAAAATCTTAAATCCGGACACAATAAAGATGAATCTTGTTATCGTCTTATTTTAGTCTGAATTATTTTCTCTCTTTCTCTCTCTCTCCGGTGGAAAAAGAGCGAAGCTGTCGGGCGCATCGCGACGAAACGACGTGGCCTCGGAGACCTTCATCCATATTTACGCGAGCGAGCTCCTCGGCATTTGCATGTGCGTGAAAATTTTCTCCCACCACCTTAAGCGTACGCCGACCGGGCCCATTGTTCCAGCGCTCGAAGGGGGCAGTTTCTCGCATTGTCCGTCGCGGCATTGTCGCCCATTGTCGCGGGGAAAAAGAGCCGGATATCGGCGTATCGCTCGAATTTTCCTCCTCGCAGCGGACAATGACGACCGCCGGCACAGCGTAAGGGACTGCCGCTGACGTTCTCGAGACGGCGCAGGCTTCTCCTTCTTAAATATATATATATATGTATGTATATGTATATATATATAGATAAGCCTGAGCGTCGGGGCAGAGTGAGATTGACATCGAGGCTTTTAAAGCTGGGGCCGCGATCGAGTCGAAGTTTGGACGGCTGAACTTCGCTGGGGATTAATTAACTCGAGCTTTCGAGGCGCGAGGCGAAATTCCGATTGTGTCGTTATTATCCTGGGGGATCGAAGCTTATTTACAGCGACTGATGTTTATATTTTCTTGGAAAGTATTTTTTTTTTTTGTGGTCTTTTTTTTAATAAATGCTACTATGGAAGGATTAAGTCATTTTTTGAGCCTGACTGGTTGAGAGATTTTGTCCAATTATTCAGAGACCTCATGATTTATTCAGTATTGAATGAACGAAAAAATTACAATACAAGATCAATTGATGTTGTCATTTACTAATTCCCCTGCAGCGTGAAATTTTGTTTTATAAAGTTTTGATAAATCTGTAAAATCTCCCAATACACTTCGCGATCTAATCTTAAATGAATACTGTCGATAATGAAATTAATATATACTCATTATTATAATAAATAAAGTGTTTTTTCGTCTGCCAAATTGTGGCGCGAAATTTGTTTAGTATATGATTTCGGATTCCCTCGATCAAAAACTTTGTCGATTTAAATCAAATTTTCGTTGATTTTGAATTGCAGAGCCGGCGGCAACATGTGCGACGGCTCATTCCAGGAGACGTTGCGCGGGATGCAGGGCATGTCGGGCGCCTCCCCGCCGGGTGGTGCGGCCGTCGGCCCGATGGTCGGGGCGGTGGGCCTCGGCAGTCCCCTCGGCGCCGCTGCCAACGCGGCAGGCAAGCGCCTCCAGGTCGACCACATCAAGAGGCCCATGAACGCCTTCATGGTATGGTCGCGCTCGCAGCGCAAGAAAATCGCCCAGGAGAACCCCAAGATGCACAACAGCGAGATCTCCAAGAGGCTCGGTAAGTCTTTCTCTATAGTCATTTTTAGTCGTTTCCCCAAGTATTTATACATTTTATTTTATTTATTTATTTATTATAGAGCCCTTAATCCTTTAAATGTAATTTCATTATTTTCTTAGTAGTAGTGCTTGAAATAAAGAAAAAATACTAAAACAATTATTTTTGTTAATAAACTTTTACATGTACTACATAAACCAACAAATAATAATCGAATAATTCTATTTATACAGTGATAGAGGTTGGCAATGAATTCCAGAATCTTTTTATCCGATTAAAAGTTGAATAAAATCCAAAATTTATTATTTATTTATAATCATTTTTTTTTTCATTGTTTTTTTTTTTAAATTGTATTATTACTCTGAACAATTTACACACACCACGTGCAAATTAATTTTTTTCCATTGAGTAAATAAACGTACCGTCTATCTATCTATCCCCGAACATTGCGAAATTTCTTTCTTTTTTTTGCCGTCCGTGGAAGTCTCTCTTTGAGGTACGCAGGTGCATATTTTTTTTTGTCGCACCAGTGACGCAATGGAGGATGTTTGATGAATGTTCTACTTTGTAAAGTATTTTTCTTAATGGACGGCGCATAAATAGCCGGATAATATTTTATTTCGACGTAAAAATTTTATAAAAAAAATGTTTTGTTTTGTTAAACAGTCTGCGCGTACGTTTTCCTCTCAGAATGCAGCTCGCGCGTGTCAAAATATTTTTTTATGCGCACAGCCTTCGAGGAGCTTCCTCCATTCACCGCATTCTTTTCCTCTTGTCAGAGACACGCAAATATCTGTTTCTGACTTCACCAAGCGAACATTCGTAAATAAATAAATAAAATAAAATTAAAAAACTAAAGATTCGTCCCCCCGCGAAGCAACACTTTGAAATCGCCGTCTTTTAAAAAAAAAAGAGAAAAAAAAAGCCCGTTGACGAGCATAATGTGTACACCTTTGGTGTGCGCATTTACGAGCGCGCGCGCCTTGGGGTTCTCCGTGCGCGAAATAAAGGGCGAGGGAGAGAGAGAGACAGAGGAGGCCCTTGCGTCGGCTTATCGCGGCAAAAGCGGGACGAAGCGTCGCGCTGCGAGTTCCTTTGCATTCTGCTCCTCTTTTCTCGGCGTCTTCGGGGCGCTCTTATATGCGATTTTTAAAAGTCCCCTGCGAATTCCTTTGTAGCCGGGAGAATAATTGGGACCGCCGCCTCCAAAGAACATTCCGCAAAGCACTGCTTTCTTCCTAATGATGTTTTTCTTACTATGCTTCTTTTTTTTTTTTTTGTCTTCTTTTATAGTTTTTACTTGACGCTATATGCGCCACTCGCAAATTACCTGTGCTACTTTAATACGATAGTAGAATTTTTTTCTTTTAAATAATTCAATTATCTATTTTTTAAAGAATTAGATGATATATTTATGTAATACACGGAGAAAAATGTTGTACTAAAAATTACTATATTTTTTAGCAATTGGGGAACATACGTTGTAATATGAGGAAAATTACTGTATATTATTCTAAAATTTAGTATAATTTTAGTAAATAAATAAATAAAGAAATACGATCTATATAAAAAAAACGCAAGCTACGGATCCTGCAAGCTTGTCGGAACAATTTACCACTTTACAAAAAAAAAAGAAAAAAAAAAGTAGCAGATGAATGTAACCTGTCGAAAGTCCTAATAAATTTATATGGAGCGAATTGTGCGTTGTTAGTAGGCCCCCGCCTCTGAAAATTACACCAGGCGATCTTTTAATAGAGACACCCGGAGGCAGATTCGCCCCCGCGCATTGGATGGGGTTTTCCAGGGGAGGCTCCATGCAAGCCTGGGGTCGGAGGCGTCGATCGGCTTTTCGAGTGGGGCGAACTTATTGTGCGGCACTCGAGGTGCGGGGGAGCCGACGCCGCATCGGATCAACGCCCGCCGCTCAAACTGTTACTTTGCTCGGCCTTGTTACTCGCCGAGAATCGGCCTCGATCGAGCCTGCGTTTGGCTCCTGCTCGATGCCCTCGAGTCGTGTGTTTGGATTTTGCAATCGAATCTCGTGTAGGAAAGACGTAGTACGAGAATATCGGACCTCCGGATTGAGGATTTTGCTGAAATTATTTCCGTTTTTTTTTTTATATTAAAATGTGCGTTTTTTACATATTGAGTCCTTAAAAAAGATTTAGAAACAAAATTTCTATATTAGCTATATTTTTAAAAACAAAAGTAAGTCATTATCTGACAACATGACAATTGACTTGACTTTCTGAACTATTAATGGAATGCTTTTTTACCATTGTATAGAATCGACTATTTTATAGGTCGCAAAAAAACTTCACAATACAACAAATAAATAATTTAAAAAACAGAAATATAATGTCTAGTAGCCTTTAAATGAATTAAAATACAAGGAATAATAATTAAAAAAAACAGGAAAATAATTTCTATTCTAGCACTAAAATAACGTCTAGTTATAGCCTTTAAATTAATTAAAAAAAAATACAACAAATAAATAATTTAAAAAAAAAAAAACTGGAAAGCAAACCACTTTTAGAAAAGCTCCCCTTTTCTAATCCAAACGAACGTAAAAAAAGGAAAAAAAAAGGTTTCGTCCGAATTTTTATCCACGCTTGGGAATGCGCCGGCTGCGTGTCCTGGCACGTGCGTGCCAAGATTTAAATTCTAGCCGCGGCTCGGAGACAATGCCCGTGGCAGCCTCGCAAATCGCTCGTTTCATGCCCGCCTACGCGTCGTTACGCAACCGCCTTCCTCCATTGTCCCCGACGGTATGAAATGAAAAAAAAAAAAAAAAGAAAAAAAAAGGACAGCTCTCGTATTTGTTTAACGCGGGCGTCTTTGTTGCCGAGTGCATCGTTGTTTCCTTATTTTTTAGCCGAGCTCTCATTGTCTTAATTGCCTGGATGAGCGGCGGAGGTACGCGTGGGCGCGAAAACAAGAATTTCGGTATCCTCGCGTGCTATTTTTTACACACATATGCACACAGACTTTTTTTATTCGTCGATGTAATGGATTTTTTATTAAGGCTCTTATTTCCTACACGCGTACACTTGTATGTACATTTACACTCGTAAGGGATATTTACACGACTCGATCATTACACACAGACACAAAAAAAAAAAAAACAATGCAACCGTGTGCATCCGCTCCTTGCCGCGCGTAACAGGCCTTATCGAGGCCGAAAGAGCGGGAGGGGGCAGGTTTCGCGCAGAAGGAGTGCATCGTCGCATCCGCCATTATAAGGCGCGCGTGCACTCCCCCTCCCGCGGGAGCCTCCCTCCCTCCCTCCCTCCCTCCGCCGTCCATCTTTTCTCCGCCCTCTGCGCGCGCATCGATCGGCCCGCGCTCTCCCCCGCTCCTTTTTGCGCGCGCCTTTCCGGGAATGATCCCCCGCCTTTGTGCGGCCCCGCGAGGTAACCCCGCGCCGGCGCGAGAGCTCCGTCCGATGCGCCAGGGCGAACGTGACGTAACCAGTGCGGACCGAGATGTTCGCTGACGATCAGAATCGCAAGGTATCGGAGATTGTTGAGCGATTGGCTTTGAAAGTTCCTTTTTTTGCGAGGATGCAATGGAATTTTGCTATTTGTTTGATTTATTTGAACCAGAGTAAGTGTACGAGAGTACTGCTTGTGTATGATACAATGGTACATTGAAATAAATTTTTAATGAAAACTGTGTGCAATATTTATTTACACTTTTTTGTGTGTGACAATTTATGTGTGCGATGTGCTTATATTAACTAAAACTGCAAGCTAAAAAGGGAAAAGAGAAAAAAAACAATGAATAAAAATGAAACATAATTTACGTAGGTAGGAATATTTAGCTAGTAGGCTAAGGTGCATACATGCTTCATTTTCTTTTACAAGTAAAAGATATTTTGTAAAATTTCGAAAAAGTTACATTTTTTAGTCGAAAAAATGTCGACTGTCAGAAGGTTAATCAGAAATTCGACAAATTTTTACCAACCGCGAACATTTAAAAATTATGCTTCTTAATGACAGTAAAATTTACGATTCTTAATAGCATTTAAAAATTATGCATCTTAATAGCAGTAAAATTGGCGCCGATCGGGAATAAAAAAGTCAGCGCTTAAGGTGGCGCCATAGATTCACTAATCAATTAGTAGTATTTAACCGTTACTTTTGAGGTAATTTTTGTAGCATCATTCTCTCCGCGTATCTCCGCGATTCAGCTGTACACAGCGCGGGACCAAAGGGGAAAAAAAAAACTTTTGAAGAAAAAAAGAAAGGAAGAAAGAAAGAAACACTACCGCCTACTTCACTCGAGTTGGCGCAAATGACGAGTAGTGGGAGGCGCGAGATCGTTTATTCCGCCGGCGCGCACGCGCTCGCTCGTGAAAGGGACACTGGTGTAGGCAAATCGCGGCGAGAGAAAGCTCGGATGGGGCTCGGGGACAAAGGCGCGGAAAGAAAGGAGGGATGCTTGCGTGGACGGGAGGAGAGGAGGCCGAGCGCGCGGCCGGGGACAAAAGACGCGAAAAACAGCGAGGAAGACGCGCGAGCGACTGAAAGGGGCGCGAGTGTGCGTATCGGCGCGCCGAGCTTTCATCCTAATGAAGCATTTTCGCGACGCGCGTCGTTTTCAACCTCTCGGGTGCGAAGAAATTCGCCGTTTCTCCCTTCTTTCTTCCGACTGTTCCTCCGCTCTTGTCGCGGTGTATCGCCGGTGACTGCGCTGAAAACGCGG
Organism: Sycophila sp. Sp_5; assembly: GCA_018906775.1. Classification (NCBI taxonomy): domain Eukaryota; kingdom Metazoa; phylum Arthropoda; class Insecta; order Hymenoptera; family Eurytomidae; genus Sycophila; species Sycophila sp. Sp_5. The sequence continues at coordinate 750,137 of JACCID010000072.1, forward strand.
CGAAGAGTATAACTTTCGATAAACGCGGCGAAAACACTTATTTCTGATTGTATCTCGTACGGAGAAAAAGCTCTAGTAAAAATTACTGTCGACTGCTTTGTAATGAAGGGACGAAATCGATAAATAAAGAATTTTACTAGAAAGTAAAGTATACATTACTAGAAAGTATAGCAAACGTTAGTAAAAAATACTGAAATTTACTAGAAATTTTATTAAAAGAATATAGTAAAATTTACTGCAAGCTCAATACTGTACTGTAATTCTAGTAAATTTTACTTTATACATTCTATAGTAAAAATTTTATTAGCGAATGTAGAAAATTATTTGGTGAAAAAAGTTACTATTCTGAAAAATGTTGATTCTGAGTCCGTGAAGACTACGACTTCGTAAAAAAAAAATTCTGAATAAGTGTCTCTTGTAAATACGAATAATGTGAATCTCTTAGAGGCATACTTTTCGCGACGTGTGGAGAAAATATTTATTTTTTTCGACAATGTTTATACAAAAGTTTTTTTTTCGTTCACAATTTATTGTCTATAATGACAATCTTCGTAGTATATTATGTATAAAACTAAAACAGTTAGAATCAAATTTCATATATTCTCATATCCGTCTGAAGCTAAACTCGATCGCGTGGATCTTGGAGCACACTATCAGAATCGTTACAACGTGAAACGTTGCCTTCCTATAGTATAATAATTTTCGTGATTGAACCGTCGATTGTATTCATTTACGAGAACAATTTCTTTTGGAATGGCGCGAATATGTGCCTGAACAATATCACGATCGTGGCGTGAAAAAGGATTGATTTTCGCGTCGAATGTGGCCCATAACATGTGCGTTTGTTCGCTTCGATTCGCGTTTTGATATGAAGCCACTGCGATTGTTCGGCCCTCTGTTTCCATTGTAACAATTACAAGGCGTCCGTTGTGCTGTTAGTCGTACGTTCGGTATTGATTATTATCAAAAGCTCACCGAACGCGATTTGTTTCCGCTGAAATTCGAATTTATCCTTTACAGTGTTCTAAATAATCAGTATACCTTCATAGGTGCGACAGAGAATTTGTTCGATATCAAATATTTTGAACAATAACAACAAATTCAAATTGAAAATCGAAGTAATCGCTTCGTTTAATGTAAAGTCCTTTGAATAAAATTTTGTATGGCGGTAGAGAATCGAAAGCCTGCGGAATATCATTAAAATGTAAAATGTAAACGTCTGCGATGCGTCTGCTGCGAACCGCAGTAAAAAATCCCGCGAAAGTGATTTCGCTAATGACGCGCTGAGATAAAAAAAAAAAAACGTCGAGGATGGCATAAAATTTTCGTGCACTTGACGCTTAAAATGAAGCGAGCGCCGCTTTTACCGGGGGAGTCTCTCTTGCGTCCTGGGAGCGATTATTTTTAATTTCGCGCAGTGCCAAGATAAAAAAAAAGCAGACGCGCGAGTAAATAAAAAGATGCGGAGAAGTCGCTGGAACACGCATATATAGGTGCGTTTTTAATCCTCTGTCTTGCTTCGCCATTTCTCTTAGTCTCCCTTTCATCCTTGTTGGAGGAATTTTCGCTAGATACTGCTGAAAGGGGAGCGTAGCGGCTGCAACGATTAGGAGGATAAATCAGAGGAAGTTTTTTTTTTTGTCAATTTTAAATTTCTCGAAGAATCCTGCAAGATCAAACTTTAATCCCTTCTCTAGTCGATGGTATTTAAAATTCGACGAAAAAAAAAACAAGATACACGTTCTTTATATTCTCCAGTCATTTCGGCGCCCTAAGTGTATAAAAAAACACGCAACCAACTTCTGCAGTCACGCTTTTTTTTTTTTTCGGGACCTTTCTCCTTCCTCTTCTTCTATTTTTTTGTTCGAATCGTCGCATTGTGGACGACGCACTGTCATGGACTAGGTACTCCGCGATTCCCTTCACAGACTCGCGCAACCCCGTTTCTCGGCTTCTCCTCGCCGTTTTTTTTTTTTTTTTTTTGTCTTTGCGCAAAAGTTGTACCCATTGTCCCATTGATTATTGTTGCTCGGGACAATTCGCCTTTCTTCGCCCGTATTCCGCTTTATCCCGCCGTTCTTTTCGGCTCTTTCTGCCGTTCCGCCAACGCCGTCACCTATCCACTGTTCCGATGGAGGGGTAATTACGGCCCTTCATCGATTACACCTGCAGGGCTGGGAATAATTTTTTCGATTCTTTCTGCGACCGCTTTTTTTTGCACGAATCCGCTTTCTGCTTTTCTGCCTTTTTTTTCGTTCAACGACCCTTCATATCGGGACTATTGTCGCGCGCGCAAAAGCAATCTTTCAGACAGCGGTGAATCGAGCCTTTGAGACTGTTCGTGCATTTTAAATGGGATTAGCATCGAACTTGCCATTAACTTTTCTATTCATAATTTATCCAAAATTATTTGTCCAAACCATCCGTGCTGGAAAGTTTAATTTTATTTTAATTTAATGTTTTCTGGTTAATAAGTGTACTACATTTTCCAGTATGGATACTTTTCTAGATTAGTTACGTTAAAAATCTGAAAGTGCAAGTATTTTCTTCTTTTTTTTAAGGGGTTAGTGCGAATTGTCACTTTCTATAGAGTTTCCTAAAAAAATTTACAAATGTTTATAATACGAATACTTATATCTATTAAAATTTCGGAGGACCTAACTTTAACAAAATTGAAATATTAATGTTTTTTTAATTTTATTATTTTCCAGAGAGTTTTGCAATATCTGTCATTATTTTGTATTAAAAACACAAAAATGCCTTACGTTCCATGTACTATAAAGTCAATCAAAAATAAAATTAACTTTTGATGCATGCTGTATACCGCACTAGCCCGTTAATCTATAAAATTCTGAAATTCAATTCCTTTTTTTTTAAATAAATCTGCATTTACGCGAAGCGAGATAAGTTTTTTGCACTAAAAATGGAGATTTAATGAACTGCCAATTTGAACTAATCCCTCCTCACCGAAGTGGACTTTCTCAACGGAGCAAAGAAGGATTACGATCTCTACAAAACTTGCTCAACTCGCGAACGTCAATATAATCAATACGTGCTCCTCAAATGCCGAGCGTGCGTAAATCAAGCTTAGCCAATGGAGAAAAAAAAATTGGCAAGATTTATCATAGGCGCTTACGTATCAGGCCGCAGTCGCAGTCTGGCTGGAAAGGGAAGTTTTGCCAGCGCGACTTTCACAATGGCCGCCGATAAAAGCGCCCGGCGCGGACGAGGAAAGTCTCCTCGTCGTCGCGTATACCTCCGCCCTTCATCCCGCGGCCATCCATTAATTAACAGGCTTTGTACTTTTAAACGATGTTAAATAAACGGCTTTGTTCGCGGAAAGAGCCGGCCGCCATTACGCTCCAACTTTGGCCTCTCGTAGGCGGAAGGAGGCGGGAGATGGAAAAAGAAGGAGAGAGAGAGAGAGAGGAGGGCTTCCATTGTTCTAAGCAAATATTCTCGCGCTCTCCCGCCGCCTTTATCTCCCCCGACTTCTCCCCTTTGTTTACCCTCGCTCTGACTTTTTCCCGACGACGGCGTCGAGCTTTTTTTCGCCCCTGGTTTTTCAACCCCCTGTGTACCCTCCTCGACGCCGTTCCTCGCGAGCGCCCAGGTACGCAAGCGCTCCTTCTCTCTTTTTTTTTGCGACGTGCTCGGCTTTTGTCACCGGCGGAGGCTACGTCAACGTTCTCCTTTTTCCTTTTTTTTTCGCGATCGGATTTGCCGATTTTTAGGTCGCTTGTCAATTTGGTTCTTTTTTTTTACGATCGATGAGGAAGTTTCGTTTGATTTAATCATTTGAGTTTGCGCGAAGGGTTGCTGATAATTTGAAAACTGAATTTTTAGGCATTTTGAGCTTCCTCCCTCAAGAGAAGCTTTGTAAAAAAAGGCATTCTTAAATGAAAACAGTTTACAGTAAATAATTTTATGTTTACTTTATATTTATTTATTATCTCAATTGTGTATTTAAAGACTCTTTAGCCCATTGACTTATTAATAAATAAATAAATTGATGAAAATGGTTGCACCTAAGAGTCAAAAAACTTAATCAGCGAAATAAAAAGCAAATTGAGGAGGATTTTACAAAGCAGACAATCGAGTAGTTGCGCAACGCGTGCACGCGATAAAAGCCAACACCAAAACGTCGATCGCGCACAATGAAACTGTAACCATCAAGAGGAAGCATCCTATGTTAAATTGGATTTCGTTTAGCGGCAAAAAAAATGGAAGAAAGAACTCGCGCCTCGATTATCGCCGCGCCCACAAATGAAGCATTGTCGCCTCATTCGCGGAAAAACAAAAAAAAAAAGGAAAGAAAGGAAATGAGCATTGAATTGGTTGCGATTTTACGTCGAAAAGACAACGCCGGTTTTTCTCGGAGGTGCGTATCGGTAATTTCCTTTACTTGCGTAACATCATCCGTCGCTCTGAATACACGCAAAAGACTCATTCAAATCCCGCGAATGCTTTGCTTTGTCGATCGATTAAACGACTTCGTTGTACTTCACGGTTGAAAATTTTGTGAAAAATAAGCTGTACACCCTTCCTTGTTGTGCTTTCGTTGACAACAATTTGTTTAAATTACTTTTTTTTTTGTTTGCGCTTGGGCACTACTACACAAATTTCTACCAGGGACACAAATTTAATGTATAAAGTATACAATTTCTAAAAGAAAGTATTTTAAATTAACAAAATATTTCTGTACGATGTACGCAATTTAGTGTAAAAATGCATTTTTGCTAAATATTTGTGTACAGTTTGTAGGAGTAGTCAAAATAAAACACAACATTTGCATAATTTCATAATTTACACAGAAAAATGATGTTTCTATCGTATCAGTTCAATTCTAAACACAAAATTAATATGCCGAATCGAACGGATTTTGAACAGTATATTTTTCATCATCGAGAGATTTTACTCTCAGCGTAAAATTTGAAGTGGCGAGAATTAAGGTTGTCAAGCCAAAGCACTATTCGCCTCTCACGCCGTTACGAAGGAAGAAACGTATCCCTTCGACGAAGAGAGAAAAAAAAGCGACGCTCTCACAACGGGGTCTTCATTATCTTCGGGGCATTGTTCCGGCGGAAACTGGAAATCCCGCGAGAGCGCCTCCTCCGGATCGTTCGGCCGCGAACTTCATTCTCCATCGCGGCGCACTCGCGGCATTGTCTCTCCCGATTTCGCATCGACCACGCGTGCGCCGGGGCCAACTTTCGCCCCATTGTCGGGTGAAAGCTCGCCCCGCGACTTCGCTCCCTCGTGAGTGTTTGCGTTCGCTTGTACCCTCGTACGTGCGTTTGTGTGTGTGCGCGCGCGTGTATGAACATTTCTGTACGTGTGAGCCTGTAGGTGAGTGTGTATGTGCGTGTGTGTGTGTATGTACACTGAGAGAAAAATTTGTTAATTTTAAGCAAACATTTATTTCTATAGTATATACGTATTAAAAATGTTATCTAGTCAAAAAAATATTTTTGTGAAACTATTTAATTTATTTAGAATTTATTATTATAAATTTTATTCACTTCTCAACCTTTAATAGATTAAGAAGATTATGGAATACCCTATCATCTTGTGATTCAATTTAAAGTGTATTTAAATCTACATATAGAAATATCTCAAGGAAATTTTATTAACTAAATTACTCTAAGTTGCATATTAATCACAAGTTTCGTTGTTACGCACATACATTTATAGTTGTGTCTTCAATTTACTATTTTGTATTATCTTACCCTAGTTTAAGTTTTTCATATTTTTTTGTTAATGATTGTACATATTTGTACGCTAAGGACTTTAGTTTGAATAAATAAATAAATAAATATCCGCCCGTGCGCTCAAGCGTCTGCACCCCTCCGACCGCATCAATTTTCGCGACAATTAACCAAATCGCATCTTGGATTAGCAAATGCTATTACGCCTCGGCGCGAGATTAAGTCGACGGCTGCGAAATAAGCGGCGCGTCGCATTGTCCAAGCGTCCGGTTTCCAACGCGAGAAACCAGGCAGAGTTGCGCTCGCGCAGGGGGCAGTCCTCCCTGGAGGCACAATGAAACGCGAAAAAAAAAAAGAAGGCGCACGCAAGGTGAGTTCTAACGAGCAGGAGACAAAAACGTCGCTGCGACAAAAGGGGACGGAGAGACACGTTCGTACGACGGTGAAACAATGCCACGGCGAAGATGCGAAAACTCATGCCGGTGAGCTTCGTCGGGGGGAAGGGACCCTGGGGGGTCCAGAGGTGAGCTGCGCGAGGGGAGTTTCGGTCAGTTTGACGGCGCATTGTGCACTTTGGATTGACCGCAATCCTGGCGCTGCGGGAACGGTGCTGCGTAAATTGCTTGATTAAACCTTGAGGAAAATGCGTTACGGCTGTATTGACGAACACGAAATTGTCGAGTTTAATCTGTACTCGAAGTTATATTGATATGAATATAATGTACGTGTGCGTATAATAATAAAAATGTGGAATAATTTTTTAAAAGTTTTTACTTATTTAAACTCACCGAAATAGAGACATTGATGACTTTGTAGTCACTAATGTATACTCCGTCGATTTCTGAAAATAAATAAAAAAAAATACGTAAATTATTTTCTTATGTTATTATTGCACTCTGTCTATCCCCCCTACTAAAATAAAATTCATTAAATTTTACTCTAAAAAATTTTTTCCACGTGGAAGGTTCATATTTAGAAAAATAGCAATTATATAAATTCAGGTACTAAAAATTACTGTTTCCCATATTTATTTATTTGTAGAATTAATAAATAAATATTTTTTAAATTTCAGAATTTTATATATTAAAAACCAGTGAGATAATAAAAAGTAAACGCCAACAATATCCATAAAGTCGTAAATATTAATGCTCCATTCTACCTAAAAGACATTCAACCTTGATTAAAATCGCTAAAGTGTCAACACAATAAAAAAAAAAGAGAAAAGAAGGAGGTACCAGGCCACAACGATTCACGGCCCTCGTTAATGCGACAAAGTATTCCTTTCATATTCCAAGTATCCCAGAGACGATCGCGTCTCTCTGACGCGTTCGCGGCTAAATATTCCCGGCGCCGGACAAAAGGAAACGCGCGCACAACGAAAAGGTCGGCCGAGCGTTTATCTCGCCGCTTCCGCGGGCGCGGCAGCATCTCGCGCGCAAAGAAGCGCGACGATGGGAGGATACTTCCCAATAACGGAGCATCCATCGGCATTATTCCCCGATCGAACGGCGGACTCCTTAGTCTCTCGGTTCGCCTTAATTCCGCCTCCTCCGGAAGCCCCAAAACTGGGGATCATGTCGAAGGGGCGCGCGGAAATTCAAATTAAGGTGGTTCATTCAATGCTGCGGTGCTCAACTTGATTAATTCGAGTGTATATCAATATTAAGACACGATTTTTTCTAAAAAAAATGTTAAGTGAATAATGCTAAACATTGGAACAAGAATAAGTAATATAAATAATGTGAAATAAGGGAAAAGAATACACTTTAAGGCAGCTCACTCGGTGCACTGCTGCTCAGCGTGATATATCAATGTTAGGCACGATTTTTTCCAAAAAAATGTTAAGTGAATAATGTTAAACATTGAAACAAGAATAAGTAATATAAATAATGTGGAATAATGTAAAAGAACAAACATTAATATAAATTTTACGTTTGCCGCAGTAGCACAATATAGATATACTAATAGCATGAGCGCTACTTTGAACGTTTGGCATTGAAAAACGAATTTTTTTTTTAATGTATATTCCTCCTTATATTGTCAAAAAGTTTACTTCAGTTTTCTAAAATATCAACGTAAAAATCACATTTGTACTTGAAGAAAGTGTTCTTTAAAAGAAGCTTCGTCCTATGCTTCCCACGTTAAACGTCTCAACTTTCGAGTTCGAAATTTATATATTATATCGAAATTTTGCACACTTATAAAGGACAATCTTACGAAGATTCTCTGATAATGTCAAAGAATTCTATGAAAAAGTTTTTTGATTTTTGAGTGAACTACCTTAACTCCGGAAGCCCCGAAACGGGGATCACATGGAAGGGGCGCGCGGAAATTCAAATTAAAACACTCCGCCGCGTCTTTTCGGCTCGACGAGAGCACGCCTTTTCATCGCGAAGGGGTTGCGACGGGGGAGGGGGTGGGGGATCCAGGAGACGGAGCGCGGCAGCGTCGCGACGTCGTCGTCGTCGTCGCTCGCTCGCGCCCATTGTCGGCGCCGACGACGGTCGGCTTTGTTCTCCATTGTCGGCGCACGTGCCCCGCCGCCGTCGCGCGGCTGCTCACTCGAATTGCGATGCCTTGGCAACGTGTTCGCCGTTCGATGTGCGCGCGCCTCGCTGCACTTTTACGAACTCCCGTCGCGAGCTTTTTCCTGCATATAAACTTCCTGCGCGGGCAGCGCTCGTTTCGGGGTAATTGATTTTCTCCGCTTGTCGCTGTGCTTTCTTCTTTTGCAGTCGAGTTGCATCTTTTTTTTATTAGTTATTTAATCTTTAGATAGCTGAAAAGCTTATATATAAGGTCGACCTCTGATGTGAACTTAGGCCAACAGATAGGCTGCTCTGTAAATCTGAAAATGTGAAATTCACATGGAAAATGTGAATAGTGATGTATTTTATGTGAAAAGTCGTTCACATATTTATCATGTGAACGGCTTTTCACTTATTAAATGTCACTATTCAAATTTTCAGATTTAGGGAGTGTAGGTGTATAGATAAAGCAAAGAATACAAATAGAATAGAGCAGAATAATAACAGAAAGTATTTCCCCAAGTTACACCGAAAAAAAAAGAAGTACGTTTCGCAAGAGTAAGAAGATCTATTAGGCTACCGTGTGAATCTGAAAATGTGAAATTCTCTTAGAAAATGGTATTAAACATAAATAAATATAAGTATTTTATAAATTGACTATAATTTATACTTAATTTTTTTAAGTGTATTCAAATTCACGACCATCGTAGATTTAACATTCCATCTAGTAGAAACTCATTGATGCACATAATCACGATATTCACATGGTTAACGTTCCATATCTCCTGAGATTCTCGCTCAGAGGAATCAACCACGGCAGCATTGCCTTGTCACGAGGGCCGTTTGACAACAAGCGGTAATTAATTCGCCGACCGTGACAATCGACGCTCGCACGCACTTCGTTATATACATCTCAATGGGTGCGCCGAACAGTTACATTGTGCATTCCTCTTTTTCACCACACTCCCCCTTCTCCTCACGAAAACTCATCCGCCACGTTGCTTTCCTTTATTTTTCATCGATCATGGATTTATAAGAAGAGATAAATCATAATTCTATCCCGTGTAAACAAATTTAGTCTGGCCAAAGTCTGGCCAAAGGCTGGTCAAAGTCTGACTAAGGAGACGATCCCAGACTTTATGCCAGATATAGAGTAAAAAAATTAAGTCTTACAAATAATGCGAGACTTTTTGCCAGACACTTTTCCAGACGGATTAAATTGAATTTAATTTATTATATTTATAAGAAGAGCAGCGGTTTTTAAAACTTTGTAATTGAATGAATAATTCGGCGTGTCTGATTAGGATTTGATCTCGTGGACGTGATGAATTGAGCAATGAAAAAATCTAAGGGTGCATCGTTTCTTGATTGCAGGTGCGGAGTGGAAGCTCCTATCGGAAACTGACAAGCTGCCGTTCATAGACGAGGCCAAGAGATTAAGGGCGATGCACATGAAGGAGCACCCAGATTACAAATACAGGCCGAGAAGAAAGCCAAAAACCCAACGTAAAGAAGGCTACCCCTACAGCATCCCCTACCCCAGCGTTCCCATGGATGCCCTCAGAGCAAGTAGGTTCAAATCCATGAGCTAACGTTCATTTAATTATCTGTGCAATCTTAATTTATGTCGAAATCAAATTTGTAGCGTACACATAATTTAATGACGATTAAAAGATAGTAAACCTTCATTCTGCTAAATGTGGGTATACGATGTGAAAAAAAGCGCTTTATCTATCAATAAAAAATAGACCCTCCCTGCGGGGAAATTAAAGAGCTTTTAGGCAGAATCTGCTAGGTTTTTTGTAGCTGTGAATCGATGTTAACTTAAGAATAAAATAAAATAGTAAATACAATAACCATAAGGTACTTATTTCATCACAAATTTTTGAACCGCCTAGAAAAGAGTACTCATCAAACAAATATCAATCGGAGCTTCATGAAGTCAAGCTGACAAATTTCAATAGGTTCAGAGGACATAATCAGTGAATAGTACCCCAGGGTTCTAAATATTTCTCTCATTCGCATGTTCAGAGTTCAATAGCACCGGCAGTCAGAAAACCGCAGTCCACAGAAATTTCAAGCAAACCTACACCACTGAGCTCGGATCTTCAAAAAAAAAGGAAAAAATTCTCCAAAAGAGGCGAGGCGCGTCGCGAGGTGCACGTCGTCGACGCAGGCCCCCCGTCGCGAGCTAAGACAATCCGATAAATAATAAGCTACCGGACAGGTTTATGCCCTCGCGTGCCAGCGGTCGATGCATCCTCGCGATTTATCGCGATTACGCGAGCGCCCGAGAGGGCTTAATCGGGTTAGTCGCGACTCCCTCCCTCGGATTTATCGCCGCGCCGTAAATATTTTTCAGCGCCCGCTTTCAATTCCCCTCCCCCCTCCCCCCCTTAATGGAAATTACGCACTCACCTCGACTCCCGTAATTGGCGTCAAGCTCCGCTCCTTTCTTCGCGTCGCCCGATGATTTGTTCGCCGCGGTGATTTTTTTTTCTTCCTCTTCTTCTCTGCTTTATCGCTCGGCCCCGCGTGTATAAATTTGCCGCCGCGGGTATACATAATCGGGTTAGCGCGTTTTCGAGTCTACGCTTTCTCGAGGTGTGTATAATCGCTTCCTTAATGAAATCCAATTCCGACTGTTTATTATCATCGCCCGCGCCTGCTTTTCATCAAAATTATGTACTCGCGCGGTGCGTATATGTTTAATACCGTTGCCAGGGGGTTATAACCGTGCGCCTAAGTGACACTGATTTACGGCGTGCATAATTTAACTGCATTTTGTTTTTCCTCTCACTCGCGCGGCCATTAATCCGATAAAGCGAGAATTTAACGTTACAAGTACGCTGCGTACGGTATTTGCATGTACAAAAAAAAAATCAAAATTTGCGTTCTGTATATCAAAAATTCGATGATCGGAACAAGTGAGTAATGATAATTGACAGAATAATATCGGTAATTGTAGTTGAAAAATTACTTTCAGTCTACTTTGTCTAATCGCTCGATCAATTATGTCGTCGAGCAAAGACAGAAAAAAGAAATATCGAAATTTGATTTCTGTACATCGAGAATTCGACGATCGGAACAACCGCGAGTAATAATAATTAATTAACATAATAATTTTTCGGTAATTGTAATTAAAAAATGAGTAGTTCGTCTAATCGCTCGTTCAATTACGTCGTCGAGGGGGAGATCGGAAAGAAGACGAAGAGAGGGAATAAAAAAATATTGGGGGCGGTATTGCTGTGCATTGAGCGCCGATCAATTTCGCTTCTAATTACCCGACACACTTCACGCGACGCTGCGAATGGAGCTGAGCCCGCCGGCAACGAAGCGGCATAACGATAATCAAGATTAACGGGAAAAAGCGCTCCCCCCGCTTACGGGCAAAAAAAAAAGTGCGCAGCGCGTATACTTGAGTTGTAATTGAGAGGCTTGGGGACGCGCGCGCACTCTCCCTTCTTTGCCCTTTCACGTTAATGCTTCTGTAAAATTGCGTCAAACTGTGAATGCCAAACATCGCTGCTGAGTTATTAAGTGGACTATTTTTTTTATAATTTATTTTTATTTCTAAATCTACGTTTTTTATTCGTAATTAATTTCAGTAACAATTATGTAAATTATACTATTAGTTGTATAAAGTATACTACTACTTTTTTTTAAATATTGAAGTATCATCAATTAGTTAAAAATACAGTAAAGGATTTTAGACAATTAATAATACAGAATTCACATTTTTAAATTAACATCGAACTTAAACATTTGAATAGTTTATCTTCTTTATTTTCTTTTGCTTTCTTTTTCACTCCTCTTAATAATCAATAAATGAATAAAGTAATGCGTAGATTAATCAATAAGTGAGTCAATTAATGAATAGATCAATTAATAAATAAATGAATTAATGATAGTCGTAGGAGTCATCGGAACATAAAGTAAAATTAGCTTTAATCCCTAAATCGATGACTCCAGTAGTGATCTTGGCGAGTCAATCTCGCAGCCTCAAGCCGACTGTTTGTTTTGGAAAATGGAGCTGCAAAACGTCCGCATTGAAAGGCCCGGCCCGCCGTTCATTTAAATCTCCGGCCCTTATCCCCTCGGCGGCGTTGCACCCGGAGATTGCCGAGGCTATCGGCCGCGGCGGAAACAATGGCCCCGCGGCGCAATCAACGAATCCGTGTAAACGCTTGGCACAAAGGCGCCGAAGAGCGGACATCTGCTCGGTCCAGCGCGACAGATGCGCCGAGTCGAGCGCCGCCTAATTGCGGATCAGTCGCGAGCGATTCCAGGCGCAAGTGAACAGTCGCGAGCAAATATTTTGGTGCGTCAAGTGCGCCGAGCGTCGAGTGTTCGTTCAATCTTTTTTTTGTTTGGGAAGTCTAGCCATTCGTGAAAAAAAAATTTGTGTGGCTATGAAAAACGTGAGATCAGTTAATTAAAGGATCGGAAAGTGATTTATCAACATTGTGGCACTTTTTAGTATTGTTTATTAAAAATTTTGTCTGGCTATCCCTCGTGAAAAAAATATGAGATCAATTAATTAAAGATCGCAAAGCGATTTATCAAAATTATGGCATTTTTTAGCATAATTTAAGATGAAAATGAATTTTAACGCGCCAAGTGCGCCGAGCGTCGAGTGTTGATTCACTTTTTTTAGGGTCTAGCCATCTCTAGCCATTCGTGAAAAAAAATTGAAACAAAAGAAAATATTTTAATATTTGTAAAAGACTTTTGATCTTAAATTAAACTAAAAAAGTGTCATAATATTTTAAAACGTATAGTAAAATTTTCTAGATTCGCAATAAATCTTGCTGGACTATTACCAGACTAAATTTGTTTAAACCTATGAATTAAACACTTTTCTAATTGATTTCTTTTTTTGACTTCATATTAATAATTCGATGAGGACTAATTGATCGTCGAACGGGACGAAAATTCGAGGACGTTAGGCTCGTTAACGCGGCGTTATTATCGTAATTACCGAGGCGAGGGGGATCGGGTGCGTTTAACGCCGAGCGATTACCGGTCAGCTCCTGTGATTGAGGTAAAAAATCGAAGCGCTCGCGACAGCAATTATTATTCAAATTCGTTCGCGTGACTCGGCAGCTTCGCCGTGAGCTTTGAAACAAAACCGAACGTTGCGAGGCGGACGCGTCGTTAAAGTGTAACGCGGTAACGAGCGATTTGGCGATTCGCGAGCGATTATCCCTCCGCGGTGAGTAACGCGATTGCCTCGCGTGGCGAAGAATACAAAAAAAAAAGGATGAGAAGGAGAGAGCTGCCGTCAGTTGGCGAAGTCGTGATTATTGGGAGTCAAGCTTTCGCACAGCGTCCGTTTTGTTATTAATGAGGCACTTTCTTTGAGTGGACTCGGGGATTGAATTTATGTGAATTGGAGAGTAAATTGCGATTCTGAGAGTTCGGTGACCTTTCAAATGGGATGATTATAAATTCATGTTTTTTTTTTGGTATTAAAGTTTACTAGAAAATTAATTTAATTATATTGTTCAAATTGTTCGATACACTGAGAGAAAAAAGCTTTATCATTTTGCAAATATCACAATTTACAATAAACGACTATTCTATTCTCCTCTAGTCTACTTAATTCTGTTTAATTTTCTTTTCTATTCTATTTTATTCTATGAACTATGTAAATGTGTAGGTTCAATTTGTTCGTATATAAAATTTTTAATCTATTAAATATAAATTATGAGATTTAGCTTAAAATGACTGCAGCTAAAACTAATATACTTTTTCATCGAAAGGCCGTATCTAAAAATAAATGCAACGGCGCAGAAAGATAGCGCAATCCAAATAGAGTAGGGCAACCGGTCGCGGTATAATTTTTTTTTTAATCTTTAACAACGTCCGCAACATTTATAAAACCAACATAATGAGCGGAATATCGCCCGTAAGGATCCTCGGCGCGGCTCAGTCGCCGCGTCCCGAAGTGAAAATAAATTCTCCGCCACGACAATGCGCATAAAGGAGGATGCGTGATTTTTCGATCCTCCTTTCGCGGCGGCCATAAATCTCGCCGCGTCTCAACGCCAATCATCCCGCGCGCCTTCGAGCCATAAATGAGCCGTGAGCGACGTGCATCTCTCGTTCTCTCTCGGTCAACAATATTCCGCTTATAGCTTCGCCTTCGCTCGCGCGATTGATTTGCCCGAATGACTCAGGCTCGGCCTTTTCTCTCTCCGGCCGTTCGAAATTTCTATGCGGCGAGCGCTGATCCTTCTTCTCTCTCGCTTTTTTTTTTTTTTTGTGTGTATACCGAAGTTCATTCTCGGCCTCGCGTTCCGCGGAGTTTATTTTTTATCCTTCTTCCTTTACCTTTGCTCCTTCTCTCTCGCGCTTGGCCCTCGTGCTTTCATTATGCAAATGTTTCCCGGAGTGCGAAGAGCCGCCGGTGCATTGTGCCGACGTGCAAGGATTCTTCTTCGACCGGCGGCCAATGTTCGCGAACTTGTTGACAGTGCAATTAGTTTTTCGCGGCTTAGAGTGGATGCTTTGAAAATGAGCGTAGAGTCAAGTTTTTTTTTCAAATTTCACGTTACTTTATTTTTTTTTTTTTTGTTTTTTTTTTTAAGAAAAAAATTTACTGATATTAATTATATGTACAACGTTTGGTACCGTGTTATACATTTTTTTAATAACTGCGTTTATTATTTCGTCAATAATAAATTTTTTTTCACCGCAAATGAATCATGTATTATACTTTATTTAATAATTTCGACGGACCTATGGTGCTTGATATACAAAATTTATAAAATAGAAAGAATACTGAAAACTGAAGAAACAAGATTTCAATAACACTTAATACTAAAAAATAATAATTTATATGTTGAACAATAGATCATATTGACGAAAGTGTGTACTTAATCATATAGTCGAGTTTTAGAGCATCGTACGATTCTATTTAAAAAAAAAAACACCGCGAAGACTCCTCCAAAATAAATATGCACCGCAATCAATCTAAGAACCTACTCGTTGAAAAAAAAATTGTTAAAAAAATATTTCTAAAAAAAATTTAATTTTTTGTTGCAGGCATGCCCGGAGGAATTGGCCAGGCGGGCATGAGTTCGTATTACGGTCCAGCGGCGGCGTACGGTTCGCTGTCGACAGCGAGTATGGCTGCGGTTGCGGCGGCAGCAGCCCAACAGTCCGCGGCGGCGATGTCCGCCGGACTCACCGCACCCGCACAGGTGAGCCACTGGTAGCCTTTACCTTCGAGCTGTAAATAAGCATCTCAAGGTGTAGGGAATGATTATTCGTGCTGCTTTTTGCGGAGCGGCATTGCGAATCCGCAGGGCTAAAGAAAATCGCTGAACTCGTCGGTCGTTGAACCTACCGAAGCGCAAGAACGCGACGAAAGAAAAGTTTTCGCTGCTGGAAATTAACTTTATTGACTTTAAATGTAGACGGGGTAAAGTGATTTATGTACGCGGAGAGAAAAGTTTTAGTAAAAATTAGTTGACTGCTTTTTTAATGTGGGAACGGACTTGATGCATAAAAAGGTTTTACTAACATTCACTAGTCTTGCAGTAAATTTCACTATACTTTCTAGTAAACTTTTTAATTTAGCAAGTTTACTAGATTAAAAAGTTTACTAGAAAGTATAGTAAAATTTATTGTAAGACTAGTAGATTTTAGTGTAAGACTACATACTTATAGTAAAATTTACTGTAAAACTTATACTAAATTTTACTACACATTCTAGTAAAAAATGTTTATTTATGAAGTCTGCCTATATAAAAATATTTAAGCGACTATTTTAACACGACGCTTATATTAATGAGAGGTTTACATAAGGCAGTCTTGAAAAATTTGGTTTCTATATTAACGATAAGTTAATTCATCATTGAATAATTAGACGTTAATCAATTTTAGTGACTTAGGGAATCGAGCGAGTCGCGGTAGGTTGTTATGTTAATGTACGGTTTTGACAGTATAATTATTGTATTATAAAATATTTTGACGTTGCGTATCGAAACTTTGATTGGCACGTAAAAAAAACTTTCTAACTTTAGGTTCAACGACCTTATGGACAACTTCTTACATACTTTCAAGTCCAGTGTTAAAAAAAATTGAATTCATATGCCTCACCCGTAACATCTTTACCATCATTAATATTACCTAAAATACTAAAAAACTAAAAAGGCAGTAAAAAATAATTGAGACTAAAAAGATTCATCTCTATTATGACCGAATTTAAGATTCTTTAAGATTCAAAAAGATTCTCTTTTAATAAATCTCTAAATATTAATTTAACATCTTTTCGAGATCGTTGTTTTAATACAATATTAATATTAGTTTAATATATTGAATCTTATATTTTCTATACATAAGATCTTATGTAAATCGTTTTAATCTTAATAAGGACTTATATTGAATTTTTTTTTAATTGTATGTATTAAACTAACATTAATATTGTATTAAAACAACGATCTCGAAAAGATCTTAATTTGATTTTTAGATGCTCGTTAATAGAGAATCTTTTTAAATCTTAAGAAATCTTAAATCCAGACATAATAAAGATGAATCTATTTATCGTCTTATTTTAGTCTCAATTATTAAAATTTTCAATAATTCTTAAGAAAAAAAGACAAATTCCCCTATTTCAACTCGACTCACCTCGAAAATCAGTAACAATAATCGAGACCAGTTAAAATAGAAAAAAAAAAGAACGAAGAGGTGATACACGCGCGCCGAAAATGCCGAGGTCAGCAGCAGCACAATAATAATCAATTGGAGACGTAGGGCGGAGGAGGGCATAGCTATAGGTGAGGAACGCCGCGCGTAAATCATCTTAACAAAGCCGCTTAACGATCCGACAAAGAACTCACTCTTCTCCCTCTCTTTCTCTTTCTTCGCCCGGCGCGATCCGCGGAGTATTAGAAGTATATGTGTTCTCCCCGCGCGCTTCTGTTCCTTTTTATCCCGCCTGCTCCTCCTTCGACTCTTCTTTCTTTTAGGCTCTCTGGAATTCGCAACGGACCGCTGACTTTCGTCGATTTGCGCGAATTTCGTTTTTATATGCGGTTGCCAATTTTCTTTTTTTTTTAAATCTTCGCTTTGTCTATTGACGCGCGAGCACCGCGTGGATATTTTCGCCGATCGGAATTTAGTGGCGCACCTTTTGCATCGGCTTAATTAAATGATTATGCATAAATAGTGGTCGTAGCTGCGGGGAACAAGGATCTGTTATGTAAAACAGGAATTTATGTAATTAATTCGAGTCCGAAAGTCTTTTACGACGTTCGGAATTTTTTTTTTGTTTGTTTCCACGGAAAGTTCATTCTCGAATTAATTGGCGCGATTGTAATTTTATCATTTTACAGCGGAGCCCCCGTATGAGAGATCGAAATGATCGCCTAATCGCTCGGTTGTATTATAGCAACGAAATAAAAAATTGACATTTTATTTTTACTGTACCAGTGTATAGTTTTGTAGATTCGAAGAATCGAGGACTAGCCATAAAGTAATTTAAAGAAAATTTCGAGGAAATAATTTTTTTTTTAACCGACGATTCGCTAAATCTCATCAGTGCTAAACGGCGTGTTAAGGGGACCAGTCTAGGTTAAATTGAAAAAAAAAAATACACTTTCCAGTATAATAGGGATAAAAATTTTATTCTTCACTTTTTAAGCTTATAATTTAAGCTTTGCTGTTGTTCCAACTAAAATATCTTAAATCTTTATTTATTTATCCATTTGCCGTAGATTTTTTATAATTTGCACTTCAGATGTAATGGATCACTTTTATTTTGAAAAAAAAGAAAAAAATTATTGTAGATACTTTTGCTCCTCTCGTAAAAAAAATTTAAGTTAGGATAAAGTTTATCCAAAGTTCATGTTTGATATGAACATGGGCAATGAGACTAAATGATAAATAATTTTGCAATACTTTATACAAACTTCGGATGAAGTTTTTCTTAAATTTAAAAGACGTTTATATGAAAAACGTTAAAAGAAATAAATGTAACGAATTATTTTCTATAACTTCAGTGATAATTTATCCATTTATATCACGCATCTACAAATTTTGATAAAATATAAGAAGCAAGTTCGCTAAATGTTCACATCAAGGACCACCAAACATAAAGTTTGCATAAACTTTATCCTAACTTAAATTTTTTTACAAAATATTAATAATTGCCTAATATTTTTCACGAAAGTGTCTACAATAACTTTTTCAACCCAGAGGCTGGTCCCCTTAACATCGACAATCACTGGAATTCCGCATCAAGATTCTACGAAACGAACTTATTAACAATTCATTCCCCCCGCCTCTCACCCGGAGTATAAATACAAGCGGCTCATAAAGAAAAAAAAGGCATTCTACCCTTATCGCCAGTAAAAGCCCATATAGTTTATACGGACGCAATCGGGCATTAATCAGGCACTTTATTCTCCGAATTTCTCGCTGGCGGGACTGCTGCTCGACCTTCGATTTCGCAAGGCAGTAGCGCGGCCACGGCAACCGGTAGCCATTTCGAGGCGATGGGCGTGTCCGGTTATTAGCGGCTGGAGGAGGCGGTGTAGAAAGAGAGAAGAGAGAGGAACGCCGAGGCGAGATTTATAACGAGAGGCAATTAATTCGCGCGCCTTCGAAAACTCGCTTCCAGCGGAAGTCGACCCTTATACAAATGGCGAGAGGCCCTCCGAGATCCCGGACGGCCGATAGCGTCCTCGTTACGTCTTCCTTATCGGCGCGTGTAGTCTTCCTCGAGGAATTTTTTTTTTTCATAAGGGACGCTGGTCTAGGAGCGTGGCTTTGTTCGCCAGATGCGATGTTTATTTTAGATTTGACGAATGAACCTGCAGGGTACGGAATTGAAGCTGCGCGCGGTTTGTTTCATTTTATTGCGGTGATAATGTATGGGCAGTGAGGAGGATTAATTTGGTAAATTTATTGTAGAATTTCTGTTAAACGGCCAGGTCGAGGACATGAATGTAGTCACGTTATTATTATTTTTATCGAGTCGAAAGTTTTTGATTTGAAGGGTATTTTAGAATTTGTCGTGAAATTTGACTCCGTCTGTTTTAGCACGTAATAAACGACTATTCAAATTTTATATTGTAGTGAATTTCCATAAGTCCTGGAAATTATAAGTGAACCCAAGCGAAGGTTTATCTATTTTTAAAAAATAAATTCAGGACCTTACGGTATTATGATAATCAACAGCGACGTTTACATTTCTCAATCAGTCTGGCATTATCATACACATCGACGCCTAAGCTCTCACTTGGGTCCCTCTTATGTTATCGGCTCCGTGAAACTATGCTCCCGCGCTGAAACAATAAAAATTTGAATATAAAACGAGCGACTCGCGCGACGGCCGGGGCCCCATAATGAATTGCATTTTCCCTGGGCAAATAAAGTGCGCGCAGGTGCGAGCCGTGCGGCGCGGTTCGTTTTTACAGGTGCGTTGCAACACGCGCGCTCGATACGCGCCACGCCGGGAGCCCCGGGGGCATTATTCACGCATAAATTTAGACGAAGAAGGCGAAGCCCGAGCGTAAATTGTCACCTCCACAAAGGCTCCTTTTATATTAGCGCCATTTCTCACGTTTCCCTATGACCGCTCGCTCTCCTTTTTTTTTTTACTTCTAAGGGACCTCACCTTTTTTCGAGAGAATATTTATAATTATTTGTTGCAAACGAGGGGAATACTCTTGATTTATTCGCCCGTGTTTTTTTTTCGACTCGAGCGAGGAGGAGAGGGGGGGGGAGGGAGGGATTAATTGGGAAATGTCGGTTTTTGAATTCCAGCATAATTCCGGATTTATGCGGCGCGCGGCTTACGCAGTTTATAAATCCATTCGGAACTATAATTTAAGTTCGTAAATCAAGCGCCACGGCTAATAATAATCGACGCGCTATTTCGCTGTGGGATATGCGCTTTGAATATTTCACGAAGCAGCGAAGGCTTTTACACACTACGAATCGGAAATCGATGACGATGAATTTTCTATTACAGTGGTATATAACCGGCAGATAGTAATTTCTATCCGCAATTATTTTTGTAGCTTGCGTTAGTCGGTGGCATTATATATATGTAAATATAAGTAGCTACTATGTACACCTGCTTCATTATCAATGCATTATGTGAGTGTGTAGAGTTCGGAGTTCCAAGTGTACTCAACTTTAATTTTCTTGTAGAAGATTCTATATATACGTTAAAAAAAAATCTTTTACGCGAGTGCTCTAATTGCACAATTTATCGAGTGAGAATAATATCTTCACTGTTAAAAATATATATGCTTGAAATTTAATACAAAAGTTTCTAATACATAGATATAAGTATTAAAAATAACGTACAATTTTTTTCACGCACTTCTTGAATTTTTTATGTACGAGGTATTAAATTTAACGTAAAAGTACATGAATTTTCTTTAAACTCCTGAGTACATTAAATTTATTGCATCAGTCCCGCTCGAAAATGAAAGAAAAAGTACATCAAATTTCGAGTCTTTTTTAACATAATTAAGAAGAAGATTCGATCTCACTTACAACTGCAAACATAAATTTGCTTGAAAACACTCGAATAAATTGTTGATTCCGCTCGGATTGCAGGTGGTGAGTTCGATGGACGCGATGAAGTACTCGATGGAGGCGGACAAGTACCGCGCGGCGTACATGCCGCCGTCGACGCTGGCGATGTCGATGTACTCGGAAGCGAAGTACCTGGACTCGAGCCCCAAATCGTACCTGGACCGCAGCTACCTGGACTCGGCCAAGGCCTACTTCGAGCAGTCGAAGCTGTACATGGACCAGCAGAAGCCCGCCGGCCTCGGCGACTACAACCGCACGGGCTACGAGCCCAACAAACTCTACGAGGAGTCGAGTCCCGGGGGCGCCGGCGGCGGAGGCTCCCTCAGCCGCTCGCCGGTGGCCGACTCGCCGGACGGCCTCGTCGCCAAGAGCCAGAACTCGTCGTCCGGCAGCGCCGAGGGCGCCGGCAGCGGAGCCGAGGGCGGGGTGGGGGCCAGACTCCGCGGCGGCGGCGCGCCCGCCGGTAGCGACCTCTCCGGGTACTACCCGGGCGCCCAGGCGAGCCTCTTCGGGCCCCAGATGGGGCAGTACCCGGGATACCAGGCGGCGGCCAGCACCTCGGGCAACGAGTTCCGCAGACCTGTGGCGGTCTTCTTGTGACCCGACCGGGCCTAGCTCTGAGCCATGCTGGCGCACCAGCAGCAACGCGAGTCCAACGAGTACCGGCAGTAGGTTCTACGAGACAGCGCGATTCGCCTGGGATATTCGCGGAGCTTTGACGATTCTTGAGAGGAGCTTTTGAAGCTTCCAGATTGTCCTCTTTTTATTCACTTTTTTTTTCTTCCGTAGTTTAAGCAGGTATGGCGAATGGAATTCGCGATGAAACAGTCATGAGATTTGCTGTGTCGTTAGAAATATACGCCGAAAAAATTTAGTTCTTATAGTAATATCTGCCAGACAAGGAAAAAGTAAAAATGTTTTGCAAAATCAGTAGAATTAATTATTTTTTAAGGCAGATCTTACTCTACAGAAAAGCAGATTTGCCGATTCTGTAAAGCGGATTAAAGTAGATCTTACTCTAGAGAAAAGCAAATTTGGCCGTTCTATAAAGCAGATTGAAGTAGATTTTCCACTTCTGTAAAGTAGATTAAAGTAGATCTTACTCTACAGAAAAGTAAATTTGTCTTTTTGTAGTTCTATAAAGCAGATTCTACTGAAAATTATTCGGAAAGTTAGATTAATTTTCTAACCCTGTAAAAATTATAGAACTTTTTTTTTTTCGGTGTGTGTATAAAAGAAAGACTTAAATTTTCAAGATTTGGGGTCACTTTTGAAACGAGATATTAAAGATTGTATCTTTTTTTTCACTTTTAACACAGTCTCTCATGTAAATCTAACGTAACCTCAAATTTATATCTACTAATAACATCAATTAAAAGAAAAACGGTATACGAATATGCAAAAGTGCATACATTTGTACAAAACAATCGAGTAGGTCACTAAACTGCGCCAACAGAATTAAAAAGTAATGAACTCATCGAGAATCGCCAAAGCTATATTCCCATGGGCAAAACTCCCCGGGCACATCCTCTATTTCAAGCCACCCCAGTGGATTAAAAAATTTGTGCGCGCCATAGGTTTGATCTTCAACGCGATTGTTGTTCTTAAATTGAAATTTATCCTTCGGCTAGTGACTTTTAATTTAAAAAATTCGAGAAAAAAAAAGAGGATTACACGACGAATTCGACGTCGTTGTATCGTTTGCGTGATTACTCGTGAGCCAAAAGGCGTGTAAAATCAATGCGTTATTGTTTAAAAAAAAAAAAAAAAAATTATAGGTCCAAAATTGTACGAGCCCTAAAATTAAGAGACAAACCTAGATACGCACATTATCTTATCTAAATTTACCTTTATTTATTTAAATTTTCGTTTATCTCGTCTTTTTTTTTCATTATTCCAAAAAAAAAAGAAGTGAAAGATAAAACTATTTTAAGAGGGGAAGTCTTCACGGAATTCCGACTTCCCCTACGGTGTTATGTTCCTAAGATTCGACCGTCGAGTCATTTGATTATTTCGCTCTTGTAACTGAACGAATCTCGGCCCTTCTCCTTTAGTTCTTAATTATCGTTTAAGTTCTTAATTCGCTTCTCCCCCCTCCCCGTCTCAGCATTTCCGTTTCGTCTAGAAACGCAGCCGTCGGCCCCGACGATGGCTCGAGTATTATATTATATAAATAAAAACAATTGTACATAGATTAAAGTGTCTGTAAATAGCAGTAGGGTGACATTTCGCGAGGATAATGAATCTGTCCGTCACAAATGAGTAAGAGAAAAATCGATTTTAATCTCACAACTAGATTAAGAAAATAAAAAGAGAGAGAGAGAGAGAGAAGAGAGCGTTGTTAAGTTTTTTCCGTTTATATCGCTCGGCAGCCGCGCGACTTCCGCGACGGCCAAAAGCAGCGAACAAAAAAGTATCGTCATTTACGTTTGTTTCGCGGCGTTAAATCGGCGCGCCGATCGTTAATTTGCGCACGAAGCCTCCTCGGATTTTCCGGCGAAGGGGAGCATTGCACCGTGAGGAGGAAAGAAAAAAAAACTTGTACATTGACCGCGAGGGAGTTTGCTGTTTTAGCGTGTACGACATTTTAGCGAATCAACGAATTTAACGGGAGGATCGTCGCCTCCCCGCCCAGATATCCCCAGCGTTTTATCCTCCATAATTAATTGTACATAGACATTTGAGGTTTCCTCGGCTTTTCCTGATAAAAAAAAAATCAACTCGCACCGTCGAAACGACCGGCTCCCTTCGGACGATCTTTTGTTTTTATTTAATCGTATCCTGGTGGACGGCGCGAGTTGCCTAAAAATCGATGGTAATTCAATTTCGTTAAAAAAAAAAAGAAAGAAAGGAAAAAAAAAACAATACGAATTTGTGAAAGGTAGCCGAGCAAGGAAGACTCGGTGGTTCTTTATTTTTTTCCCATACCGAGTCTGCCTCTGCGTCCCTTTCCTGCTGAATTTCAAAAAGCCGAGGTGAAAGAGGAAGCGTCCGCCGTTTCTCGTTTTGAGATCTCGAATGAAAAAAAAAAATGAACGTGGAAACAAAATCGTCTCGTCCGAGGGTGAGAGAAAAATACGTCCGAATTCTTCCCCCCCTCTCTCGTGACTCTTGCCCCCTCCCCTCGTTCCATCCACCCCGATCCATTATTTACGACGTGTAACCTTTGTATATCTATTGTTATGATAAACATAAATAGTTCTACCGGTTACTCGATTATCATAGTCCGAGCGAAACAAATAATCTATAAATATTGTACCGTAAGTGGAGATTAAAATAAAAACTAAGCATTATCCTTCAATTCGCCTTTGTTTTCTTAATTTATTATTACCTTCTTCATCATTTTCAATTTTTTTTTACTTTTTTTTATAGTATGGATATTATAAGATTATTAACCAAGCTGCTATAAAATTATATAAAATAAAAATGCACTGATACATGAAATACACACGGTAAGTAAATTACCACATACTTTGTCAATTTACGGTCTCAAAAAATAGTAAAAAGTAATAATTAATTTTTTCTTTTATTCTCACGACCTCAAAATTGTAAAGTGGTATACATTCATAAAAGTCAAGCTTTGTGCACGACGTATTGAAAAATTATTTTCATTCATTTTTTTACTCTTTCTACACTTCTTTAGCGTGAAATTTTCGCTCTAATTTTATAAGGAAATTGACTCTCTTGATGGAGTGGTTTTTTGATTCTTAAGTAGAGCGAAAGGTAGGGACTTAATTTGTAAATTTACTCTACTTTAGAGAGAACTCTACGTTAGAGAGAACTTTACTTTAGAGTGAACTTTACCTTAGTGTGAATTTTACTCTATATTAGAGTGAATTTTATTCTACTTAAGAGTGTACTATATTTTAAAGTGAACTTTAGTCTACTTTAGAGTGAACTTTGGTCTACATTAAGGTGAACCTTGGTCTACTATATAGTGACCTTTACTCCACTTCAGACTGGGTGTAAATTATTCTATTCATATAGAGTGAAATTGAACTGGACGAGTGGTAGGAGTGAAATTCGACTCGATCCGTTGGCTCGCAGAAATATGTGCAGGGCAGAAATTCCGTTGCCGGTCCGTCCAGCGCGCGAGCTCCAGAAACACCCTCAGCTCGATGGATATGATTAAACCCATTGTGCCGGGCGTCGCGGCGACAAGGGACGGGGCCAGCGTCCCGGCAGTAATAAGCGCGCGCTCGGCGAAAATTCGGTCGCATTGTGCCCCGCGCTAGAAACACACGGGCGCCACCTTTTCGGCTTAGGCGTCTTCGCCGTCCATTGAAAAGCCTCCGTCGCTGAGAAAACGGCGGCAGCTGCCGCGCCTCGGAGGCGTCGCTCCCTCATTCCCCGCACCCGGTCAGCGTACCCTCCACGCTCCCATTCACCGGAGGAGAGAAGAGCGATGCGGGCCCGCGATCCTCCGGGACAATGCTCCGGGAGACTAGTTTAGGCGCGGGAAGAATGCGATTGTTGACTCGTGAGGGAATCGCCGATTCTCTTTTTTTCTTCGCCTCGCTCTGTCTCTCTGCGTTTCTGCGTCTCTCTCGCCAGCTCGTTTTTCCATTTGGGTAGAGCGCAGATCCGTCGCCTCCTTTTCTTTATGCTCCATTCATTCGTCGTGGATGCCACGGACGTGTCATTATGTCCCTCCGGCGGAGCTTACGCGCACTGTTTCTTCTACGTGGGTCGATTAGTCTTTCAATGTCTTTCTTTCCTTTCTTTTTTTTTGCTGGATGCGTGCAGAGGAGAGTAGGGGAAAGTGTGCGCGAATTTTCGGAGAAACTTGTTCCGCTGGGATTTGAGTAAGGGTGAGCTGGAAGGCTTAACGTTTTGACACTGTGTTTCAATTTTTTTTTAATCGAGTGTACTACGGGATGAATGGAAATTATTCATTATCCATTCAGTATTCTTCGAAATTACGGTTGAGAATTGGAGGACATAAAAACTTTTGTCTCATATTGTATGTTTATAATTGATGGAATAATGGGGCACAATAACTTGATTTATGTATGTATAGGACTTGCTCTAACGACTGATGGCATTTACCCATGTGACTACTACCTATGAAGAGATTACGGTCATTTAACAATCAAATCGTCTGGTGCTACTTTATTTCTCACTATGGACGTTGTACGTAGTAAAGTCACACATAAAATAAATAAAATTTCAATTAAAAAAAAATGAGAAAATTTTATTCATATTTTGCAGCACCAGTATAGTTTTATAAAAACAATACACCATTAAACACTGAGAGACCAGTTTGATAATTTTCAGCAAATGTTTAATAGTATTCATTAAATATTCAAATAAATTTAGCAGTTTCTACACAATAAATCGTTGATTAAAAGAAATATTTAACAATTACATTAAAAACTACCAAATTTGTCTCTCAGCGCAGTACAGCTACTTAATGTACACAATTAATTTATCGTAACTCAAAAAATAATTATTGACAGTAAGACTCTGACCTAAAATGATCGAAGAACCATTCAACTTTAATACAGATATAAAAAAACAGCTTTAATTAAATCTAAACCTAAATTACGCAGTCTAAACGCTTCAAATAATCTTCGCTCCACCCACGACTCTCAATTAAACCACCCAAATCGAGACCCCCGCATTACTTTTTCTTCCTCTCCGAAGCCTCATATATTAAAACGAGATTCCGTTCGACTTCTCGCGCGTAATTAAAAAAATAAAAAAGCCTCGACTTTCCGATTTCTCCCGCTCTGCTCTCCATCTGCTCGCGCGCACGTGACGCACCTACGCGATCGAATATACTCGCAATCCAGGCTTTCTTCGTGGCGGCGGCCTTTTGTGAAGAAAAAGGTGCAGCGTCACTTGCCCCGCGGCCGCCGCTTGATCGCACCGGCGAGCGCTGCGATATAAACGCCCTTGTCCAGGAGGACGCGACAATGGGACACGTGACTTTTTTTTTCGTGTAGTACGCCGCTCAATAATCGCCGCAGCTTCGTATAAACAAATCGCTACTGCTTGGGAAATCGAGGGAACGTTCTTATCTTGATTTTCGTTTTTTTTTTTTGATTTGTTGGTCGGGATTAATGTTTACTTTGTACACTGAACGACTCGTTTGGTAATTTTCAGCTTATATTTACGTCGATGGTACTGTTTGTTTCAATAGTGCTGAAATGTTTATTTGAAATTGACTATTCTTTTGTAGAAACTGCTAAATTTATTTAAATATTCAGAACACACGATCGAAGTAAATGTTTAATGAGAATTACCAAATTCTCAGTGTACTTTAAAATGCTTTTTTGCATTAGCTTAATATTTTTTTTTTTGCAATTTTGTACGTAAACGTTGACAACTGGCAGATGTGAAAAAAAAGTTACTTTGCGCACTACTAGCAGTGCGCGAATTTTTTTTTTAGTATATTTAAATAATAGTAAAAAAATCTTGGAATTAATCAGAGATACAGAACTAATTATTTTCGTTTCGGCGTAATTAAAAGTAACACAAGGGATGTTTGAATATTAACATCCCCGGAGTGTGAGCGCAGTCGAAATATAAATTATGTTAAACTTCGTAATTCGATTGGAGGCAGGAAGACGCGATTAAAATCACATTACTCATTAAATCCGCGCGCAGGACAATAATTTGGTTCTCTCGCTCTCATTAAATCTATTGTCGGGCCGGGCGCCTTTCGGCACTGGAATGTAAATCATTCCCAAAGGCCGGACAACGAGTCGCTCGCGACAGCTTAATCAACGCGTCAACAAGCCGACAGAGATGCTGCGGAATGCGCCGTTGGTTGACCCTCACACCGACTAATTTTATTTTGTTTCGAAACTTACGCTTCGTCGTCCGAGATCTTCATTTAATTAAGCGATTCGTTCGTTTATCGTTTTCTAAGGAAAATAAAAAAAAATCTAAAGAGTTTTTAGCAACAGAAATTGTTTAAACAAAAATTGAAATAGTACATTGTGCAACAAGGGAGGAAAGTCGTGGGTTATTCTCGAGCTTGAAGATTTAGGAATTGAAACGATTTTAATTTCTTGGTGTTATTGTCCAGAATGCGTCAAATTACATTAACATTTAACATACTCTGGGCAATAGCTTCTAAATTTCCCGCCAGAGACTTAAATCACTTTACGGGGGAATAAGATGCCATTTTATGGTCTCTTTTGAGAGCAATAAACTGATTAATATAGCGGAGCCTTGAATAGATAAACATTAAAATAATACAACTGTAGATGGAGCTATTACTGCATTTTAACAGATACACAATTTTTACGATCGAAGCACTTCTGTATTCTAAGCTGAATCCAGTCCAAAAGTAATTATATAAGCTATCCCACGGCACAAAGAAATAATCTCATCGCTCCAAATCAACGAACAAATGAAAATGACAAAAGCCTCCTTAAGCGGCGCTATCGGGCCCGGTCGATTCGTCGCCTCGGAAGGAAACGGAAAGAAAGGGCGCCGGCCATTAATTGGCGAGCGGCGATGGGGAGGGTTAATTAAAATAACAGCACGGCCCTATTCCCATCGTTTTCCAAGGAGCCGAGGGTCGCCAATGTGTACAATGAAAGCCACGGGCGCAGCTCTCTGTCGCGTCTGCGCGCAACACTCCCACCCCCACCCCCACCGCCAGCGACGAGTGATAACGCGAGGAGATATAATGCGCCGCGCCGACGCGCCGACACGCCTTATCCGAATTTTATTGCCCTACGTGCGAATGACGAGGATCTCGAACTCCCACCCCTTACCACCCCTTCCTCCTCTCCCTTCGTCGGATTCTAATCCGGGATTCGTGTGGATCATAGAGTTCTGCCCTTTGTTCGGGGTTCATGCGATTTGCAGAGCGGTTAACGAGGTGTTTATGTAATGGAAAGTTTCTGTAGGGTGGTAATCACTGCAAGCGGATGGTCGTAAACTTTTTTTTTGAATTTTATTATTTGTTTGATTTGATGGAGACAAGATGAATTAGTTTAGGTGTTTCTGGGTTCCTTCTTTTATTATTTTCCAGATGGTAAATACAGTGATTGCTATATGAAATTCATACAATATTAGATATATAAAGAATATGAGATCAAAATACAAAGTAAATTGCAAATGCATAAAAAATAAATTTAGCCATTAGTTAGTGTCTATTGGAATTTTTACACTACTTTTTTCTCAGTGTACATTTACATTAAAGAAAAAATTTATCAAAAAAATAACCTTCCTTCTAAAGAGGAAATAAATCAACCGTTTAGCCTCGACAAAGGCATTAAAAAGCGCGCAAGGCTCTTAGAAAAAGCGGCAAGAATTTCAGCCGGGCGCGTTACACGCGGGGGTGGAATCTAAGAATCTTATTAGACGTAGGCGGTCGTATCACATTCGTCGTTTCCTGCCATCCGGAAGTCGCTCGAATGCCTGGCGTCGCTAAGAAATTCGCTCGCCCGCTACTCCACCCCCTCCTTCATTTTTTTTTTCGGCTAATGTCGCTAGTGCACCCCCACCCGGCTGCGCCTCTTCACCGGCGCACACCACTTGGCCAGTCAATGTCTCGAAATTCCCAAAACTCTTCGCTCAACCCCCTCAGACGTCTTGAGTCTGCGGCGACTCACCCCCTACTCTCACCCCACCCCCTCCAGGTTTTTTTCGAGGACGACGCTTTATTGGCATTAAAAAACTTGGCTCACTCTTGAAGCTCGCGATCCTCGAGTGCGACTACGCGCTTTTCATTTTCTCTTGATTTTTTTTTAGAGAAATAAACCCTCCGGTATGCGTGCGCAGCCTTTGTATCGGGGTTGCTCTTATTTTGCGATATGATTACTGAGTGGTGGGAAGGATACTTAAACAACGATCGTTTATGCCGAGGCTTTGCTTTCTAGCACAATTTTGAAAGGAACATACGAGGGGGTGATAATAACTGATGAATGTTTTATAAAAATTGATAAGGATTTTGCTAAAGAAAAAAAGAAGAATTTTTCAAATGTTTTATCCTTGTAAATATTTGTTTCGTGAAATGTTCTAAAAAATGAAGTTTCCTTTTATTAGGTCAACTCGTAATAAAGTTAATACTTCACTCGTTAGTTTGACTAAAGTGTTCTTAAAATATCAATTGGCTCAATAAGAAAAAAATATTGACTTTGCATCAGCATGTTTTTTATTCAGATGAATGAATAATATATTTTTCGTAAGTTACTTCAATTAAGACTAAATATTGACTAATTATGAAATGCGTTATATCGTTCACGTTGACAATTCACAAATAGAAATGAAAACGGCAATTTAAAAATACGATCGAGAAATTTAATGTTTAAAAATAAACAAATGTAAATAGTAATTTGTAATAGAATGTATTCACAGCAGCAGTGTATTCACAGGCGGAATAAAAAACGTTAAGTAATTTGCATGACAATCAAGCCGTAAATATGTACTTAGCGTTTCAATGAAACGACGATAACGCTAGGCGCGACTAAGGACTAAAATTAATAAAGTTTACAATGGCATTCTGTCTGTTGTGAAAGACACGGTCACGTGCTGTTTTTGTTTGATACGAATTCGAACAAACCGTGTCCTCCCTATTATTTCAATTACTCGTTAATTTTAGATCTATGGTTCCGTTTTACGCAGGCTACGCTTAATAACAATCCGTAATTTACGTTGCATATTTCACTTGCTCGTCAGATTCTTATCGGCCGTGGCACGGGCCGATCAGATCGACACGTGCACAAATCCTGGATTTTCATTCGAATTAACTAGAGATTTTGATTATGGGAAAAGTAAATAAAAACAAAATTTTTATCGCGCCAGAAAAACATTTCAACTTTGCTCGATAATAATTTTATCATGCGCTATTGAAGGTGAAGCGACGGCTAATACTTTTTTTACTCGCAATTTATTTTTAATGCAAACATTTATTTATTCATTAACGATTCAACGGACAACAAGTACACTTACACATAATCTGATAATTATTAACTAATATAGCATTAAATTAAAATAATAATTGAATATTATTAGTGTAAAAAAGTAAAAACATTGTTAATATTAAATTCAAATTGTTGTACAAATTTAGATGTGCTGCATCGTGAAAATAGTGATGTAACAAGAGATTTGCAGGAATAAAAGTTTATTTATTAAAAAATAGGCAAAAATACTCAACTAATGTTTTACGAAAAATAATTTAATGCAAGCAGTGTTCCAAGCCAATCATTTAAAAAACAAAGAGAACACGTAGCAGCTGAATGCGTTTAAAAGAAGAGCAGTCATCTTTTGTACCGCAACACTTGTTCTAATAAAAACTTTTAACTTTTCTTTATTGTCCAACGACAAAGCACCCACGACACACTTCCTGCTATCAGCGACAAAGAAAAATGTTTTATTCAATATTCCATCAACAAAACAAAAAAAATTGCGTCTACACGTGAAGAGTGCGTGAACATTGTGAAAAATATTTTTTAAAATTAAAGTCTAAGAATTTGACGAAACATCAGATTTGTAAGCTAAAGCTACATTTCTAGAAGGTAAGATCTACATCTGGTCTTCTAGAAATTTATCTTTTAAAAAGGATCTTATCTTCTGGATTTAGTAAACTAAAGGCAAATTTCTAGAAGACCGGATCAGAATCTTACCTTCTAGAAATTTAGCTATAGCTTAGAAATCCAGTAGGTAAGATCCTTTTTAGTAGCCTAAAAAGGAGCTATTTGTTAAATTGATATAAAACAGCTCCTAAATTTTCCGGCAGGGAAATTAATTTTGCAGAGAAGCTACCGGAGTTATCGCTGCCAACTTTTTTCATCGTACATCGCAAGAATTTGCAATAACGAATTGCCCCTCTCTCTCTTTTAGCGAAGTATGTAAATTAGCCGCGCTTCCATTCAGGTGGATACACCTGGAGTCGGGGCCTCCCGCTGCACGCGCCAGCACACGAGGATTCCTTTCTCTCTCATAACTCATCCGAGTCCGTGTGGTCCTAGAGGATCTCTCGCTCGCTCGTCCCATTCCTTTCTCGCCTCCGCGCGATCCCTCGATCCTGATTATTCCGCTTATAGCCCGAAATGCGAATCAAGTGGTGTGAGCGTACACGGATTACCGTCTGTATGTGCACCCGTGATAAGATTGTATAATGCATCAAAGGATGCATTTTTTTCTTAGTTTAATGCATACTTCTGGCTTTCTAGAAATTCTAAAATAGCCTGTGAAAACTGTTCTCGGAGCGAAATTTCACGAATGGAGCTTTTTCAAAATTGTTGTACACTCTATTGGTACCTTCATCTTGCATCTTAATTTTCATTATAACACTAGTGCGTAAAACGACATTTTCGCGTTATAAAATGTTGTTCGGTACTTGTACTAATAAAAGATTATTTATCTAAATGAGAAGATAATTTTAACTAGAACGCAGAGTAATGAATAATTGAAATGACCCCGAGCTCCCAGAAACCGCTAAAACCAGAATCTCCAATCCAAGAGTGCAGAGCGTATCTCAATTCAGCGCACGCGTGCACCCTATCCCTCGTAATCCCTTTAAAAGGGACGGGCGTACCGGGCGGGCCTCGCACACGCGCGTCCGCGAAAAATGCGAAAATTTAATCAGCGCGCACTCGTGGCCGCCCCAAATCAAATTCCGACCAGTCAAATGTCGCGAATTTATGCGCGGACGCACTTGCGCCCGGTCTGATGCATTGTGCATTGCATTCCACACCCCGCGCGCCTGCGCCAACTTTGTTTCTTCTCCATTACTCTTCCTCTTCTTTTTTTTACTGCAAATTCGTATTGGCTTTTTGTTAATCAATGAGATTCACATTTTTCTTTTTTTAACGAGCAAAGGTTTTCTAGATTGTATTTAGAAGAATTTTGGGGGATTTTTTGTTTTGTTAAGATGTGAAGGAAACTAGAACATTAGGGTTTAAATTTTAGACGCAATAGGTCCCTAAAATTATTTTTTTGTTAGCACTTTAAATTTCATTATTTTATTATCTGCAGAATCCACCAATAAAGCAATGGTGTATTAATCGAAAAAAGAAGTCTTAAGAATTTAAAAAAATCTACAATCTAGAAGTCTGTTATCTTCTAGAAACTACTTTTTTGATATTTCTTCTAGAAACGACGCTATTGATAATTTTGTATTTATTTAATATTTTTATTTAATTAACCAGAGTAAAATACATTATATTACAAAAGTAATTCAGAAGAGGAAAATAATTCCTGTTCTCTGATTATCATAAGTAATTAGTTAGTCAAGTATCTACATAAAATTTTTCTCTTTAATTTTTGTTTCCCTTTACAGCTATTTGTAAATTCAATTCGAAACTGTTTTCTGTAAAGTATGAATTAATTCTTAAAAGATACTGATAAAAATGTTCGCTTTCGTCAGAATGCATTTTCAATTACCGAAGCTCAAACGACGTGCTCTCGCGGAGTGTTCTCTCCTCAGTTGCTTATCGAGCCGTTGTATCATTTTCGTTTTCATTTAAAGGCGTGGCAGGCGTGCGCGCACAAGCGCGTCGTAGTTTATTTCGAAAAAAGGCTTTCACGCAAATCACGAGCGACCGAATTAATGCCGTTCGAAAGTGACTCATCCCTCGCAGAAAGAGTCGAAGGAACGAGGCGAAGTGGAGAGAAAGGAAAAAAGTCCCTGGGATGGGGTGGCGTTAGGAAAAAAAGGAAGCGGAGTTAAAGAGATCCTGTGGGAAAACGTGCGACGAGGAAAGATAACAAAAAAAAATACGCGGAAAGGGGAGGACTCGCAGGGAAAGAGAAAGAATGATGTGATAGAAACACGAAACGAAATAAAAAGGGTTCGATAAAAGCAGATGCTTATTTCAGCTCGCCTCGGAAAGGCGAGTAAACTGAGTAGTCGGACGATAATTATTTAATTGAAAATAAAATAAACATTTTTTAAGTTATTGTAAAGTAGGCTCTAATGTAAGTGCGAGTTTTGATTCTTACGTTACTTAGTATTCGCTAAATCTACCCTGCTGGAAAAATTAGGAGTTATTGCTCAGAATATGTTCAATTCTATTTTAATTCAATTATATTCTGGCAATTATTTTAGAAAGTGATGCCATTATCACCAGCAAGTAAGTGACAATTCGCATTTTGTATAAGTGAACATAGTTTTCACTAGAAAAAACTTATTTGATAAGTACATACTTACTTATTGCACAAACTATAATATGCACCTAATTAG
Organism: Sycophila sp. Sp_5; assembly: GCA_018906775.1. Taxonomy (NCBI): domain Eukaryota; kingdom Metazoa; phylum Arthropoda; class Insecta; order Hymenoptera; family Eurytomidae; genus Sycophila; species Sycophila sp. Sp_5. The sequence continues at coordinate 784,084 of JACCID010000072.1, forward strand.
CTGAATACTTTAATTCGTTTTGCGAATGAAGTATCGAAAACGCAAGCATTCGTTTATTCCACGTAGACGACTATGCACTTGACCAATGCGTACACGTGAAATTTCGCTCACGTAAATTTAGAAACAAATTATTTCTAGAATTACAATAATTTTTATTGCTTATTTCTCCGTTTGAGTACTCATACTCAAACGGCAAGTCCGGATTATTTTTGCACGGCTAGAAGTATCGGATTCAAGGCAAACGACCTGAAAAACGTCTGTACGCTAGTTATTGAAAATGCAGAGCGCGTAATTCGCAAAAAGAGCCGCGCAGCAGTGCAGAATAAACCGAGGAGAGAGACGCACAGTCGCAGAGAGTCGAGTACGCCGGAGAAAGGAGAGAAGGAGAGGGAGAAAGAATGGCATCGAGAGGGTTGAAGAAAAGGGATCGATCGGCGTCACATGGAAGGAAGTCGGAGTAAAAAGGGGAAAGCTGGGCACGTGACTGCGAAGAGAGAAGGAGCGAGGCAGCTCATTTGAGCGAGTCCCGTATGCACGTCTCTCTCTCCCTCGGGTCGAGTGAGAAAGTGACCGATCGAATCGAGCCGCGCGATAAAGAGAACCGATTCCTCTGGCGTTTCAGCCGCGATGACGCTGTCGGATGTACGTCTAGGCGCGGTCAATGCTATCCGACGCGCGCACGCAAATGGATTACCGATTTGCCCCGGCGCTCGTGTGCATGTGTGCATGTGCGTGTGCGTGCACGTGCTTGTAGGCGGGGGCCGATGCAAAGATCGAATCGGAGAAATCGAATTTTCTTAAAGTACTGCGCGCACTTGTTTTTCGAAACTGCGTGGACTCGAGTCGAGTGCTGCTGTACTTCTGGAGTCATGGTAGGTTAGACCGAAAAAAAATTAAGTAATTTCTAATTTTTACGTTTAAAAAACTTAAAACTAAAAAAACATGCAAATTGTTCGACTATGTACTTGTATCTTGGTAACGCGATTTGCACATTTCTTATTTCTCTTCTTCTATCTTCTTCTTACTTTTTGCTTCTAGCTTCTTCTTTCTTCTTTCTTCATTCTTCTTTCTAGTTTTTTGTTTCTTCTTTCCTCTTTCTTGTTTCTTGTTTCTTCTATCTTCTTTTACTACTATCTATCATTCTAATAAATACATCAACACCTAAAAACAAGTCAATTCGTAGTAACGTGACCAGATGAGTTTCTAGCAGGGACAGAAGTCATCGATTGAGTGGTTTCCACAGAAATCCACAATTGAGTACGTATAACATACAAAAGAGAGGAGAACTTGGAGTCACTTCATAAAGAAAATGATGAAATGCAAAACTATAAAAACGCGAGAATCCATTAGCATTCGGACGCACAACATCGTGAACGATTTCTTCCGTTTCTATGGGGAAGGGCGAGCCTTAAACAGCCAAAGGAAAGCGAGCGAACAGGCGCCGAAGAGTCTGGTCCCACTCTGGGGAAAGACTCGGTAAGAAAGTCAGTGACGGTGTGAAAAGGTGAGCAGCACGCGGTGGGGGTATATAACACCGGTGGCCCCGCGCTCCCTCGAGCACCCACTGCGAGTTATTAAACGATCTACAATGATTGTTGCCGCGTCACTCATTTCGACGGCTAACCGCTGGGCCCATCGGCATCTTCAGAAGCCCTTAATCAAATTCGAGCTCCGAGGCAACAGTGGAAGCTGCGGCGGCTGCAGCTCCGTTCCAGCTTGGATTTTATTTTAAGGCGATGCTCCTTGTGCTGGGAACGGTGTCGGCCACTTTGTCGGAATAATCTCGAATTTTTATGTAAAAACTAGGAATACACGAAGACGGGAAACTTCAAGTTTTCCGATAGAAACAATAGTAATTTTTACAAGAGCTTTTTTTTTTCTCCATGTAAAAAAAATGGGTATAATTTATATGCTCATAGTTCCTAGTGTGAGGATGGCAGTTGGTTTAGAAAAAATGTCTCCCGAACTACTAATTAAATGTAATAATTTATTACACAAACTTTTTTTTAGACCAGCCTGGAAATATCGAGTGTCTAAAAATGAAAATTCACTTTACTATTTTTAATATGTGAATATTAACACAGTGAATCAGTGAAATTTGATGTCGCACGTTCAATTAGACAAATTTGTTTCACACATTACACACGCGAATATTCACATTAAATTTGTCGAAGTTTATTTCGCACATTACGAATGGTATTTAATTAGTGGACGTGTTTTCACCTTTCCAAAATGTCACTATTCAGATTTAACACGTGAAATTTCACATTTTCAGATTTAGAGAGTAGACTTATCTCTCCGCGAATAAAATCAAACTAAAAATTTCTCCCCACGACAATAAAACTGCCGGCCAAGTGAAGCTGCAGGGGAAAGTCGCAACGGCAAGAAAAAGCCATGCACTCACCATAAACAAAAGCGTAATTAATTTGCCGCACAAAAGCTCGGCGTATCTCGCGGCCGGGATCTCCGCTCTTAATCGATTTGTCGGCGATGAGACGCGCCCCGCGATAGGATCTCGCGCCTGACCAAAGTCCCCGCGGGAAGGCGAGGATTCGCCATCGCTGCGAAGAATAATGGAGGAGAGGCTCGACGGGCCCGGAGCCAATCGTGACTTTGCGTTACCGATTGTACTCGCACGCGCGCGGCTCGCGCTTCCAGGTGGCCGCCGACAAACGGCCGGCACTCTTCTTCTCTTGCACTCCTTTCTTCCTCCTCTCCCTCTGTTCTTTTCTTTTTTTTTTTATTTTCTTCATTTTTATTCATTTTATCGTCGGCGATTTCCTACTCTGCTTACTCGGGGCCTTGCCGCGAGGCTACCGTCAATGAGGCGACGGGGATGCGAGCGAGAGCAAGTGCAAAACTAATTAACGGGTGATCGAAAATTCGCGCGGCTAAAAGGGGCGAGGATGAATCTGCAGTGAAATCGAGCTCGTCGATCGGTTTCAAAGGGTTTATTGTGCGTCCAGTCTTATCAACGCGTGGTGCGTAAATTTTTTTTATCTGCAGTGCTTATAAATTGTTCAAAAAGTGTTTATTAGGGTTTCTTTGTGAAGCAGTAAATCATTTACTTGTATAGTATTCGCAAAGGATTAATACTTTAGAGAATTTTCTTTTTTCAGTTATTATTTCATTCAATTTATACATTTTTTTTTAAATTTTGATTAGTTTTCTGAATGCTTTGTGAACGTTATCAGTAAAGTATTTACCGAATGGATTCATTAAGTATTTTTATGAAAAAGGAAAATTCTAAAATTCTAAGATTCGCGAGATGCAATTATCCAAGGGAGCGGTCGGGAAGGGCGCAGGAAGAAGTGCCAGCCGGGCGGGTATTCCGCGGAGCGACGCTGGCGTGACCGGCGACGATCGATTAACTCGCGGTTAATTAATTAGAGGCTCACGCTACGCTGAGTTTTCGCATAATTGCGGGAAGATGAGTTTTAATTTCTTAATTACGTGTGTATGCTTCATTTTATCCTGCAATTTTTTTTTCTTTCGCCTAGACTCAGGCAAAATTGCATCACCAAATTATCAGAATCGATTTAGGCGAGCAGCCTTTTTGTTAAGTTACACTGAGCGGTACGTAAATTTCGAAATTTCAAGTTATTCTTTACTTCTAATAGTACTTACTAAATAATTCTTTGAATTAAGTAATTATTTTTTCGAAATCGTACTAAATTTGTTTAGAAATGAGTAAATTAGTTCATATATAGACTATCTTGTCAATTGTGAAGATTTGAGTCTCTTGTTCTGACGTAGACTTTCTATCTCTATATAATATTAGAATCCAGAGGCTACACTGAACAAATTAAGGTAAAGTGTACAATAAATTTTTATTGTACACTTTACTTATGCATTTAAGTCCTCTTTACTCCATTCAACGATCAATAAATAAACAAATTAATTTAGTTTAAAAAAATATTGAACAAAGTACTACCGAAGTATAAATATTCACTAAATATTTATAAATTTTACAAACAATTAAAAACTGTTTACTAAAAATTACAATTTTTTCCCGCAACGTGTATCGATCATCGAAGAAAATTTTCCCTCCCTTATCAACTCGAATCTAAACTATGCACCGTTATGAATTCACACGCGCGCGCTCGTACAGAAACGCATAATGCCCGACAGAATTCCGCAGCGGCAATAACGCGAAGAAACTCGCGCAGCGTCGATATCCGATTTCCAACCGATCGAAACAATAAATTACACACTCGTCGTTGATGAACAATGTCGGGCGTTTTAGCTACACACGTCGGGGCCTCTTTCAGCCGCGCCACAATGGAGAGGAGGGGGGGAGGGGGGGATCGGCTCGCTATCGGAGCGTTTCGATGCGCATTCATCGATTCGCCAGCGCGCATCCGATCGCATAAATTACGCCGGCGCGCCAAGCGCTGGATCTTAAATTCAAATGATCCGCTAATTCGCCGGCACAATGCCCCGAGGGGGGGAGGGGGGGATCCGGGCCGAGGGGACCCGGCAACGATATACGTTATGGAGGCAGGCGCGTCAGGTACGCGGAAGGTGACACGCGTGCGACAGATTTTTTTTTTCGATCGGTGCCTCGGCCTTTTCCTGACTCGCTGGCGATTCTTAATTATCATTGTAATCGAGCTACGCCCTTCGATCGGCGCGCGAGCTTCTGCGTGAGCGACATTGAGGAGGGTCGGACGTTATTTTTTTTATCGCTGGATTAAAATCGGGGGTAGATTAGGGAAATTGGAATTCCGGCGAAAACGTTTTTAACGTGGCGATTCGGCGGTGGAGCGATAAAAACCGCCGCCAGTGTGTTGGCGGTTAGCTTGCGCTTTAAATAAGTTTGAAGCTTTTTGAAACGAGGAGAATCGAATAATAAATTTCAACAAAAACGAAACATCAATTTTTTCAACAATCAATGGGATTTTCAAACTGTTAAAGAACTTGCTACAATTGTAGCAAAAGACTTACAAAATAAAACACTTTTAAGTAGATGCATTCTCTTTGAATTGTTGAATACATTTTTTATTTTTATTTATTTTTTCTCAAAAACTAATGTATAAAATTATTTAAAAATGTTATGAGATGAACTTCTATAAACAGTATTAATGACCATGGTATTTTTTTTAAAGATTTTTTAATAATTATTTTTCAACACATGATATTTTTGAAAAAAAAAACTTTTCCATGTAGAACAGAGAAATGACAAAAAATAATCGATAATTTCTTATGATAAACACTATGAAATCTTATGTCCTTTCAAATACATTTAAAGAAAATTCATTATATTGACCCTATCTTAATGAAAAATACGAAAATTTTTTTTTTTTTTAATTTAAACATGAAACACTCTAAAAATGAACAAATGAAGGTAAATATAAAATAAAGAAATCGAATGAATCTTTATTCGCTAAAATCAGATGACCACAAACACACACACATTCATACAGAAATTTTGAAAAAACATCGTAAAATGATTCAGAAACCCTCAAAACACATTTATAGGCGTTTTTTTTACTACTGCCACACTTTCTCTACAAGTGAGCAAAAAAAAAAGGAAGCATCACTCGCGAATATTTCCAAGACAATGAGGCTAATCCCCAAAGTTCGCAGGGCCTTATAAACAGCCATTTCTCAGTCGGCGAAGCTAAGCCTCCTCTCTTCATTATTCTCCGCTTTTCTCCGCGTCCCCGGGCGAGCTTTCATCGGCGAATTCGCCTCGCTCTCGCCCTCGAAATTATTTGTTGTAAAAAGGAAGAGGAAGAGAAGAAACGATCGAACGCCCGGGTCTCAGGGTGCGTGCCTACCTGCTCCCCTTCTTCTTCTTCTTTTTTTTTTTTCGTTTGGCGACACGCACGCGGGGAGGCTCCCCCCTAGGCGATGCCGAAGTCGCGGTTCAATGGCCGCCGTACTCGATCGATTGATTCCCGCTCCTGTACACCCCTTTTTTTTCTTTTCTCTTTCTGTTATTATTATATTATCCCGAGCAGCGGCGAGGGAAAATACGCTGGCGCGTATAAATCCGGGGATAAGGGAGAGAGGCGCGCGGCTCTCTTACCGATCGCGGCCTGATTAAACGGTTCGCGGGTATCGGTGCGAGATTTACAACTGCGAGTGATTAAGAATCCACGGGTAAGTATAATTTAAAGGCCCCGCGCCGGGGAATTATGCACTTGCGGGATCTCGTTGCTAAGACCGCGATGCCGGTGCAAACCGATTTATGTAATTCATTTGTATGCAACTGCGTCTGATCGGGACTTTCTTTGCTCCGATGAAATGCTTATGTGCACGGCGTGAGTAAAGGTTTTTTATTTAGAAATATTTTGATAGCGATATTTATACGTTTCGATAGGCTCCTATCCGACGTTATTTATTGGCTATGATATACGCGATGAATAATTATGTTTGTTATTTTCGTTTTGTATAAATTTCTAAATCAAACATATATCCGTACGTTTTTTTAATTGTGACTTTATAGCAAGTTTAGATGTACGCACTGATATGACTCAAAGGAGTAATCTCTGCTTTAATATTTTTTAATATATTTTTTAATTCATATATATTTACTTTTTTTTTTGTTTTATAGTTATACATAATAAGAAGACTATTAAATTTCTACCTTTCCTTAAAGTATAAAATAAAATAAAGGTAAAAGTTTGTAGTGTAAAATTTGATTCTTCTGTGTTATCGCAGCATTCGATATCTAATGGAATGATAACATCGTGAAACTAATAAAAATTTTATTTAAAACATCTAAAACGTGTTCCTCAAAAAGTAAAAGTATGACAAAAAAAAGAATCCGAAAGAGAGGGAGATAAAGAGAAAAAGAACTAGTGACAGAGAAATGGGGTCACCTATCGATGCAATATAAAGAAAATAGTACGGAAGGGTTGATCGGGGCTTCGATTCTACCGCCCGGCGATCGGAGGATGTACGTCGCACGCTTGCGCATTCGTCACGGGAGCGTAGAGGAAAAAGGGTTGAGGCAACGAAATCACGCGGTCGATTTTGTTAAATTAAAGTCGCCGAGGCCTCGCCAATTTCATTCCCTTTAAGGGTGCCTATTCTTTTCTACTTTGCCCCCCCCCCCCTCCTGCCTTTCCGGTTCGCCCGTTTGTTTCTCTTGCGTCATATGCGAGCGACGCTAAAAAAAAAAAGAAGGGCGACAATATAAACTCGGCCGCGTGTTTTCTTTGACGCGATCGCGTGTTGATTCTTCGACAGTTATAACCGATGTTGCGGGCCTCGCAAGATTTTCGGCGCGTCGATAAATCTATACCCGCGATGAACTGCCGATTGCTCGGCTTAGATTACAGCCGTTACAAATTTTCCTGCGCCAGTCGATTGTTTCGTACTTTTTTAATCTAACGTCGATTTTTTATTCAATTCTTCTACTAAAAGTATCTCGAAAATTGTGATTAAGAATGTACAAATTTTCAATTAATATTTTAATTATAGATTTTATTAGAAAATGAAATGTAATAGATGAACGACGGCCGATAGCAAATTAATATGATAGAACGTTGCTACGGTCACAAATCGGATGCACTCGAGACAGAATTCGCATGCAAAAAAAAAAGAAAAAGTAGCGGAAGAAGGAACGACTCTAATCCGCATTTTTATTAAGTCGGCGCACCGTGCGTTGGCTCGTAAATCGCCAAAAAATCGTCCCTCTCGCGCGGCTTGTCCGAGCCAGGCGCGTAAATTACCAGCTTATGTGGCGCATGATGTCCTGATAAATAAAAATATTTGCGCCGCGGCCGCGTGCGCAACGACACTAAATTAAACTCGACTTCGCGCGTCTGTAGAGAAAAAAAAAAGGCACTTTGCCATCTGCTTAAAAGTTTTGCGCCGGCTGCATTGTACAATAAATACTTGCGCATACATTCCTTCGCTTTTTCACCATAATTGTCCTTCATAAATTAAACTTTAAGTAAATTAGCTTCTAAATTAAGTAAATTTTAAATTCGAGTAAATTGCAATTGTAATTATAATTTTTTTTTGTGTTACAGTTGTAATTATTGCATGAGGTAAATTGTACGATTATAATAAGTAATTCCAGAAAATTCTTTAGTCTGATTAATTTTTATAGATTTAACATTTTTTTGGAAAAACTTGACTGTGATTATATATGTATTTATGGTAATAAAAAAAATCGCAGCAGGTTTTATCTACGAAATGTATCCTTAACTTTTATTATTGTCGAAATTTTTAGTATGATGTGTGACTGTCGTGCTAAAAAACACTTATTATTATCATGATGGAAAATTTATGAGTTATTAACCAGCATATATTAAATTAAAACAGAATTCAATATATTCTGAGCAATTACTCCTCAATTATCTAATTTATTTTTTAATTTTGCCCCTGGGTAAATAAAATCACATCTATCTATCTAACTTGAAGTAAAACTTTAGCAAATTAACTTTTTGAAAATTTTACATAGATTTTCTTAAAACCCTGACAATACACATGTATAAATTTACTTAAACCCTGCCAATATTCATGTAAATTTTCTTAAAACCCTGACAATATTCGTGTAGATTTTCTTAAAAGTCCAAATTCAGGCAGATAAATAAAACGAACCGTGTAATCTGCGCTCAAAGTGTAATTAAAAAGAATCAATATGCGCAGCTGAAAAAAAAAGAAGAATCGACAAAAAAAAAGCCTCGAAAAAAAAAAAAAGAATCCAGCCTGGTGAATTGGCTGCGCTTTTTTTTTCTCTTTCTCTCCGCAAAAATAAAATCGAGCGTGCGGTCCGCGCGGTGGAATTAATAAAGAGCGAGCGACGTAGGCCGCGCGACATTAATTCACCGAACGAATGCGGCGGAGCAGACCGCGCGGCGCTCGCGGGTAACGAATTTCGAAAATTTATCGGTGCCGCGGCTGTTCATTCCCACACCTCGCGCCGCATGAATTCTCTCTCGTTTCTTTCCATTTTTTTTTCTTTTTTTTTTTATCTCCCTGTCGGCCGCGCGCGAATGGGGCAGGTTCGGCGCGCGCGTTTTTCGGCTGATTTATGGCTCATTATATCAAGCCGCGCGTTGAGTTTATATTTATGCTATCGACGTCGGCTTTGTGCGTGCAATTAGATGCGCTTTGTGCAAAGAGCGCGCGAGCTGAATTTGCGAGTCGCGCTCGTAAGAACGGCCAAGCGCGCTTTTTGCTGCCGAATTTATTTCGGGCTTATTAAGGCGGACTTTTAATTTCGGAGGTGCCATTGTCGGGGCTTTATTGGAGAATTCCATAAGGCTTGTTTGGGATTGTTACGCAGCTCCTTTTTATCCGAGTATTTTGAGGTGCTTATAGCGTCTGTCATTTTATGGGTATTTAATAAATACATTGCATATTAATGTTGCAGTTTACAGAGAAGAAAAAACTTGTTATTGAGATATTTAAAAAGTTTACGTTGATGTATAATTTATATTTAAAGAATTTGTTACAAGTTTACTCATCGTAGGCTAGAAGATAGTGGGTGGGAGAAAGTACAATCTATTTATTCTTTAAAAACGTTAATTTTTTCTAGCTCTATGATTTTTATGTTATTCTATTCTGAAATAAAAACATATTATACTTATTACAAATGAAGATGATAATAATCATATTAGTTTAAAATACTTTTATCATACACTTTTTATTTTGTATTTTCCCAAGTCCTTACTTATACTCCTCGAAAATAAACTGTGATAATCGAAATTTTAATCGGACGAAAATTTTTATGTACTTGTATATTAGAGTGAAAATAAATTCTATTGGAGTAAAATTCATACTTTAATTTTATAGTGAAGTTGACTTCATTAAGTGAAATAGAGTGACTTTTTGACACTTAAGTAGAAACTGAACCTGCAATATGCTACTCTACCTTAGAGTGAACTGTACTTTTACTGTACTTTAGAATTAATTTAAATCAACCTATTCATATGCAGAGTCCACTTTGACTTCACACTGAAAAAAAGAGAATCTGCTAAAAAAAGACTCTTAAACTCTTAAAAATTTATAGGAAATTCTCCTTTTTTTTCAATGAAAAGTTCCTAATTTACGAAAGCGAAAAAAAATTCCTATAAGTTTTTAGGAGAATCTCCTTTCTGAAGAGACTCCGCTATAAACTAAGAGCGAACTTTAACTCCGACTGTTTCATCGTGCAAACAATTTTTGCTGTTTTTAGCATCAATCTAACTATCAATCAATCCATCTCGCACAGCAAACCTCCGCAGAAAAAAAAATCTCTCCGCCGAGGCACAATTGAATCGCGCTAATAGAAGAATTATTCACGGCGTCGGCTCGCGCGCAGGCGCATAAATCAAAATCGAAGCACGCCGAGCGGCGCGTGTCGCCGACGTCGATCTCGCGCAGAGTCGGTGCTATTTTTCGCTCGGCGTTTCCGCGTGCGCGGCTTAAGACCCACGCGCTGCTTTATCGCGCATCGGCCGGCGATTCCGTCGCCCACGCGTCCACGCGCCGCGCGTGTCCGGCGTGCGAAAGCGCGCAAAAGCATAGCCCGAGAGCTCGTCTTTTATCGCGTAAATAGGAGCGCGAGATCGAGCTCCGCTCTCTATCTCTCATAGGCGTGCAGTGTGGGCTGCAAATTTTTCCGTTTTATTGTTATTTTTTTTTTTAATACTGGCACGCTTTCGATGACGTGGTGCACTTGGATCTTTTAGGGCGTGGAGTAAAACGCTGACGTTTCACCGCGTCCAGAATTTCAAGCTTTTTCATTGTTCTTACTAAATTGAATTATAGAATAGAATAGAATAGAATAGAAGAGAAGAAAATAAAATAATCGTTCATTATTTATTATAAATTAATTATTTTATATTAAAAAGTAATTCTTTTTATAAATTACGGTATTAAGTATACTTAGTCTACACATTCACAGTTTTTTTATTTATTCAACAGGATAATTTACATAACAAATCGTACAGGAGGTAAGCAATGTTACCAGTACATACTCTTTAAATCTGAAAATGTGAAATTTTCATATTTAATATGTGAAATTTCACATTTTCATATTTAGAGAGTAGGCTGGTATAAAAGAAACTTAAAAAACTGAAGACTTAGAAACTATCACAATTCAATGTTTCGATCGTAACATTATACAAAATATACCCGTTTGTAAAGTTAAAAAAAAAAAGAAAAATATTTTTTATGCAATAGACACTTCTTAGAGTGAATTTTACTTTACTTTAATTTTTACTCAAATTTAATTCGATGATTTAATCTTTTCTATCAGTGTAGTGAAACCAATCACTACACTGATAGAAAAGATTCTTTAACTCAAAGTCTTCGCACTTTTGAAAAATAATTTTTTCATGGTATTTGAAATAAAGAATATGCATTAGAAATAAAGAAATATTTCGTAATAGTTAATGCGCGATAATCTTAATACTATTCTTATAATAACTATTTCTTTACATCTAATATACCTACTTTGGAGTATCCTTTAAATTATATTAAAAGCGCATGGATTAATATATTATAAAAACACTGGCGTTGTATCAAAGAATCTTTTCTACCAGTGTAGAAACTAAGAGTGAAATTTCACTCCAACCACTTGAGCGTGTAAAACTGACAATAAAACGGAGATTTTTGAAGAAGTCAGGGGCAGGAGAGAAAGATTTTCCATGCAGCGCGCGAAGCCGTTACTTTTGGGCCGCGCGCGTCTGCAACAGAGGCGCAAGAAGCCCGTGGGAGGGGTGAGGATCTCCCCTCGGAGCGAGGGCGTCGCACAATGGGGCCAACATGTAAAACGCAACTTCGACTTTTCCGCGACGAAGGAAACTCCTCTCACTAGGGCTCCGTTCCGCAGCCCAGCCCCCCTTTTTCCATTTCCTTCGCGCGCGCGTCTTCCCGAGCTCGCTAGTCCGCAGCCTTGACAATCGCCATTTTTACCTTTGCCCCTCGAAACTTAAAAAGCGAGCTCGAACGCGCGCGCCTCCACTGCGAGCGCCGAGTTTCTTCTCTTCTCGCATGAAAGTTGCGCAAGGCGTGTTCTGCAAAATTATGGCGGCGATAGTTGGGAAATCCCGGTTGCTCGTCCTACACGAAGTTGAGATTTTCTTTTATTTTTATTTGTTTTTATTTATTTATTGAACCAGTAATAGTTACATCTTTGAAAGATTGTATATCTATGACTCCTAGAAGTAAATTTAAATTTACCTGTACACAGGCTTGGCTAAAATACTTAAACTTAAAGCTTAAAACTTTTTATTAAAGTCATTTCTAGATTCCTCGATCTAGAAAATTCAATTCTGGCTGTCTCGGATTAGCGATAATTTAGCAATTTTTTTAAAAACATTGAAGCGTAATTTGAAAATGTATTTTCCGCCCTCCGACCGGAAAATGCCAATTTCCCGGCGCTATATTTTACTGAAATTTATTTTCTTTTTGTACTTTCTGTAAATTCTGCATTTTACAATATCATATCTAGCCTATTCTATTCTATAATATATCAATTTTGTACGCAATATTTTATTTTTTGTACATAATGTACTATTATCTTTATTTCGTACTAAAAAAAATATTTTCTATGAGCTAAAGACAAGTCGGTGTTAATTTTGAAAAAAAAAAAAAGAAAAAAGTATAAGTTACACATTTTTCGAAATCAAGGTAAAACAGTTCCCCTACTCTTTAAATGATAATCCAGCAGATTTTAAAACGTTTCGCTTGTTATTGTACATTTATTATAAAAAAAGAAGCAACTGCGAAAAAAAGGCAAATATCTCAAAATTACGAAAATGTGATATGTGCCCTTCTTCAAAATCAACACAGAAGTAAATTCCGCAGAGCACGACTAACAACGTGCAACCGGCCACCCCTTAAATTTGCACACTTGCCCCAGATAACAGAATGACTTTCAGATCAGAACTGCTGTACACCCCCTCCCGATCTCGTTTAATTTACATGCAGCTACTCAGCTCGAGCGCAATACAAAAAAAAAAAAAAAAATTCGCAGCCCTGAAAAATCTTACTACCTTTTCTCGGAGTCGACAGTGTGAAGTGCCCTTAAGGGGGTGGAGAGGAGGACGCGCGGGGGTGGGTTCGCTTTTATGGAAAAGGCGCACTATGGCCGCCTCTACGCGCCGGTTATATTAAGTCGCGCCTGAATGACTTCTCTCCCAATTCAGTCGCTGAATGCATTTTGTGCTTTCCAATACGACCGGCAGCAGTGAGAGAGAGAGAAGAGTGGAGAGGCAGAAACCTAGCCATTATGGAATTCTCTCTCTGTTTCTTTCTCCTCGCTTTCTTTCCCGCTCGGCTCCGTCGTGCAGGCGCGTCGCTCTGTTGGTAATTATTTGTCGAGTGGCAATAAATGAATCGCCCAATGGCAAAGGAGGAGGGGGAGGGAAGAAAAGGAGAGAACCGGAGACGACTGAGGCCGTGGACGTGTATATAGGTATAGGACTGATTGCGCAGTGCGCATAATAAGAAGAGGCACGAAGTTCAAGTACTTACCGTCGGAAAGAGCAAGACTCTCTGTTCTGTACTCTTTTCGCCTCTCACCCTCCCTAAGCTAAACTCCGATACTGTCGGGGTAGACTCCGCGGCATCCTCCGCTGAATAAAACTTTACCTCGGATTGCTCTTTCTCGCAGTTACCAATCTTTTTTTTTTTTTTGTTGTTGCTTGTATGAAAAATTGTAACAAGCCTTTTATTTTATCGTCGCACGCGTGCAATAGTTTACCGAAGTAACTATTTAAATGTTTCAATTGAAATGTGTGAAAATATTTTATACAATTTACATAGAAATTTTATAGTCAGTGCATACAGTTTCTATGAAAAAATGATTCTATACAATGTGGATACAATTGTACAGATTTTGTATATAAAATTATTCACAACTGTACAACTGTATATCATAGTTTTTATACAAATATTTTTTATACAAAATAATTATCTGTAAAAAATCTATACTATTGTTTACAGGGTACATACATAAGTATATGATTATACAAAGTTATTTTTTTATGCAAAATGTTTAGTTGTATAAAATTAGTCAACTTAGTCATATTGCAAAATAATTTTAATTAAGTACATTAAGAGTAGTTTAATACATATAAATTAAAAAAAAAATTAAATATAAGACCTTATTAAGATTAAAACGATCTTTATAAGATCTTGTGTATAGAAAATTGAAAAAATTGAATATACTAAACTAATATTAATATTCTATTAAAATAACGATCTCGATAAGATCTTAAATTAACATTTAGATATTTATTAAAAAAGTGTCTTTTTATCGTCTTATTTTAGTCTGTATTATTGTTACGCGGGTAAATAAAAAAAAATAAATACATGACGCAACATTCGCAGCGACTAGATCTAAACAATAAAAAAACAGCTGTTGCGCAAGATCCTAAATATTTCGAGCTAACGGCATTACGAATTCTCCGCAGCGAAGAATGGAAATTTATAACTGCAAAAGCGACCTTCTGTAATTCGAGTGTCGCTCGGGAGGGGAACCTCAATGGACTTTAAAATACATCTCTTACGAGATTAAACGTCGCCCTTTAATACACTTTCTTATAAAAATGCGCACTCGAGGCCGGCACGTGGCGGGGCCACTTCCAAGGGCGGCTCGCGCTCGCCATTTAGCTCCCAGAAAAATATGTAAATCCAGCGTTTATATAGTCATACATCAGCGTCGCTCGTGTAAACGTCGTATCGCGCGCCCGATTACAATGACAATGGGAAAAGGAAAAAAGGGGGAGGGGGAGCGCCGAGATAATTCGAGAAATCCGTCGAGTGGACCGCGCGCGGCAATTTTCTGCTCGTAATGCGTTTTTGAGTGTACTCCGGGAGAGAGCGACATCGATCAAAGGGGAGCACGCTCGTGATCAAATTAGCGGGGCGATGCGATGATGCTCGCATGACGAGCCGCGCGCGCCCTGCCTACCTCTGCGGAAGATCACTCTTCGTGCCATCGTTTTTTTTTTTTTGCGGTGGTGCTTTTGCTCGCGGATGTTTGATTTTAATGGGTTAATTAGCGGTGAGATCAAATTTTTTTCATGTACTTTTTATCTTAATGTTTGGTGCGTGATGCGAACGGAAGTAAAATTAATTTTAATAATAATAGTATGTAGTTAATTTTTTATTTTGTATTTAAGATTATTTAAATGCTTGAGCACTTCGTTTCATTTGGTAAACTATTAAATATTGTAAAAAAATTATACTTTTTTGTAATGCAGGAACATATATTTGAAAAATTAAAAATTTTACTATAAAGTATAGTAGAATTCACTATACAATAAAGAAAGTATCGTAAAGCTTACTGTTACTACTGTAAAATTTAAAAAATCAGTAGAAAGTGTAGTACACTTTATTTTTACCTTTAATGCTGAACAGTAAAAAGAATGACCAGAAAGTACAGTAAGACTACTAAATTTTACTATACAAATTCCAGTAGATTTTTTTATTTGTCAAGCCTGTCCCAGCATTACAAAGCAGTCCAGTAATTTTTACCAGAACTTTTCTCTCCGTGTAATTGATTTTTCCCTTCAATCTATCCAGCAAAAAAATTACATTACGTTAAAAAAAAAAGAAAACAACAGCAGAAAACAAAAGTGACAGCGAAAAAACAGGCTGGGCGTAAAGGAGGAAAAAGTCGGGGGCAGACGCACGGCTCGATCGAATCTGCATGCCAAACCCATTTCCTACACGCGCGCCTCGGCCAAACATTCGGGCTTTTCTATTTACTATACGTCATCGTGTTTCACTCGCCGATCCCCTGCTCTCCTCCTCACTCCCCGCGTACGCGGCATTCTTATGCAAAAATAATTCAGACTAAAATAAGACGATAAAAAGATTCACTGAAAGAAATTCACTAATATTCGCACTGGAAAGTGAAAACTCAGTTATATTAAATGTTTTAATCAAATGTTGTTTCAAATAAGAGTCGAGATCACAGCTTCATCTAAAGAAGCTACTTTTAGCTTATGTTCGCCCCCATTGTTCTTCGCTCAAAAATGACCTTTTTTTTAATAATGATTAGAAGCTAGTATTTATTCAATAATTTTTTCGTTCTAATAAATGTGCGAAGCCATTTCTCAGTTTCGTGACTGTTTCAACTAGACGGATTTCAGCAGGGAAAGACGAATATTTTTATCGTCTTATTTTAGTCTGACTTATTTTTACTCGGGAACTCGTTTCTCTCCCCCTGCAAGTGCGCGCACTCGCAAAAGCCTGCGCCTCGGCCATTTACGAGTCTTTATTTATTATTTATTTACGCGTGCAGAAGCGAGTGTCTCGGGAGTACTTGGCCGCGGTTTTCTGGATCATTTGCCGCGTTCAATTTCCACCGGCGCCTTCGATCATCCTTTCAATTTGCCGGCGATCGATCACGCGGAACCGGTCGCGCTTTGATGCGCTTACGCGACGAGGCCGACACGCCTGCGATTGTCCGAGCTTGATACCACGTTTTCCGGATGTCGCGAATTCATAACGAATGGGGGAGACGATCGAGGCGGAATTAGAGCTGCTCGATTATTCAAGCGCCGCGTTAACGCATTTTTTTTTTTTTTGAAGGGGTGCTCGGGTGGAAGGGGTGAGGGATTATTTAAGCGAATAAATAGTGCGTGGATAATTCGATGAGCTTTTTGTGAGAATTATCTTAATACACTGTCAAGTTGTGGAAACAAAATTTTGTTTTCATAAGTAAATGCTTATTATCTTCTCTAAGTATTGTAGAAATTTAATTGCGTATGCAATTTTATATTATTTTTTATTGTAATTTTTTATAAATCGATAAAAAAAATTAAATTTTTTTATTGGTTGTCGTTCGTATTTTCAATATTCAATGGTACACTGAAAAAAAGGAGATTCTGCTTAAAAAAAATTATAGGAAATTCTCCTTTTTCGTAAATTAGGAATTTGTAAAAGGAGAATCTCCTATAAGTTTTTAGGAAAAGCTTCTTTTTTTACTAACTTTTAAGGAGACCGTCCTTAATTTTTCTGTCAAAGAATCACTGAAACTAACGAGAGTAAATGAACTTAAAATTAAAATTGAAATTTAATTAAGTTGTTTGATTGAATGCAATTAACCACAATGAAATTCAATCATCAACTTAAAATTTCATGTTCAAGTGGCTTCGTCTACCAAGACTAAAAATCCATTTTCGCGATACTGAGCGCGCTGAATTTTGCACGTCACAAAAAAAAAGCTGCAAAACGACGATTGCAAAGAAAACGGGAGTAAAAGAAATATGGAAGAGAAGAGCGCGATATGAGAAGAGGGAAGAAAAGATACGCGTGGTAATCCGAGCAAAAAGGGAAGACGATTTATGCCCTCTACACCGAGTCGAGGCGCATAAAGGTCCCAATGAGTGCCTCCCGTCGCATAAAGCGGACCATGGACACGCTCGCGCGCGGATTAGAATGCGTGTGAATGGGATGAAAATGCGAATTGATACGGCGCGCGCTGCGGACGATGAGAGAGAAAGAAGAAAGGCGGCCTTTGGGCGAAGTCCCGGGCGCTCTATTCCCGAAGATAGCGAGGCTCCTTTTGCCTTTTTTTTCCTAAATAAAATTTTAGTTCTAGTGCCTCCCGCGTACACCGAGAGAAAAACTTAATAAAAATTGCCATTATGATTAGGGAAGGAGTGACAGTCTTGACAAGCGCGACATTTTAGTATGAACAGTATCTCCTAAATTTTCCAGCTGGGATCTTGTAGTTAAATTTAAATTTCCACTTGATAGATTAAGTCGAAACTATTGGAGTGTTGTCAAGCACTTTGGAGACTAACGTCTATTAAATCGTTGCACAAGATAAGGGATTTATTATTTTTATTTAAATTTATGATTCCAGATTTTAAACATCACGAATTAGTTGACTTGTTTATCTTTAGATCATGTCACTACGATGTCAGACACTTTAGGATCCTAAAAGAGTCTCAAGGTTCTACTCTCCAATATTTAAATCAAATTCAAAACTCAAGTAGGCGCCGCATTAGAAAAATTTCTTTAACAGATCCTTCTGTTAATTCTGCCTTAATCGTGTACTCAAGAGACTACGAAATAAAGCAAATTCTGACGCAGGTAAACACGTCAGCTTGAAAAGAAATTTGAGCAGCATCAGAAACGAGGCAGCGTTAGGAAAAAGATCACACACCATTGACAAACACGAATGATCGTGCATTAACGAGAGCACAATAGCGGCTCCGTAAACTCGTTATTTTCACTGAAAAGCCAAAGCGCGAGGGAAGAAAAAAGGGCCAAGAAAAATCGACAACGTCACGTGACGAGCGTCGAGCTGCTCGGAAGCAACGGAAGGACGTGATGCGACGTAAAAAGACGGCGCCCACGCACGCGGAACAGCCGATCGATCCTCCCCGACTGCCATTGTCCCGAAAAACAAGCGACGATAGGGCCATTAATTATGTGCGATGCCACGGCTCCTTCCTCTTGTTCTTCCGCGCTGTCTCGTCTCCCGCCGCGCGTCCCCCGGTCCTAGTTAACGGAGTTAATCGCTTCTTTTGCCAAGTCGGGGAGGAAAATCGTTTGTTCTGCATATGTCGGCCGTCTCCCGTGTTTTATGTGCCTGGGGATCGGCGGTCGAGATGCGATGGGCTGCGTCATTATTCGCTTCGGGTATTTCTGGCTGATTGGTAGCAGAATCTATAGTCCTTGAGTTTTTTTTTGTACTAGCTAAATCTAGACTTTACATCCTCCTTTTTAATATTGAATAGTGCAGATTTGAAAATGTGAAGTTTATTTGATAAGGTGAATAGTGAGATTTAGTAGGTGAAAAACTGTTCTGCTATGGTAATTGTGTCAACGATTTGGCACACTGAAAAAAAATTTGTTAATTTTGAGGAAATGATTTACTTGAATAGTACTTATTAAATATTTCTTTGAATCAAGTAATAATTTCATTAAAACTAAATGAATTTGTTGTTTCTAAATAAATTTAGTAGCTTCAAAAAAATAATTTTTTGATTCGATAAAATATTCAATAAGTACTATTGAAGTAAATCATTTCATTAAAATTAACAAATTTTTTTTCGGTGCAACTAAAATTTATTACTCATTTTCACTATTCACATTTTCAAAGTGATTTTCATATTTTCACATTAATGTTAGAAGTTACTGCCCAGAATATGTTTAAAATGTTATTGCCCAGAGTACGTTAAACACATTCTGAGCAATAAGTTCTAAATTTTCCAACAAGGTAACTTCTACGATTCGCACAGTAAATTAAACTGTAAAAATTGAAGTTAATTTAACTTTATGAATTTTTAGTACCGAACCTGTTTTACAGAAATGCCAATCTACTTTTCTGTAGAGTAAGACCTGCTCTAAGAAACGTTACATTTTACTAATTTTTTAAAAAAATTCTTACCACGTCCTATTCCAGCAGGCACTACTATTGCGAATCATTAAGAATTACTTCTTTTATTTCGGTGTACGATTATACATTAGCATTATATTTGATTTTAAAATGTCCTACATAATGAAATCTGAAAAAGTCCATTGAACTTGATCGATGAATAAAATGAAATTGGAGAGACTAGACTAAAGCAGCAGCAGAAGGACACCTCGAAGAGCGCCCTAAACAAGCTGGTAATTGTATTAGCCACACTGCAAACGAATGAGGGAGCTGTAAGGACAGTGGAGTCGCGTGTCTGGCGAAATCCCGGGCTGAATGAGCGCGCGACTGCGGGGGCCTGCGCATCGGAGCACGAAGCGAAGGCTCGCCGGGGGTTGCTCGCGTCTACGGCAGGTGTGCAGGCGGGTGTGAAGGCAAACGCGGCCTCCGGCATTAACGACTCGTCGTTAGGGGGATGAGGCCGCACCTGCACGCGCGGGAGGACCCGCGGAGGTGCGCGCCGCCGCGGCGACAATGCGTCGCCATGGCAACGCTGCGCGCGGACGAGAGGCGGCGAGATAAGAGCCGAGGGGGTGGCAGAGTCTCTCGGCTCCGACTCGGGGACTCTATTTCCATAATCTGCCGCTTTGTCGATTCTGAATTATGTGACTGCGCTCCGGCTCCCGGCGGGCCGCGCCGAGAGGGTATCCGATTATTTGCTGGAAATCGATTTCACGTGTTTGGCCGCTCTGTGTTTGTGCACGCGGCCTATACCTACTCCCTCGTCTCTCTTTCTCTCTCACTCGCCGATGCTCTCGCGTATGTACACTTGTTCGAATGTCTCATGTGTATTTATGTCAATGTATGCGGATGATGTGTATTTATGTGTATGTACATGTGGATTGTACATGTGGATGTACGTGCATGTACATGTGGATGCATGTGAATGCATGTGGATGCATGTGGATGTATGCGGATGAATGTGGATGTATCTGGATGAATGTGGATGTATGTGCATTTATGTGGATGTACATGTGGATGCGTGTGGATGAATGTGGATGTATGTGGATAAAGGTGGATGTGCGTGCATTTATGTTGATGTATGTGGATGTGTGCACGCGAATATGCGGCGACATTGTGCCGGCGACGAGCTGGAGCTGACTCCCGCGCGGCCCCGCGTTCATCTTCATTTCGCGACCTCGGCGAGCTCGACTGGAATCCGCTCTTCCTCGTTTGTTTGCTCGCGTTGTGCCTCCTGCGTGAGCGCATTGTTCCACTATGTCACCGTGAACTTTCACCTCTCGCTCCAACCCTTCATTTTTTTTACTATCAAGGCGTTTCTTATATCGGTAGATATTAT
The DNA here is from genome assembly GCA_018906775.1 of Sycophila sp. Sp_5. Taxonomy (NCBI): domain Eukaryota; kingdom Metazoa; phylum Arthropoda; class Insecta; order Hymenoptera; family Eurytomidae; genus Sycophila; species Sycophila sp. Sp_5. The sequence goes on from JACCID010000072.1 coordinate 804,720, forward strand.
TGTTAGTCGTTGTTATAGATTTCTTTTTCGTAACCAGGAACGAAACGCAAAATTAGTGGAGATAGCTTCACGATTTAGGTATCAGTGCGGAGCATTCTATACTAATTTTAGTAAAGTTTCAGTAATTCAATTTTAGATTTAAACCTTTGTAACCTTTGTAAATACTGTAATTTACAATGAACCATTATTCTATTGTTTAATTTAAAGATTTTATTTAGTACAGAGCCAGATTAGCAATCAGGAAGTTTTTTTGCTGCGTTAGTTTTAAATAACGTTACACGTAAATGCAATTGGTATTCAACTATATTTTAAAATAAATAAGCACTCCAATCAATCGTCGCCTTTTCTCTGCTAAACAACAGGGTAAACGTAATCCTCTCTGATATCATAATCTAAACTGGAAGTCTGTTGAGCCCGCCACTGACCAAACGCAACGAGGGCACATGCAGAGGTCGGGACACCGGCGCCTGCACAATGGTCGGGGGTGCGAGAAGCGGAAGGTCAACGCAGTCTCCAGGTCGGTCCGGGCTGTTTGTGGGTCGATAGCGCGAGAGAGAATCGCCGGGCGCGCAAACGACTGCCACCCCCTCCCACCCCCTCTATGCAGTCGCTGCAGCGCGCGTATATTGTCCCCGGCGTTGGTGCGCCGGCGCGTCGCTCCGCACCCCCACTTCGATCGGCGTTTTCTTGTTAATAAATCGGGCGGGGGGTGAGGCGTACCTGCCACGGGCCGCCAGCGGGGATTTCGCGTCGCGGGACTCGAGCTCTCGGGGGTGCCCTTGGGACGGCCCGTTAGGCTTAGGGGCGTCGGGCATTTAATTACTGCGAGTGGCGCGGACGAGGCGTGCCGCTTCCTACTGCACGACCATTTGACGCTCGCGCCGTCTTCGGCTGATTAAAAGCTCTTTTTTCGATTGCTACCCTGGGTATGAGGTTTCGCTGTCTCTCTAATAATTTTCTTTTTTTATTTTACTTCGAGGGGTTACTTCTGGTGGGGTGGGTGGGGAGTTTCGAGTAATATGCTGGTGGGTAATTCTTTTTTTATCTGTTACTACATGCTGTATCAGCTGGAGTGAAGTAGAGTGAAATTTTCACTCCAATGTTATAGTGAAATGAACCCCCTTGATGGGGCTAATTCTTTGCATTCGTGTCTGTAATACTTTACTTATTAAACTTTCTTTTTCTTTTTCTTCTCATTCCAGGACAGCACACGGGAAATCTTATTTTCCGGATTACTTGCACTATAATTTCTTGTATTGTAATTATTACATTGAATTAATAAATAAATAATAAATAAATCTCGTGCTTTCCGACAATAACAAAAAAAAAAAAACTCGTGTAAAATTAAGAGACCCCACTTTCAGGAAACCCGGCAAGCCTTAACTCAGCTCGCAGGATTAAAAGAAATCCGCTTGGCAGTCTCTCAAAGCGAAAAAAGGAAAACAAGCGCTTGGAAGTAGACAAAAGTGAGCAAGTTAAAAACGTTTATTCCCACACACTCGAGTGTGACTTTCCGCCATTGTTCGCCGGGTTCCGCGCGCCCTCGCATCCTCCTGTCCCTTTGGAGCGGGCACTCGACCTCGATTAAAGCCTCGACTCCCGGGAAGACGGCGACGGTCCAGCTCCTTAAAAAAAAAAGAAAAGAGAGAGGGAGAAGGAAAAGTCCGTCGGCTTTCACGCGCCAGACCCTCTCCCTTATCCGGGACACTCCTTTTTCTCGCCGGAACTTTTTACCTCCGCGCGCTTTATTCTCCTCCGCTCTTCCTCTTCTTTCCCCGCCTCCGCTCTTCTTCTTCTTCTTCTTCTTCTTCTGCGTGGCTTCCATTCACATCCGCAAGGCCGCCGCCGCTTTTCGCGGATAAAGTGACAGCGCCTCGTAAAACGACATACTTATACCTCCTCCGCTGCTGTACCGACCCCTCGCTTTGTTCTCCGAAAAGATAGAGCCGCATTAATGCTGTAAATTCCTTTTGTTATTGCTCCTCCGCTACTTTGTGTTACTCGCGCTTAAGCCTTGCTTCGTTTCCTCGGGTTTCAGAACCTCGGAATTTTTCATGTTACTCCATAATCAGATTGATACTTTTAGCTTGCGTTTTCAATTGAATTTCATCTCTCGTTCTTAAAATGTTCGTTTGTTTGATTAAATTTAATTTTATGCAGATAGTTTATTTGAACTTTTTCATTCTTTTTGAACTTTGTTAATTATTACTCCTTACTTTCTCCATATCTATACTATTAATTGTTTATCCTGCGTTTCACAAATTATTATTGTAACTTTGTAATGTTATTTATACTTATACTTTGTATAAAGGACTCATGAGTCCGTTTAATTTCATTTAATAAATAAATAAGTGTATGTTTTATTATTTATTTATTATTCATTAAAAACCAGATATAAAAATCTAACTAACTTAATGTAACAGAAAAGAGGTGAAAAGGGGAAAAAAAGAGTGAGAAAAAGAAAGATAAAGAGATAAAGGTGAAAAGAAAAGGAAGTAAGAAATTTATGTATTAATATTTATAGTTACTTTTTAAGTCTTGTATAACATAGTTTACCGTACTAAAAATTACTATTTTTCATACAAAAAATTCTTGCTTGTTAAGACCGTTATTCCTTTCTTAAGTACAATAGCAATTTTTATTAAGTTTTTTTCTCTCAGTGTAGTATAAGAAACAGACACTTTAACAGAAAAATCACCTACTAAATATCGAAAAAAAACCTCAGAAAATCCATAAAAAGAAAAATTTTCATTCTCAACGCCGAACGCATAATGAATTACTTCACCAAGCGGATGTTAAAATAAGGCAAACAAATTGTACAACTCGCCCGTTCAACGAAAAAAGAAAGAAAAAAAGAAGAAGAAAAAGCGTTAACAATTTATGCAGAAGTTGTGAAAAAGCCACGCGAGTATTTTCGATCGCGCGGCTTTAAATTCGCAGCGACGAGGGCATTGTTCGGCCACCATTGTTTCAATATCTCGGGGGCGGCGCTTCCCATTGTCTCCTCCCTTTGTACCTTTACGCCGCCGGAACTGCCGCATACGCGCGCGCGCGAGTTCGCCCCCTCCCCCGCGCCTTCTGCGTCTTCAGTGCGTTCACACTGTTGCGAGCGACAAGGAGAATGCCGTAACGAGCCCTCCGCTAATGAAATAATCAAATGCCCGTTTGCTCAGATGAGTTTTAAACTATGAGCAATTTTACGTAAGTATGGCGAGGGAGTGAGTAATTTTTGCGGCTGATCAGCTGATGTACACTTGTTTGTGTCACTTGTGTACACTGAGGAAAAATGCAGTAGTTTTTAATTGTTTAGCAACAGTAAAACATGTTAGACTAGGAAAAAGTAAAAAGGCTTAGCAAAGTCAGTAAAATTAAAAGTAGATTTGGCAGTTCTGTAAAAAAAAATAAATCTACTGTGTAAAAGAGTAGAAACTGCTTATTTTTTCATTTCTGCGTATGATTGTTATATCCCTTATATTTTCTAATTTTCGAAGTAAACGTATTTTTTAATAATACACGATAAATAAAAAGAGATAAATAAATAAATAGTAATTGAATAGCGAACCTTAAGAAAATAGTTTGACGTCACTTGATAGATGATCTACGAGCTATGTCTGACCATACCCAGGTAATACTACTGAGCTCAACGTTTCTACTTCCCAGGCTGCCTACAATAGGCTATTTTCGATCTAAAAAAATGATAAAAATACACAAAATTATAAAAAATTATAAGTATATAAAAAGGCAAAAATACAAAAGAAAATCAAAGCAATACAACTTCAATTTACAAACACAATGTTGCTTCCACAGAAATTACCGAAGCGCCCGTGTGAATTAAGCCTCGGTTTAACGAAAAAAAAAAGCGATGGAAAAAAAAATAACGCTGAACTGCAGGTTGGTCGGCGAACAAGAGTAACTACCTCGGGACGACAATGTGGGTGTGCTCATTGAGTTTATCAGGGAAAAAAAGCCCCTCGTTCGTCGCTACAACGCGCGCTTCCATTTTCCCATTGTTTCGCGAATTTGTTTCTCGCCATTATGTGGACTGACGGCGTTTATCAATAACTCCGTTGTTTAATCGATCAACACCGCCAGGACACTCCGGCCGCTTTGTCCCACTGATAATTACTCTTTGTGCCCGCGTCCCATTGTCCGTGCCATTTGCGCCAACTCGCGTGTTTATTAAAAGAATTCACTTTATTTAAAATAATGCTATTGTGCACTCCATCGGGAGTAAAAACAGTCTAAACTGCGATTTTGCGGGTACGCGTCACTCGCACGTCGTTTTTGCACATTTTCATAAAAAAAATTTAAGTCCTTTAATTCAAGGATTATCAAACTGTATTCATGACGATAAAAATGTCCGTACACTGAGAGGAAAATTTGTTAATTTTAAGCAAACATTTATTTCAATAGTACTTATTAAACATTTTATTGAGTCAAAAAATTATTTTTTTTTAAACTATACTAAATTTATTTAGAAACAAATAAATTCATTTAGTTTTAATGAAATCGTTACTTGATATAAAGAAATATTTAATAAGTACTATTTATTTATACGAAGTAATAAATTTAAATTAAAAAAAAAAAAACAACAATAAAGAGACCAGAAAATTCCGAGGATCGCGGAAGCAAAGACGCGAGTAGTAAATCGGCAGCGTAAAAAAAATCGAGAGAGAAGTCAAAACAAATACTGCAGCGCCCGAACGGGTGGAAAAAGGGAAAAAACGCAGATTGTAGAGCAAATGTAAAAAAGGCGAGCGTAGAAAGAGAGGCACCAGGCGGGGAAGGACGGAGGAGGGGGGGGGGGAAGAAAAAATAAGCAAAAGCAAAGATAAGGGAAACAGAAAAGGCAGAGGAGGAGAACGAGGCGACGGGGGAGGAGGGGGTGAGGCGGAGAGGAAAGGCCGATACAATGCTGGGTCTCTCCTACGAGTCGACTTTCCTTGATACATCGCCATTGAGCCATTGTCCGCCTCCCAATGCCCCGAACGAAAGACTCCGGGAGGAAAAAAAATTCAATTCAGCTTTTAAATTATTTCTCCGACCCCCCACCCCGACCTCCTCGCCTCCATCTCCCTACACACGCTCGGGTCTCCCCCCGTACTCCTTTCGAGCTCTTTTTTATACAAAAAGTGACAAACTCGCCAAATACTGCCTTCGAGTCCGGCACACGCATTTTTCGATTGACTGAAGGACTTTGTGATTCGGGCGTTTTTTATGCGAACTTACATTTTTCTATTTACTGATGATCAATTTTTTAAAGAATTCATATTGTTTAAATTCGGTGTTATTAGCAAGTTATAGTTTATATAGAGTTTTATCAGACTACAGAAATTGATTTCCTCTGGGGTACTTTATAGTAACGTTATATATATTTATTAATTTATTTATTTATTTACTTACTTATTTAATAAAATCGACGGACGTATAGTTTTTAATATAAATGAAAATCACAAATTTCATAAAATAAACTTAAAACTAAATTACAATTTTTAAAGTAACAGAAAAATTAACAATTCTTAATCTACTGTTAAAATTTGGTGTGGTATATCAAATATTTATAATGTAAATTATTCTACACTTTAGTCTAGCTAAAATAAATAAAATAAAATAAAATTAATTATATCGTTGGATAATAAATATTATAATATTCCTTCCTACAATCCTCTACTACTATGATCAGACGCTTCAATTCTAAAAAAGTTTGATTAAAAACAATAGAATTCTACTGCAAAAAATCATTCCCAAAAGTAAGAAAAAAAAAGTCGCAGTATCATCACTAAGTACTCCAACAAAAACCAATTCACTAAAATCCAGCGTCTTTCCCCACACCGACAGTCTTTTGCGCCTCCCATAGAGAAGCAAGCACTTCGCCATTCACTCGTGAAAAAAAAAAAGAAGAAGAGGGACTGTGTGCAGCGATTCTCTCAAAGTCGTTGAATTTCTTCGAGCTCGCGCCCACGCGCGTCCATTGCGAAGACAATAATCACAGACGAGCCTAATGTCGCCTCGCGCGATGAAAGAAAAAAAAAAGCGTCCCGCGAAAGGGAGCCCCGGCGTCATCTCGTCTACGGCGTCAATTGACGTCGCGCTCGCGGTTTGTAAGGCAGAAAACAAGGGGGCGTCACATTGTCCCGCGACAATATCGCCACCCCCGCCTGCTCCGGTGCAAACTCGCTAAGTACGCGCCGAGCTCCGGGGGGACGGTGCGCTCGCTGCAGGACGCCTCGATTTACGAGGTCGACGGTCGAACGCCCAGTCACTGCTTGTAATAAATTAAAAGCAACTTTTGCGTATTAAAATTACTGATGTAGATCGTACGGACAAAGAAATGCATATTTTTCTTGGCCAAATGTCGTACGATTTTTTCTGAAAATTATTTTTTTTTAATACGTTTTAATGTAATAATAAGTAAGCGTAATTTTTTGAGTCTACACTGAGAACAAAGATTCCTTACTGTTAAGAATAATTCTTAACTGTTAAGAAATGGGACTTTAATTTTTTGTAATTACATATTTCTTAATAATTAAGAAATAAGCAGTTGAAGTAGGTTAAAGCGAAGTCATGAACGATACGTAAAATAAACAAATGAAATCTAGTTTCCTAATAGTTAAGAAATATGCATTAAGATTTAATACTATGTATTAACTATAACTGAATTGATTACTATATAATAAGGAAATTGATTACTTACATAAGGAATCTTTTTTCTCAGTGTACATTTTCATTTTTATTTGAAAACATTTAATTATGTATCTATTGAAAATCAGAAGCAATATGTAGATTACAGAATTTTACTTAAAAAATTTATAATAGAACAGTGAATTAATTTTTTTCTTATCGAATAAAATTACGCTCGAGGATAAACAACGATCGTAACTGCAAATGACAATGACACCTACGCAGCGAAGGAAAACTGAAGCCTGCAAAGTGTAAATTGCAATCGGCAGGTTAAAAAGCTCACCTAAACCTGGTAATCTCGAAAAATCAACGAGCGAGAGCGGAAAAGGCGAGAGTGAAAGTGGCGAGGGACGGCAAAGTGCGGATTAAAACTGCGGAATGGATGAGGAGAGAGAAGAAAAAAAAAGGAAGGAGCGCGTCGAACATCCGCGCGAGAGGAGACGCGGCAGGAGATAAAATAATCCCCGGAAGAAGCGCGGGGGTGGGGAGGGGGTGGCGGCCGCAGCAGGGAAACACCCTCGGCGCAGCCTCGTTATTTTAATCATCCCCCCCGTTTTATGCCCGCAATACCGGCGAGAGAAGCGGGGGAGGCTCATTCGGCTCGAAAACGAGCGTCGTGTCGTCGTTATACTCTCCCCACCCCCTCCCCCTTTTTTTCCCTCGTCGCCTCCGCCCTTAAGCGCGCGGTGCGCTCGCGACGCTCGTTTCGAGTCACTTACTAATTCTCAATAGCCGCTCTACTTCTTTTATTTTTTTTTCCTCTCCCCCCGTTTTTTCAGCGTCTGGATTGTTTTCTTCTTATGCCTTCTTCGCAGGGGTTAAGGTTGAGGATTTTTGGCGTATTGATTCTTGCGTGGAGTAAAACTTACAAATAGCGATGTAAAAGTCTAGCGCAAATGGGAATTGTAAATCTTTGTAATTCTAATAAGTAGGAGAATATTTGTTTATGCAAATAGGCAATTATTTTTCACCTTTATCTGTTGTAAATCCACTTTATTTGACAAAAAATCAAATAGAATGTGAAATATGTTTACAAAAGGTAAAATGTGCCTCCGTACAGTAAAATGTCCCTCCGGAGAGTAAAGTAGCTGTAGTGGGAGTGAAGTAACTCTGGTCAATAAAATACGACTTTACTCCCTATAGATATTCATAAAGTGGACTTTATGAAAGATGAGGGTGAAAATATTATTCCAGACTCTTTTAAAAAATTATAATGACTTGAATAAAAAAATTTCCTACAAACTGTAAGTTATTCACGATAATCTACAGAAATAAAAAAAAAAATGGCATCGTCGGTCGCTTCTCATCCTACAATTACCCATCGTCCTCTCCCGCGTCAGGTCCCCAATTAATTAACATTCCTACTCTCTTCCCTCGGACAGCCGCGTCTTCCCCGTCGTCCACACGTCTTCACTTTCGCTCTCGCGATTTTCATCCATAGCTTCATTACGACCCCGCCCGTCGATGAGAATCCGATCGTTAATCGGCTGCCAGTCAGTGGCTCCTTCCTCTGAATCGCGACGTTCCCCGAGCCGAGGGGAGCCTCGACGTTCGTCCTCCACCCCCGCCAACCCCCACCCCTCGATCTACGCCTCTTCAACTCGAGTTTGATTGCGAACATTGGGTACGTAACGAGTGTATGGATCGCACGTACCAGGCAACTTATATCCCCCACCCCCTCCTTCCCTCCCACTCCACGGCGCTTTGCCGGAGACAAAAGGGCCTTGATTTGCGGAAGAATGCCTTGGCTTTTTTTTTTACGCAACTGCAGTCGGCCGATTGTTTTTCTGCGGATTAATGGGATTTCTCGAAATTGATGTCAAGCAGAATGTTGAATAACGTATTTTCATGATGGCTTTCATTGGGGAGGCACAATCGCCCCTGCTTTTCGGTATGAATGCGTGGAAAGAAGTCAGTTGATGGATTAACAATATTAAAATTTCTTTTCAATTTTTTTTCTTCAGCCGCGACATCGCAAAAGAGCGGCCACTATTCCCATGCTCATATTTTTTATTTATCAGCACACGGAGAAAAATTTATTTTACGTAAATTTAGGAACAATTAGTTAGTTTACTAAAAGCAGAAGTTTTTAGGTAGTTTACTAAAATCAGTATTTTTACTACTATGATTTTATACATTCTGATTTTTACTTAAGTGAAGTTTGCTTAAATATTTAAAAAAAAATACACGACGCTTTATTACTTTCATTACTTTCTCTCTTTACCTTCTTTAAAAAATCATTCACGCGATTAAATTTTATATACGACTATGTTAAAAAAACTTTTTAACTATCATTTGATTAAATTTTACAAACTCTTTTTCTTGTATACGTATAAAATAATTGCGTTAATAATTATTAATGTAATAATTAATACTTATATTAATAATTGAAGATTAAAACTGGATTTACTAATGGAATTGACGAAATTAGCTGGAAAAAAAAATTCGATAAACGCCAGTTAGCGAAGGCCACTTGCGGGTATTTAAGCGACCACGAGCGGGAAAAGCTTTTAGCTCTCTTATCCCGGCATCATGATTATTTCACTTTCGCCGAGTGTCTCGAGTCGCGAAAGGATCGTAGTGGCTCCCTCCGCACTCCATTATGACATTATGTCGTCGACATTGTCTAGCTGAACGTTGGCTACATTGTACGCGCGCGGAGAAAGCGACGGTCGCCTCTAACTCGCTATCGGCCTGATAGCGACATTAGCGACAACAACATTCACCCTGTACTACAGTGCCGCCACCCTCTCTTCCACCACTCAACGCCGTTTCACTAATTACAATCTTGTTTAGCACGAATTTGTTTGCTTCTTGTGTGCTCGTCTTTCAATTTCTTTTGTTTTTTTTTTAATAAAGACTACATTGGATTTTTTTCGATACGATCTTCAGGATAGAATAGAAAAATTTATTTTTTTATTTATTTAAACCAGTTTATACGTAATTGCGTATTATAAAAACGTAATCTAGCAGAGGAGAATTCCTTTTATTCCATTTATTTTATTTGTTTTGTTATTATTATTTTGTTTTTTTTTTTGAAGTAGATCAAATTTGGATTTTTTTTTCGATTTTTTTTTTTTTAAATAAATCAAACTATCGCTCATTTAAAATCACAGATTTACTAATCTAAAGCTTAGAGCAGCGTAACTATAAAAACTTTAACCTCCGAATTTAAAAAATAAAAAAAACAATTTCCCCTATCTAAATCCTGAAATTCGAAGCAACTTTAACAACCTAATAGACCAAAAGTAAACAGCAATCGAGCGAAAATTGAAAGTACAAATAATCGTATTTACGGAACACCTGAAAGCGCAGGACTACGTCAGTCGACGCAGCCTTGGCGAATCGATCGAGCGCCGGAGGGACCGGTGACGAGGTATAAATCATGCAAAAAGGAGCGCCGTCATCTTCCCCCGAGCGCGCGCGCCGAAAAAGCTCGCGGACGTAAAAAAGGGCTGAAAAGAGCGCGGACGCGTTTCTCCATTGTGGCGAGTTGAGAGGAGACAATGTCGCTCGACGTGGCCTCCATTGTCTCGTTTTCCCGTTCGATTTCGCGAGTCTACGGATTTAGAACTGATCGAACTCGTGGATTAAAAACTCCAAGCTTTTACAATTCAGTTTTTTTTTATCGAGTTTCATATTCGGTTCTTTTTTTTTTATTTTATTTTTGTTTACTAGCAAAATCTAGCGCTCTTTACGTTCTACTTTTTCAGGTTAGATCAACTTTTATTTTTAAAATTGGCTTTTTTTTAAAGAGAAAATATGGACAATTGTAAAATTCGCATTCGTGTCTAATGCAAAAAGCTTCACACGACAAAGTCATCACTTTTTTAAGAGAAAATAGCAATAATACAATTTCAAATTTTCGCACATTCAAAAATGAAAAATTCGCATTCGCGATTGATGGAAAAAGCTTTACATCGAGGTCGCCGCTTTTTTAAACAGAAAATTCGAAAATGCGCGGACGATTGGCGTAGCTTTACAATATTCGCAAGAAATTGCGGAGCTTCGAAATTTTCAATCGGCGAAGCCTCAAATTGAGTACAACAGCGGAGATAATAATGATTTGCAGCGCGGAAAACTTCATTCGCGGTTCATGAAACTCTTCTCGGGCGCGTACCCCTTCGAGGAATAGCAGTCACTAAATGTCGAAAATGAGAAAGCGCCGGCCGTTTGCACTTTTCAATATTGCCGCATTATTCCAGTTTTATTGCCGCGGTTATCATTATCCGCTCCTGCCCACCTCCATTATCGGTGACGCATCGCCGCGACTTGGCGAGCTAGATCGCGAATTCGTACTCCCTTCTTTTTTTTTTTTTTTTTGCGCTTCGTTACAAAGAGGCGAAGGCATCTTCTCGCTCCTCGAGTTTATTCGATCGCGAAAAACCCTCCAGACGCGATTATATTGTCGCAAATTTTAATTAGGCGATTTTCCTCTTAACTTGCACCGAAATCTTTTTCACGTTTATTCCGAAGTGTGGGTAATAATAAAAAATTAGAACAAAATGTTTTATATTAAACGCGCGGGCAATAAAATGAAGCTGCGATTGAAAAGATATTTAAACAGAAAAAAAACTTTTTAATTAGAAACTGGCGGGTATTAAAGCCCATTGCTTTTGTAAATAAACAATGGAGCTGGAACAATCCAGTTGTGGCGCGCCTCCCGGCGTATAAAAATTTTTTCACCCGCTAACATTTGTTTTTTTCCGGCCTCGCGGTGGTTTTCCTCGTCTCTCGGAGGAAAAGTCAAATAATAGTTGGACAATCCCATTATGCTCGTTTTAACGTCTCCTGCGGCATTAAAGTGCGTGCACGGGCCGAATGATAAATGTTGGCGCTGAAGTGGAATACTTTGGGGTGCGCCTGCAGCGTATATAGGAGGAAGCCCAGAAGAATGATGAATTTTACTTCTGACGTGGTATTCCACTGGTCGAATAAAATCCCCTCACTACTTGCTAAAAGGGCAACCGCGGGGTACTTTTTAAATGATTTTTCACTGGTACCTGAAAATTGCGAAATCTAATTTTTCTGTCTAGTCGTTCATAATGTCCACTTTGTTGGACTATTCAGAAGGAGTGAAATTATATTTTTGTTATATAAATTTATTTTACTCCCTGGAGGAGCACTATACTCTCTGGAGAGACATTTTACTCTTCGATGACACATGCTACTCTCCGAAGACACATTGTATTCTTCGAAGATACATTTTATTCTTTGAATTTACACATTTTAGCTTCCGGAGACACATTTTATCTTTTGTAAACATATTTCAGTTTTCTTAAATACATTTTAGCTTTCATACACATATTTTGCCTTTTGTAGGCACAGTGTACTTTCTGGAGGTACATGTTACTCTCCGGAGAGACATTTTACTCTTCGATGGCACATGTTGCTCTCCAAAGACACATTCTATTCTTCAAAGACACATTTTAGCTTTAATAAACATATTTTAGTTTTCTTAGATAAATTTTAACTTTCATACACTTATTTTGCCTTTTGTAGACAAATTTTATTGGATCTCTCTTTTTATGAAAGTGTACTTACAAATAATTAGGGAGTAAAATTCATATGCACCTAGAGAGGAATATAAGTAATTATGGCTAATCCAACTTATGCAAGTGTGTTTTAGAATATTCTTGCGATCTTTCCATCTGATAAATATAAGTATTAGATTGACCGAAATATTTCGTACAAGTAAAGCTCCTCGTAAAATGAATAATTTGAATTTACAATCGACGTATTAGAAAATCAAGAAGGATTTTGATATTAAAATTCATTACAAAAGATGAGGGATTAACCGATTAATAACGGACGTGTACCTTTTATTAATAAAATCCGTAAATCACGCGTCTCATAAGCGACACCCTTCAGCGCCGGCGTATTTCATTACGCACGATAAAAGCTAACGCAAGAATTCATCGCGATAAGTGCAGTTGGCTGTAAAAAATGAGAAGCCAGAGAGAAAAGAGAGAGAGGGAGAAACGGCGCCGGCGCTCAGCTCATCGTTTCGCGTAAAACTGAGATAGAAAAAAAAAAAAGTGCTCGACAAAAGTCCCGGGGAATGAAGCGCATAAACGTCGCGAGGGAGGGACGGTGGGGAGTGAAGGGGGGAAAAAAATAAAGGAGCGGGAGAAAGGGCCGAACGGCGCGCGGAGCACTCGAGCGCGCTAAACGCCACTAAACGGGGCAAAACTAGGGTAAAACATACGTTTCCGCTTTCTCATAATACATCATAAGCGTGCCCGAGCGCGCGGAACTAGCGCCATTGTGCGGCCCATTGTCACGGATAACGAATGGTTATTTGGCGCGCAAGCGCCGCTGGGAGCGAGACCGAGATGCCCAGTATAACGACGCGAACTCGTCATTTTGTCAAATGTTTGCTCTTGTCTCCGCTTCTATTACCTTTCCGCCCTTTTCCGTTCTAGACATGTAGACCTTTCTTACTGTAGGCATACAGTGATAACTCGTTTTTTTTTTTTCGAAAAATTTTGTGTGTAGAAAGGTGAATTCCTATCGTAAAAATTCTTATGATAATTTACTGTCTTAAGAGGGTCCTCATACGTAGAAAATTGACAAAAAGAAATACAAATTGCAATAATTAAGAAAGTTTAATTTTCGTATTGTACTTACTGTATAAGACATACAGTGGCAACTCGCCTTTTTTTTTCGAAAAATTTTTATGTGTAAAAATTCTTTTGATAATTTGCTGATAATAACTTTCTAGTAAAATTTACTATACTACCTAGTAAATTTCATTAAGCTTTCTAATAAAATTTGACTACACTTTCTAGTAAATTTTACTATACTTTTTTGTTTTCTTCAGTATTATGAGTATTATTATTATATTATACTTTTTTATTATTTTTTTTTAGTACTTTACGAAACTATTTAGTAAAATTTTTTATTTGTCGAGTCCGTCCCTGCATTACAAAGAAGTATGGTAAGCTTCTACAAGAACTTTTCTCTTCGTAAATGAGTTAATAATTTTCCAATTTCCTAAATGGTTTCACATGAAACTCCAGCGATCGCCACTGATATTCCTCTCGTTCAAAGTGACGTATTCACGAAGACCAGATTTGAATAAAGAGTCAGTGCACCCAAGGCGTGACGCAATGGTTGGAGCATTCGAAAAGTGCGAGGCACGCATAAATCTCGGCGGGATAGATCGTCGGGGGGCGCGTGCGCGGGATTGTCCCGATGGCTTATCTGCGGCTGTCCGGACGAGCGAGACACGTCCGTTCATCGACGAGGCTCGACGATCGGGATTAGACGCCCACGCCCCGCTTCTGACATGATGCGCCGGCCAGATACCGCGCGCCGATGGATATTCTCTTTTCCTTCCTCTCTTGTCTTCTTCTTCGACGTTTCGCCCTACAGTGAGTTGGATTCGAACGGCCGAGCTTCATGGCATCCAATCCTCCTTCGTTTGTGGACTGATTTTATGAATTACTGCTCTGGGGGAAATTTACGGTGATAATCGCACTGATAAGAATCATGAGCAGTTATAAACGATTATGTAGAGGTTACAAAGTAACTGTGGCAATAATCATATGTTTTTAGCACTCTAACCTTAAAATAACGAAGTAACTGTGGCAATAATCATGTTTATAGTACTCTAACCTCCAAATGACAACTTTAATGTTAATTTTCTGCTCTCGTGTTGTAAAGTATCAGCATTTAGTATTTTCAGGTTGTTTTAACTCGATACACGCATTCATACCAGAGGGTATAATTAGTGAATAACATAATATACTATAAAATTGATATAAATATAGGAAAATAAAAGAAAACGTAAATATCATTGCATATAAATTTTAGAAAATATGTAAAAGGAATATATCAAACTGATTAAAATTGTTCTAAGAAATCTTCAAATCGCGCGGAAAAAAATTTGCACCAATAACGAGGAAAAAAAGGAAAGGTGTCGGTGCGGGCATCGATTTCCTCGCGTATTTAGCATACGTCGGTGACAATGGCGCTCGTCAAGGCAGGGGTGGCGCGGAGCTCTTATTCGTCTTTCTCTTCTCATTCTGCGCGCGCCGCTGCAGTTCACCCTTTTCTCTCTCACTCTCTTTCCTTCTTGCTCACTCCACCCTCCTGCTTTCTCTTTTTCATTTTCTCCGCGCTTCATTCTTCTCCCGCCCGCTTTCTTACATACACTTTTTCAAAATGCGCGTATTCCGACGGCTGCATTCATCCCCTTATTCCTCCTCAACGTGCGTTTCCCTGTAGCACAGTGATTTTTTTCTGAAAGATTTCCTCCGACAGAGCCTCCTTTTTTTATTAAACACCGCGATATACCATGACTCAGGGCCCCGGCAAAGCCTGGCCTTCTTTTTCATCGCGAGACTTTGAATGGGAGACACGCGAGATTCTGCTCTTTGAGAAATCATTTTTATTTAATGACGAAGAAGGTGGTGACGTGATTATCATCTCCTATATTTTATAATATGGCAAAATCCAGCTTCAATTTCCTGACTTTGCTGTTTATTGCGGATTCATTTTTGAGGTTATAAATTTTGAATTTGAATTTAAGAGAGGATTCTATTCATATACAAAAAATTATTACTAAAAAATTGTCGCCGACGTCTAATAGGAGTTAATTCTCTTCTCATGCCACACTCGACAGACATTTAATCAAGAGAATCTAATTAATTCGTAGATTGGATAACGACAGATGCAGCGGTGACATAATACACGGAAGTGAGACCTAATGGGTAATTAGACGGGGAAAAAGCACGTGCCAAAAGAGCAAGTCACAAAAAAAATCGATCTCAAGTGCGCGCGATTGCGCCGTATCAGTTTCTCGAGTGGCCGTTACACCCGATGATGGGAAGAGGGGAGGGGGCGCTGCTGGGCGAAAGAAGCACTGGGGATAAAAAGGAGGAGGGAAGTTTGCGGGTCGCACGTGGCCTCGTCAGGGTCGATCCACCGCCGTCGAGTGACGAATATGATTGCGCTAACAGAGACAAGAGGCCCCCGACAATATGCTGTCAGGCATGAAATACGGGATCGCTGCTCACCTCCCTGTGCGCGAGCGGATTCATGAGGGTCGCCCGATGAGAGAGAGAGATGGAAGCGTGGAGAGCGGCGACTCTAGGGGTATATATTGCCAGCTAATGCGTGGGACGGCTGATGCGTGATGGGCACCTACAACCGAGATGGGAAAGTTTAGCGATTGAGGCTTCCGCTGATGTAGAGATTCGAAAGAGTTGTCTGACAGTTTCTGTATAAACGGAGGATATGGATGTTTGGTTAGCTTGGATTTTTCGTAGAAAGTTTATTGATAGACTCTTCTTTCTGGTCGGAATGTAAGAGAACCTTCGCCATCATTGATATCAGTTCCATTAGATTCCATTTAACTGAACTAAATTGATGATCTTAAGCATATACATCTATTTTTCTAAAAATAGATATGAGATCTCTGGATTGCGGATTTAAGGGGAAATTAGAGTCCTCTTTTATCGATCGATATCTGTGACAATGTTCTTCGTTTTTTTCATCGATTACTCTCACAATCATGTAAGGTTTTGCATACGTACTCCAAATCAAATATAAAATTGCTACATTTAATTTTGAGTTTATCTGTATAATCTTACATGATTCTATATAGTAATGAATGAAAAAACGAAGATATCGATCGGTAAAACAGATCTCTAACTCCCCTTAAACCCACAATAAGGCTAGAATGGTGGATGCACTCAAGAACTTTTAGCTCGTTTGACATTAGTATTTTTCTCGGTGTGCGAGCGCAATAAAAGCAAACACAACAGGCAGCGAACGCCAAGGTGCGAGACTCGCCGCGCGAATTGTGCCTCGCGCCAGGTGGCGCTTCCGCGCTCCGGCAATCGCTTCCGATTATATTGTCTTCTTCGGCCGCTCATAAATATTCCCGCAGGCCGCGGCGTTAAGTAAACCGGGCGGCTTTTGTCCCTCAGCCCGGCGATTATCTCGGCGCCATCGCGCCTCGTTACCGCCACCTCGTGGAAACGGCTAAACGAGAGCCGCCCGGGAGGAGCGAATTTCAAAGACAATGGGATTTGCATGGCGGCCCGAGGGAAACCGCTCACTCCTCTTATCTGCTTCTTTACGAGCTCCTGGTCTTGTGCCTCTTAATTGTGTTAATCTTCCAGTTTCCGCAAAAGTCGTTTGCTCGGCTTAATGTATTTTCTTTCGTGTAATTTATTGCGACTCATTAAATCATGACTCCTCGTTGGCGTTGTAAATTGTATCCGTTGGATTTTAGATTTTTTTTCTACCGGCGTGCTTCCTGGTTGCTTGTTTGGACGACTAGTGCAAGATGCAATGGCTTGTAACTTGTAGGTTATGTGATACCAATCTTCTGAGTGATTAATTTGTGAAATTTATGAGGTACGGTAGAGTCTAACGGGGCTTATAATCATGATTATTGAATATAAAATATGTGGGGGAGGGTTGACGAGCGGAGCGAGTAGGGGGGTAGTTACCGCCTAGTATAAATAAATAAATAAATAAATAAATAAATAGATACATAAATAGATAGATAAATAAATAGATAAATAAATAATAATTAATTAAATAAATAAATAGATAGATAGATAAATAAATAAATAGAAAAAGGGGAGGGGTGGAATGGAGGCCAAAAATTGGCCTCGATCCCTAGAATTATCGACTCCCGGGGATAGTAGGCGAAACTCGTCATCCAGGGTAAGCCGTGAACATGACAGAGAGTCGCATTCAATCGATAGGCCTCGAATGGAGCGGCGGCCCTGAAAGGCAGTCTGCGGTGGACGTCTCCGCGCCGCGCGAAAAAAGCCAGGGCACGAGTGGTACTCGGGGCCTCGACAAAGGCGCGCGCGCCGCTCGGACCACCTCCTCGTTAAAGCGGGACTCGTTCATTAGCGGACCGCAGGATCGAGTGTTTGGGTTATGACAAGTCCACGCGGGGCGTGAATCGGCCCGGGGGCACTTTTTTTTTTCTTTAAAAACGCCGCCTGGCTTATGAACGGCCGCGTGGCAGATTCAGTATTTGTTCAGGCGCTGACGGCAAATATGAGCAGAGGCGCGCTCACTTTGTGGCGGGGGGTCGATGAAGATACTTGCCGGAAGAAAAGTGAAATTTAATTGTGCTGCTGGAGTCACGTTTATTTATCTTGCGTAAAATTTATTTCGTCTGCAGTGTACTACTGCGGAGTCATTTCTATTAGTTAAAATTTTTAGTAGTCTCTTAAAAGTTCTCGGTGAAAAGTTCACTACTTTGAATAGATGAACGGGTTTTCACTTCTGAAATAGTGAAAATTTCTTTTTTTTTAATAGTGAAAATGAAGGTTCACTTTTCACTCAGTGAATATTCAGTATTTAAAAAGTGGGATTTGCACAATTTAAAAAGTGAAATTTTTACTATTTCAGAAGTGAAAACCCGTGCTTATTCAAATAGTGAATTTTTCACTGAGGACTTTTAAGGGTGTAGCTTTAATACACTCTAAAAAAAAATAATCTGATCTTAAAATTAGCAAGATTAATATGTACATGTAACGTTTACCTCTATAGAAATTATTTCGTGTAATTTTTTCTGGTTAATAAATTATTACTATTCTTATTAAAAAGGATTCGCCTTCATTCTTATATGTTACATCCTTTGTCACGTAATATGCTATTATCATTAATAATTATTATAATAATCATTATCAAAATTTAAAGAGTATATTTCTAATGATACACATCAAATTTTACTGTGTACTTTTATATTTTTTAAAATATCACGTAATATATGAACACAACAAAAATTTCTGATAAAAATATTCAGAATTGGAGTCTACGTCCTCTCATTACTATTACAATATTAACATTCTATTAATTTTTGTAGAAATTTAAACAACATTTAAGCGAGTATTTTTCTCCCTGTACTAAAATAAAAAATTTATCAACTCAACTACGATTAAACCCTCTAGTCCTGCAGTTTTATCCTCATATAAAATATTCGCATAAAATATTCTCGCCCGAAATGTCGCACTGCCGATAGGCGTTTTTTTTTTTTTTTTTTCAATTGAGCGGAGAAAAGCAGCTCGTAATAGAAAATTAACTCGAACTGAGCACTCAGAGCAAACAAGCGCCGGTAAACTCGCATGAAAATGGTGAATGGCGCGGAATCCGCAAGCATCCGGCTTTCGCCGACAAAGTAAAGCGGCGCCGAGTCGTCGCGCATCGAGGCCGCGGCGGGGCGCATTGTGCCCCCGGGCGAATCTTGAAATTACGCGAAAGAGGCGCTCGAAATCGCGCGACAAACTTTGCCCGCCGCGGTGACTTATTCATCGGGCGGCGGCACACGTGCCAGAGGCACACACGCCCCGCCAACCCCTTAGCGCTCGCGCAACCGCACCCCCGCCAGGGTCTCGAGTGCCGCCTTCCCGGAGCTCACGTCGTCCGCACCAGGCGTTTGCTTGTTCCTTGGAAAATTGCGCGAGGACGCCTGCGCCGCCGACCGCCTGATTAAACATTTTGCTATTTAGCTTAGTCGATGCGGGGACTCGCGGCTACACGCTAAATCACATGGAGTGAAAATTTGACTCCAGTAGAGTTAACATTACAATGACAATTTGACTCCAGTAGAGTTAACATTAGAGTGAAAATTTTACTCCGGTAAAGTGAATTTTCATTCTAATGTTTTAGTGAAGTTAACTCCCGTGATGGAGTGAAACAGAGGGATTCTTTTACTCTTAAGTAAAGTGGAAGGTAGAAGATTAACCTGTAACTATCTTAGAATTGGTTTTACTCAATTTTCAAGTGAATTTAAGTCACTCTGTTCGTGTAGAGTCAAATTCGACTCTAATAGAGTGAAATTTACCTCTACGAGTATTTACGCTCTAAATAAAGAGTGGAATTTTACTCCAAAAGTGAAAGATCAAAAAAAATAGTCAAGGAATGTGTTCTTAATAATTAAAATATGTTAACACTTGTGAAAAGGTAAAAAGTGTCGTAAACGCCACTCGATTACAACTGAGAAAACGAACAAGAGTTGCAAAAAAGGAAACATTTCTTTCGTCAACTCATTATTCAAAGGAAGCGTGAACTTACTCGTTCTCCATAGAAATAAACGAGATAGGGGCTCTTTTAGGTGCACTGGCCTCATTATCACATGAAAAATAGAATTACTTCTCACATTCACGCCTCCGCATTACAGAAGCAGGCGTGGAGAAAAAGTTGCATCAACGTTAAAGTGCATTTCACACTTTACTTCTGCCTGTTTCTTTTCTACCCAGAAATGCTATATACTTTACAAAAGACAATTTGAAAAAAAAATCTTTTTAAATGTTACTATTTGATTCCTTGTCGAAAAATTGAAGAATTATTGCCTAGAAATTAACATATTGATATATGATACGTATACACAATTATAGCATGCAAATTCCTGTGCGCTGGCACGGCTCTACATAATACTAAAAATGAAAATTACACATTCTATTAAAAATAAATTTTCAAGCCAAAAATCAGAAGACGGCACGGAGTAGTTCCGCAGCATCCGTTCTCGCAGCCCAAGCGAGATAAATAAAAAAAAAGAGAAGAAGACCCGCGAGAGCTGCGAAAAGCGGGCACAAAGCGCCTCGGAAGAAAGAGCGAGCGATACGCGCATAAAGAGAGATGATGAGAGGCGAAAAAAGGAGAGACATCCGAGAGCGGGTGGCAGCGAGCAAATACAATTACTTGCCGCCGCCGCCGCGTCTGTCGCCGTTGTCATCGAGCCCCGCGCGCGAGCGACGCTGGCGGAAGTTCGCGCGGCGCCGAGACAATGCCGCCTCGAATCTGCCGGGAATACAATGCCCGGTGCGCGCCGCCCGGCGAGAGCACAACGAGTCCCCGCGCGCCCTGCAGCCGCGAAACGCGGAGGCGTCGCTCCGCCAATGGCTTTTCTCTCTTTTCTCGTCGCTCCTCGTGCTTATGCGCGCATTCTTTCGCCTGCACTCTTCGCCATTCATTGGCTCACTGGCGCCCGGGTATTCGCCGAGATTTCGGAGTGCGCGATGCCGAGCGTGTGAGTTTCGCCGTGGAAGTTTGGTCAAAGTCGTTGTTTGCGTGCACGCGGAGAGGAAGCATCTTGTAAAAATTGATGTAGTGTTTTGTGGTGCAGAGACAGACTCGACCAATCAAACATTTTACTAGAGAGTTTACTCTGGTTTACCTTGGGAGAAAAGTGTGCTTGGTTAGTCCTTTAACGCCGCGCATATTAGATACGATACAATTCCTATCGAAAGTGTCTTATAAAACTTCATAAAATGGTGCAAAAAACGCATAAGACCTGATAAATAATTTATCGGATTTTATAAAATTTGTACATTTTTATAGTATTTTATAAGATAGTTTCCACGGGGATAATTTAAA
The DNA here is from genome assembly GCA_018906775.1 of Sycophila sp. Sp_5. Classification (NCBI taxonomy): domain Eukaryota; kingdom Metazoa; phylum Arthropoda; class Insecta; order Hymenoptera; family Eurytomidae; genus Sycophila; species Sycophila sp. Sp_5. The sequence goes on from JACCID010000072.1 coordinate 825,756, forward strand.
TTTATATTTCCATGTTAATAGATTTTCAGTTTGTACATTTTTTTTAGAATGTCTTCTTGGAAGTACAATATTATTTGACTGTTTAGGCAGTACAAAAGTTTATTAACAAAAATAATTGTTTTAGTATTTTTTCTTTATTTGTAGCACTACTAAGAAAATAAAGAAATTACATTTAAGAACAATTTGAAGGGTTAATAACAATAAGCTAATATCATTATACTACTAATAAGTTTACGGAATGCTTAAGTCATTAATACAAACAAAATGTTTTCCAGAGATTCTAATAAATATTTTTAAAATCCTAGTAAATGTTGTTAGAATTTGAGTACAATTTATAATAAAAAATAGTATAATTTTGCTATTAAACGTAGTCCGCGGTTCGACTTCCAGACTTTCGACTTTCTCTCAGTGTATGTACTACACATAATGTCAAAATGCAGAGAATCCGTTCACTCCTCCAGTAGATATCTCGAAGAAAAAAAGAAGTGCAGACCAGGAGAAGCTCTGGTCCCTCAAACTCGCGCGTCGTAAATCCCGTCGCAGGGCGATTTCAATATTCAAAACACAGGATCGACCGTTGCCTCTCCAACCGTCCTGCCCGGGGCTTTTTCTCTTCTCTAATTTATTGGGAAGCCCGAGAAAGGCCGAAAATCGCGAAACAAGAAAGGGAGGCCGAGCGCATAATGCGACGGGAGGTAGTCGCGTGTATGTGTGCGAGTGAGAGAGAGAGAGAGGCGCGTAACGCCTGAACGGAGATCGGTGAATATCGAGTGCCGCCGCGCGTCGCGTCCAATAAATTTTCCCGGGCCAACAATGACTTCCGCGTAAGCATATACGGGGTGTCCCGTTTTAACCCATTAACGACCGGAACGCTTTTCACGACGGGACGGCTATTCTGTTTGTTCCCTTTTCTTTTTTCCCTCCTTTGCAGATTTACGAGGGACTTTTTTCGGCCTTCTTTGCGGATTTGAGAGAAAAGATGTTTTGCTGTGTTTGCCTTTTATGCGATTCTTCAGCGCGACTTCTGTGAGAAATGAAAACATTAGGGCTCGTGGCTACCTTACGAAAATTCTGAGAGTCGAGTTGTGTTATTTTTCCAGTTCGGTACCCTCAATTTTTAAGAAATTTTAAGTAAAATGTACACCGGGAGAAAATACTTAATAAAAATTGCTATTGTGATTAGGAAAAGAGTGATAGTCTTAATAAGTGAGAAATTGTAGTGTGAAAAGGAGTAATTTGTAATACTCAGAGTAGCAATTCTTATTATTAAAATAGTAATTTTTATAATATCCGTATTAAAAATTAGTTTTTCGTACAAAAAATTCTGTCACTTCTTTCTTAACCAGAATATCAATTTTTATTAAGTATTTTCTCTAAGTGTATATACAAAAAAATCAGAGCTTTCTTTCTTTCTTTCTTTGTCTTTTCACCTTTATCTTTATCTTTCTTCTTCTCACTCTGTTTTATTAATTATTGAAATTGATTATATGTATCAAATATACTTATATAAATAAATAAATTTATTCAAGTCTTAGGAGAAGCTGAGGGTACAATTCTGACAGAAACTTTTTATTACTGGACACATTTTACATCGATCAATAACGAATAACGACGAGCACATTGCTGTGAATAAGAGACTGGTAATGAGAAGAGTAACGGAAAAAATTTTTGTCGAAGAAGCTTCGGCTGCATAAAAAGTGCGAAGAAGAATATGAAGAAGTGAGTCACCGTGTAGTGGCGCATTGGAGACCTTTGGGGTCGAGCACGATCAGGTCGGGCCCATTTTCACTCCGTTTTCTACAAGACTACGGACATGTTTACGAGCTCGATTTATAACCGATTGCTCTCCGCTCCACTTGGCTCTGTCTTTGGCTTTGAAAAAGGAACCCCCCGTGACGCGTTTGTATATATATTTGAGTCGCGTGTGGATTCGAGAATATGATATACAGCGGGATTTAAAAGGAAAGGACCCAATGGCACCTTTCCAGATTAGTTCGGTGATCCACGATCTACTGGGTACTTCCAGCGATCGTATTTAGTGGCCATTAATTATTTCATTTTTTTTTAGATATATATAAATCTTTTAGGTATAGTTATAAGTAATGCGTAAATAAATTGTCTACAAAATACTTTTTTCTTTACTAACAAAAAAAAATCTTTATGTACGATACTTGGTGGTAGATTCCAAGCTCAAAAAATAAAAAATTCTACGCCGAACAAAAATGTAATAACGTAGTTTTCATAAATTTTATCTACATGGAAATTTATCTGAAATATTTAGTTTCAAAAGTTTTATATGCTTCTATAGGAGTTGCTACACTTTGACCTATGACATAGTCTCGAAGGTGTTAATTGTATCTACTGGTTTAAATAAATAAACAAATGCAATTAAAAAAAACTAAAGATCTTTATTATTCTATCTCCACTGTATGAAATACATCGAATTAACAGCACAGTCAATAGCACTTTGCTGTATACAGGAGTATATTTCGGCTTCGCTGTGAATGGGCATTGAATCCAGCAGCAGCGAATCGAGAAGGACCATTGAAGGATCCCGGGGATTTCATTTTCAGGACACTTCTGCGAATGTTTAAACATAATCTCTCGGATTATAAAGAGGCGCGAGGCGGTAGCGAAAGAAGAGGTGCAACAAGCTCATTGTCAGGGGGCTTCCGAATAAATATGCCGACAGGGTCGCGGAGAAGTGAGAGCCACTCCTCGGCCTCCCTCTGCGAGCCACGAAAATCGAGCCAATATTTATGTAACGAAGTCATCCTTTCGCCTCTTACAACCTCTTAGAAGATAAACAGAGGGAAAAATTGAATCTCGGTATCGTCGTCCCTTCGTGCATTAAAAACATTGAGATTTACATGGTGCAGTGTACTTTATTATTTGTTTTTAAATTAATAATAATTTAACATCTTTGCGTTCTTTCACTTGGATTTTTAGTTTAGTTATCGAAATTACAGTTCAAGTTACTTTAATATTCTTTCCCACGCGAAAAAAAAATTATAAAACTTTATATGTACATTTTTTTATAAAACAAGTTTTATAAGAATTGTATAAATATTTTACAATTTTTTTTTCACGTAGGAATTATTTCAAATTTGCATTGAGGACTACTTAGTCCGTCGAATTATTAATAAATAAATAAATACTTATTTAAATCAATGAAAAATGCTGCAAGGCAACGACATCTGAGTAAATTAAGAACAAATACGGTTACTTAAACTTTATTATTTTATTTTTGCATAATCACAAAAAAAAACACAAAAGATAAGTGCGCGCAGTGGAAGAAGCGTTTACAATTTTCATCAGCTCTTACACGTCACTTTCGTTTCTGAAAAAAGAAGGGGGAAGATACGAGCAAGAAGAATAATCTCAAATGAGAATGACACAAAGAATTTTTTTTCTGTTTGCGTAAGAGCGAGAGAAAAGGAGAAGAGGGAGGAGGGAGGACGCGAAATAAACGATTGTTGAAGAAACGAGGGGGTCCGAGGGTACAATGACGCACGCCACGATGAAATTTAAAGTGTCATCTTCTCGAACCGCGCGATTTCCTAGGGGACCGAGAGCTGCGTATTTAGTAGACAATTTCGGCCGGGATGTTTTTGATTCACATTGCAAGAGGCTCATTGTGTCCGCAAATAAAGATAGAAAAACATTTTTTTATTCTATACTCTGCTCGTAGTGTATAAGCAGTCCATTCGAGAAAATTTGAGAGATACTGCTCCCAGAATATCGGACATTTTTATTTCAATTTAACATAATCCAGTCCTGCGAACAGGTAATAATAGGAATTACTTTGTAATTATATACTTGTTTTAATAAACGAATAAAATATTTCTTCTAAAATTTCCGGCAGGGTAGTGAAACGTTTTTTTTTTTTTAAGAAAAGATACTAAAACAATTATTTTAGTTAATAAGCTTTTACGTGTGCTACATAAACAGGCAAATAATAATTGAGTGATACTATTTATACTTCCAATAAGAAATTCTAAAAAATGAAAATGTATAATATGGAAATATAAATTTAATTCTCTATATTCTCTGCTAGCATCTAAGGCAAATTTGTTTTTTTCAAATAATTTTGGAATAGCATTTCTGATTGCATCAAAACATTATTTATAATTCCTAGAATGAGCGTAGACTTGTTTTTTTGGCTGATTGCAATTCTAATTGAAAAAAAAGTGGGTATTTTGAGCAATTGGAATTGAAATCAGCCAAAAAAATAAATCTAAGCACATTCTACGAATTATAAATAATGTTTTGATGCATTCAGAAATGCCATTAAGAAAGCCATTTCAAAATCATTTGAAAAATTAAATTTGCCTTGAGAGAATCGTCGAGATAGTAGAGCACATAAATTAAGATAGACAACCCCTTAAGGGGTCAATTCGACCGCCGGAGCTCGAGACCCGTGAGTTTATTAGCACCTGCAGCTTGCGCGGGTGGCTGGCTCTCGCGCGGCTATAGAGTCCTCTCATTGGAGAAAAAAAGGCCGGGAGCGCGGCGAATCGGCACGTGCGAGGTGGAGAAGAAGGAGGGCAGCGATTGAAGGCGGGAGTCGTCGCGGCCGAGGCGAAGGAGGAGCCGCGGCTTCGGGGAGCCTCAGGAGAGAAAGAGAGAGAGAGAGAGAGAGATCCGGAGGAAGGGAGAATGAAGGATCGCGAGCTGCGAGGAGCCGCGAGTAAGGGATGCGTTGGAAATGACTGCGAACTCGCGCCCTTTGAGTTTGCTTTCCAAGAGTCAATGTGTACTCGTGAACGTTTGAGGCTTGTTTGTTGTTCGACTTGTGGGGATTGCCTTGCGATTTTTAAGTAATTAGTTTGAAATGTTAAAAAGTGAATCGTTGAAAAAAAAAATAAGTAACTTTTGCAAGCAGTATACTCTCTAAATGTGAAAATATCAAATTACACGTATTAAATGTGAACAGTGACATTTTGAAAAGGTGAAAACATTAAATGTGAATATTCACATATGCAGTGTGTGAAATAAGATTTGACAAATTCAATATGTGAATAACGAAATCGTCACTTATTTAACCAGCGATTGTCATTTTCACTAATAAAAAAGTGATATTCCATTGATTCAAGTGTCGAATTTTGTTTTTTATTTTACCGAACGAAACGAATCGTCACTTATTAACCAGCGATTGTCGTTTTCACTGATTAAATAAAAAAAAATAGCGATATTTCACTTATAACCCATTCGGACTGAATATTCACTCGAAAGCAGTGACCTGCTGCTCGCAAACGGAAACAGTGAATATTCTGAACGGAACGCCGAGGGCAGCATCGATTTGCATCAAAGCTGAGAGTCGGAGCGATTCATAAATTAAAATGCCGCACAAAGCAGAAAGTACGATTTGTTTACCGCGCTCGGGGAAGAAAAATACAAGTTCGCCCGGGGTGCAGCGCTCCAAGTTTTTCGGCCGGGCCGAACCACCCCCTCGGCATTCCAGGCGTATGGAGAGCGCCGAGTGGGGAATTCCGGTCGGCAGATATGGGAGGGTGAAGGCAGCGCGATATTATTTACAACCGAGCCATTATATGCCGAAAATGTCGTCCGCGCGCATACATTACGCGCGGCGGGCGGCGACCGCGCACTTATTTGTTAACATAATATACACATTAGAGCGGGGAAGTGACGGCAATCTGTCGCGAAGGGCTTTTAGACACGCCGGGCGATTTTCTTCCGACGAGACTTCGTCACTCGCGCCGCCCACTGCGCCAACTTCTTATTGCCCCTCGTGCATCACGTCCATGTTTATGAGAGATTCCGATTCTTGCGGTTTGTTCGGCCGCAGGACTTTTTAAATATTTCCTCGTACATTCGCGAAAACGGCGGACGCGTTCCTAGTCTTAGTAGGCAAATATACTTAAACATCATCTACAGGGAGAGAAAAAACTTAATAAAAATTACTTAATAAAAATTTTAATAAAAATTACTATTTTGATTAGAAAAGGAGTGGCAGTATTGACAAGCAAGAAGTTTTAGTGTGGAAAATAAGAATTATTCGTACTCAATATAGCAATTTTTAGTATTAGAATAGTAATTTATTATAATTTCAGGTACTAAAAAATTACGTAAAACATTCTCACTTGATAAGACTGTCACTCCATTTCTACAATACAATACAATAGGAATTTTTATTATAAGTTTTTTCTCTCAGAAGAATATCACTTGCACGTGAATTTTGCATTTAATTTTTTTTAAATGCACGAATTGCACGTAAATTTTGTTTTTACATTTAGTTTTTAATTTAAGTTTTTAAGTTTTTGTGTTATATCGAGTCAGACCAGCGTACAGGACGTTACATAGTTGTAACGTGATACTAAATGTGCAATTGTTATTGCAAATTAATTGTTGCATATTTCTACTCTGGTTAATAAATAAATAAATCAATAAAATTAAAGTGTACTATAAATTGTTATTAACAATGGTAAGGACACGAATAAATTATCAATAACCTCAATTTAAATAAATTACTAATGGATTTTTTTAAGCAACAGTAATTAACATGACATTGCAAGTATAATTTAATGCTGGATGTGAGAATCTGCTCTACCGTAAATTTTAAAGTTATTAATTTAATTCTCATTCAGAGAGTTCGCGATACTCATATAACGAGACTCATAATGATCAATTAAAACAATAATTTCAAGAGCACATTCAGCAGCCCAAATAAGCCTTGTCAAATTCACTTTAAAATAATGCGTCCCAATGCAATTAGTAAAATCAACGACACTTTACAAGCTCTCGGTAAGAATAAATTTTACACCGATAATTGGATATAATTATTTATTTAATTCACCATTGGAAACTGACAAATGTCCTTCCAAGCTTCCAATGCATTCGATTTTAATTAAATTAATTTTGCGCAAAGAAAAAATTCGACGCATTCGAAATAATAAACGATGAATTAAAAAGAAAAAAGAGAAATGATTCGAAGGTATACTGAACTGAAAATACTCGTCGCTCGATTCTCTTCGTTTTCAATACACAAAAAATTCTTTGGCCGCGCACAAATCATTCACAGTCACATTTTGTATACTCCTTTGAGACTAATAAGAACGAATGGTAGTTTGACTCTCACTATTAGTTAAGATGCCTTTTGTGTCGGTCTAAATGCAATCGATTGAGAAAACCACCGCGGAGTCATCAATTACCTCCTCGAGTGTATTTCCATGCACGAGCCAATCTCGCGCGTCATTATTTATGTTTTTGTTCACTGAGAGACCCACCTAGGTAAAATTTAAGAAATAGCTTGTAAAAATTAACAACAGACTGCCAAAAGAAAACTAATTATCATTTTAGTTAATAATATTTACTATTTTCGTAGTAATTAATACAAACTAAACTTCGATAAAAATACCAACCAGCTTGGTAATAATTGACAATTCTAAACTTAAATATATTTTCTTTCAATAATTATCAAATTAATTGTATTGTGTAACAGCTGTACTTGTAGTTTTTACCAACTAGCTTGTAATTTATCGCAAAGGTATGCGCAGACGCATTTGCGCAGCCGCGGAACAGAGCGGCAGTGCGGCACTCACGATCTCTCGCGACCGCGAAAATTGTATAAATATTTTATAATTTTTTTCACCTGGGAATACAGTCCAAAGGTATAGGTATAAGAAAAAATTCTTTAATGCTAATATTAAACTTCTCTAATCCATAATTTCTCCATTTTTAATATCATGAAAAAATTAAAATTAATTTTTCAAAGGCTCAAAGGATCTTTTCTATCAGCTGTATCTGTATTTTTAGCAGTTGGACTGCCCATCGGAGGAATGAAAGGGAGTTACAAATGATGAAATATGATAAGAAGAATTGTAAGGTATATTAAACTGCTTGGGCGTCCGCGCGAGTGTGTGACCTTATATAGGAAAGAGAAATTTTTTCGATAATATAACAGGATGACTGTACACGTTGAGCCACGTGTTACTCCGATTATCCGAAGAGAACGGAACCGACGTTGACAGCTGTTTTCATTAGGCCTGATCTTTTATGACCGCGAGACTAAAGTACTTCTGTACAATGGCCATCCCAAATTAAGTCTTTTATCTTCTGCGCTGCTTCGATCTTTTGGCGAAAATGTTAACTCACTTTCTATTATTCGTCGACACGGACTAATGCATTTGTTATCTTCGCGGAGAAAAAAGTTGTTGGTAAAATTTACTTAAAGGCTTGCAGTGAGAACAACTGATTTTTACTTAAATATTACTGCACGCTTTAGTTAAAAAAATTCAGTATAATTTATTTACTGCAATATTGTACTATTAGATTCAATCTAAAGACTAACCGCAGTGGTTTTCTAAGTTATAATGAAATTAATAAAACTTCAGTAAAGCTTTCGTTACCAAGATCTTATGAAACTGTACAATTAACATTCTCAATTATTAACGAACAATTTCGGAATTCAATCTAGGATATAAATAAAATATTCTTTCAGTGATACGTTTTTTGTTATCCAAATGACTTAATTCCAGTACTGCCATCGGATTCTCAAGTGAAAAAAAAAAAAAACAGGTCACAATTTAATTTGACCCCTGGTACAAGAGTGCGCCTTTCACGCAACTCGTAAAAGTTCCTCCCGCCGCGAGGCACTCGAGAGGCATCCTCGCGCGCTTTTTCCAGCCCCTCGGAAAAGTCCAGAGGCGCGAAAGCGTCTCGCCTAAAGTCCTTTTCCTCCTCCTCTGGCCTTTTCTTTAAATGTAGGATGCACGCGGGCGGCGGTTGAATTACAGAATTTTTTTTTTTAAATCTTGTTACTTCGCTGCGATCCTTTTTCTCTTTCTGATAGGTGGAATGGGAATGTATTTTCAAAGTGAAATCGTTATCTTTATTATAAAAAAAGTGTTTAGTTTCAAAATATTTTTAAAGGGTACTCGCATAGTGGCTGCGAGCAAATTTTTTCAAAATTGCGTATACTATTTTTCAGCCTAGTAGGCCCCGGGAGGAAAGGTCATGGTTTCCTCCCCCTAGGCTGAAAGTATATTTTGCTCACGACATTTGGCAAATATCAATTCATTCTTTTTTAAAAAATGTTAATCATAAATCAACTAAAAAAAGCATCGTTCTGCTAGCAATTAATCGAACTCCCAGCGACGTATTATTTTCCCTTTGCAAGCAGAATTCGCCAGGCATAATTCAGCCGTAATATCGGTCCGCGCCTCGACGTAACGAGAGTCGGCGTTGTATAAGCGAGGAAGCGGAAGAAAGGAGAGTCTGGGAGACGCGCGTCGGGCTCCCTCGGCGCAGAAAAGGCGAAAACAAAAAAAAATTAAAAGTATCGTAGACAAAGCCGCGGGACAAGACGCGCGGTAGCTCATTTGGTGTCGTCGCGCTGAATGGACCTTCATTATGATGCCTCTTCCGGCTAACAATCGGGTTCATTTTGTCTCTGCGCTCGCGGCAACAATGGGTCACGGTTAGTCGGAGCTGCTGCTCCGTTGCTGCCGCCGCGATGCGGCCATCTTGCCTCTGAGAGACGAGCCGACGACGAAAGAAGAAGGAAGACAGGCGAGACTTCCCTTGTATCCAGAGGACGAAGTGCAGTACAGAATACAATACCAGAGTGAAGAAATTTCTTCCAGGACGACTTCAAACGTTTCCGAAAGAGGAAACGTCGTTTATACAGCTTTATGCGTAAAAGGGACTTTTACGCACGCTCGCGTGTACGAAAACATTCTTTTCTTCCATCGTTGCGTAAAATATTGTTGGAGGCACATGTGAAAATTGATCGTGTGATTATCACCCTCTTCCAATCTTATCAAACATTTTCACACTTGTATCGAAAACTACTAGATTCATACTCGTGCGTTAAACGCCTACTTATGCCATGCACGTGTGCTTAAAAAAGAGGTTTGCTTCCGTCGTGTTATAAAATTTTGTTTGATACTCGTGCGTCTACGTATGCCAGATTCTCAGAGTTGCATAAAATTGTACGAAAAATGCCTGCTTATGTCACGCACGTGTGCCTAAAAAGGCCGTTTTCCTACGTCGTGTTATAATAGTAGCTTGCAATTGTCTGAGACTTACCTCTTTGCGTAAAATGGATTTTTAACAGGGTTGCATAAAATTTTATACAATACACATGCGAAAAATGCCTACTTATACCACGTCCGTTTTTTTGCCCTCGCGTTTTTTAAAAAATCAGTGTTGTCGGTAGCGAAAAAGTTTGCAATCGCGATCGGTTATACCGAAGCCTCCAGTGTCGTCTACTGGCGTTAGCGAAATCGTAATAACTAGGCCTACAAAAGCGGTATTAATTTTTTTTTCAGTACAGGTCGGGCCTCCCCCGCCCGTCACCTTCGGCTCGCTCCTTTTGCCGGCGAGGCGCGCCGAACGAAAATATTATTGCTCGATCTGCGCGTCATGCATAAATGCATCGATGCCGCGCGGTCGGCTATCCCCCGCCGGCGGCGGCTGTACAAACAACGATATCTGTAATATGAAGTCACTGGGCTTATTATACGTCTATCCGGCGCACTTGCGCACCTCCAACGCCGCCGCTCCCTCCGGCTTATCTCAGCTCTTTCATTCTTTCTTTTTCCATGACTTTTGTGCCGCGCTGCTGGCTCTTTCTATCGATTCAGGTCGATAGAAGCTTTTCTTTTTTGTGGATTCTCTTACGAACCATTGGATTTTTCCACGTGGAATTCATTTTCGGGTGGAATAAATGTTCGCCGTTTGTGGGTTAACGCTACGTCATTTTTGAATATTTATCGTAAATGAATATCACCACACTCATTTGTGTGCTGAGAGACCAATTTGATAATTTCCAGTAAATATTTACTTCAATCGTACTTGTTACATATTTCTTTGAAATCGTTTTGTTGAGATTGCACTAAATTTATTTAGAAGCATGTGCATTCGTTTAGAAGATCCTGCAGATTCTCTCTGAGAAAATGTCGTTAATTTAAGTATCAAAGCGTGTAATGTAGGAAAAATCAAAGAGGACTTCGTACAATTTGGTTATACATTATGCAGTTACAGTAAGAAAATTATCTTCTCATTTTTCAAGCTCGACCGTCGATAATCAGTCTGTGACGAGTCGGCCATTCACGATGATACTGTTACACGTTTCGGCGTAAACGACGAGAGTCGACACGAAGTCATGGCGTGACCAACGCGACTTAACGACCTGTGAAAGAGGCGTAAGCAGGGGGATTCCCCTTCCGCTTTGGCTACTTGCTCGGCCACTGCTCCGAGCACATTTCACCTCGTCCACGCGAGTTCACCAACGTAAGAAGGTACACGCGACTATCGAGGATCAGATGCTAAGCATTAAATGGATACCAGATTTACTAAAAACGTAGTAAATAAAAAAATTAAGGGGGTGTAAAAGTCGTGGAAATATTTTTATTATTTAAAAACTAAAGCGAATTTTCAGAAAATAAGGAACAGCTTTGATGTGTCCTCTGAAATGCTGCAAGGAATGTCAGATTTCAATTTCGAAAAATTCTGTTGATGACACTAGAAAAATGGATTGAAAAAATTTACATTTGTCATGCACAATACTGTGCACGTTTTTATACACATTTTGTATATTACAATTGTATACTCTTTACTCTGGTAATAAATAAGAAAATCAAATCGAATTGCAGTAGATCATTTCTCGGATGTTTTGCCTAGAAAATTGTTGAAATCCCCGAACAAATTTCCCCAATATACACGATCGTCGCCAAAGAATCGATCGATCATTTCAGTCGTAAACAAAAAAGAAAGGAAGGCAAATCGCATTGTCCCTAACAATAGTCTGCGTGTCGGAAAACGCCGGTGCGTCCTCTCTTAGCGTCCATTAGGAGTCGATGTTTTGAAAAATCTCGGAGTCAGGGGAGGGAAAGACCAGCGGAATCTCCGACTGGCGAGCAAAATCGAAGATTTATGCCCGGCGGAATGGAGGCCCTATTGTGACCCCGCGCACCGGCCTATTTGCCGTTCGCGCGCGTGCGACGGCAAATTGACCGATGACGAGATCGCCGCTATTGTCCCCCTCAACTGATCGCCCGTATCGGTCGCTGTTCGATATATATATATTTTTTTTTACTTTCTACGGATTCTCCGAGTGCACTCGCTTTTTCCGATTCATTGTCTTCCTATACATTGATGTCGCATTCTATTTTTTCTTTATTTTTACGCGTACTGAATTTTCTTTCTTCTACGGTTATAAATTCACCTTTAAATGGGGGTAGAAGAGTTTTATACACTTTTTATGAGATTATTTGAATTTTCAAAGTTTTAATTATTTTTATCAGCAATATTAATAGAAAAATATTTACCAGGGCACTTTTTTTTTAAATTAAAATTTTTTAGTTGAGACTGAAATTTGTATATCCCTGTAAAGTGGAAAAATAAAATGGACTTTTAAATCTAGTAACTTGTTTGCTAACGCACCGCAGGGGTTTGCAAAATAGCCTATCGGAAATGGCTTTTTGCCAACTTTCTATAAAATCTTCTGTAAAGAACCGCGCGTGCACTGAATACCTTTAACTGCTTCAAATTTACCTTCCCGTTTTATTTGAAAAAAAAAATGTATACCTGTTACATAATAATCAATTTTCGAAATATAATTTGTAACAAAGAGTCCTTCACATGCTAAATATGTGAGCGATTTTCATTATCATGTGAATTTAAAATTTACTTTTTAATTTACTGCTTAATTCCTAGTTACATTAATTTTCTTTAAATCCTAATTAATTAATATTTGAATTGAGTACAAATAATTTATATCGACGGACAGCATCAGATAAAGCATTGGACTAGCAAATGCCTTGCGGCATTCGAAATCCGCGGCGAGGAGGCTTTGGGATGTTTGTACGATGCGGCGCGTCGGAGCCACTAAATCTGGGGGTAAGTACACCCGTGGCGGAATGCTAATCGCGGCAGCGAGACCCCGGCGCCATGCCGCGCCAGCAGAAACCGCGTCCAAGTTCGCCCGGCGCTCGGAAACTAAGACAGAACGCGGATGCGCGCGCCTTGACTCCCCCGCGAAAATTTATGCGACTGGCGGCAGAAAGTACAAGGCTGGCGAGAGAATACATCGCAATATTCCTCCTTTCTTCGGGTCATTCGAAAGACGGAGATCATTTTTTTTTTGCAGAATTTTGTCTTGCGGTACGCTGATAAGAACAATTAATAAAATGTGAATTAATATTAATTTAATGTCGATTGATAAAATATTAACAATTTATTAAACTATTAATGGGGTAGTGTTTACAGTTTTGTGAATTTTTTAAGATGGGGACAGATTTGCAATTTTTTTCAAAATTTATAATAATATACTTACAAAATTTATTGTAAACCTCATCCTGCTATTTTTTTTATTTTTAATAACGTTCATGAAAATATAAATGCTCTTTCTTATGAAAATACATGTGAAAATACACGAGTGTAATCAATACATTACAATTTTAACGAAATCCAATGAGGAAAGAAAATAATAATTACGAATTAATTTGCATCGATAATAACTACGTGAATTAACGAAAATCGATATAATTTTACAAACTTGTAATAAATGAAAATGTCATTAATTACCGATGCTGCTGAATATTCTACTTAATTAATTTCACAAGACAATAAGAGTAATGTATATATCATTATCATCACAATTATTATCATTATTAATCTCATCGATGATATTTGCATTTTTAACGATACCCATTGATATACAATAACGAATGTAAAAAAATTTACACAGTTTCTTCTTAACTAACATAAAAACGAACAAAAAAATCGAATCCAATTTTGTTAAACAAAAAACTATCCACGCGATACAAACAACGTTTTCCCATACTCCGGCGAACGGACGAGACAAAAAAAAGCGCTAGGCCAAATCAGCGCATCGTTTGTTGAAAAATTAAACCTTTCATGGCGCTGATTGAGCGGGAAATCGTCGCAAAAAAAGCCGCGACAAAACGGGCAATAACCGATATTTCATTACCGGCAGGCTGCGGCGGCCGCGCGATTGTCTCCTCCGATAGGCGCTTTAATTTTTGGGATCGGACGCGCTCCGCGAGAAATCATCGCCCATTGTCCCGTTTAATTTGACCGCCACGCCTAACGATCGCTCGATTTTCCCCCTTTTTTTTATTATTATTTTATACCCTCCCGCGCTTACCGCTTTTTTTTTTACCTCGTCGCTCGTTTTTTCCGCGAGCGAGCGCGAAACGCGGAGCGTCCGAGTTTAATTAATTTAACGAACCAATTAAGTGCATCGAGGGGTAAAAAGGCCGAACGCGGCACGCGAGCTCCCCAGGGCGAAATTATTATTATGCGCGTGTCGGTGAACTTTTAATTGCGACTTGCGGATTCGGCGACGAGTTGCGCGCACCTTTGACCGGGGCGAGCGGCGCGGATGCACACCGGAGAAAAATCGAGCGAGCGGACAATTCGCGCTTGGCTCTTGACAAAGCGATTGTTGCGACGGTATTGACGTTATTTTTGTTTTTGTCGGGCGACGGTATATGCGAGTGCCCGTTTCAAACGTTCAACGACGCGGCACTTTTTATACGCTTTAAATATCATTACTGCTGACGAGATGCAGTGAGTTTTATTGCATCGATTGACGCTTTAAAGGTTCGATTAAATAAATGGTATTACGGTGCGGCGCAGCAAACTTTTAAGGATTTCTACAGTTTTTATTTTTTAATATTTAAAAAGTGATGAATTGAAAAAGTATTACGTAGTAAAAAAAGTAAAAGTACAAGCTGCTATTGTTTAAGAGGATTTAAAAGGCACGGTTAGAAATCTACAATACCGACTTCGAAGTATTTTTATTATTTAAAAAGTGAAAGAAATTTTCAAAAAAAAAAAAAAACGGCTGTGAGGTGCCTTCAATGTCTGATTTCAATTTCAAGTCATTCTGTTCATAACGACATTCGTAACAGAAAAAAGGGTTGAAAAATTTTACATTTGTCAACAATATTTACACTTTTTTAATCCATTTTTCTCCTAGAGTTTTAAACGGAATGTCTTGAAATTGAAATCAGACATTAAGGGACCTCAAAGTTGTTTTTTTTTTAATCTGCTTCACGTCTTGTAAATCCTCTTAAACAAAATACATTAAATAAAATACATTTCATCGAAATAAGGCAAAAGATAAATTTTCTTTTTTAAATATTGAATATAAAACTGCACGAATAAAAGATTTTCATTTACTAACTCTTATTTAAAATAAATTAAATTACTGAAAATATTTTGCAATTGTTTAACTCCTACAAACGCGTAAAGAGGCACCCGAAAAGGAAGAGGGTGCTGCACCCTATTTGCGACCACACACAGCTGTTTTCTAAGAATTCGAGTCGATACAACAGTGTTCTAGTTATCAAAAAGGGGTAAATGTGAGTTTCGTTGAATATTTTATTATCTTTCAATTAAAAAGAATTTAGCAGAATTCAAAATCTTAATTTCCGAACTCTAATAACAGAATAGATTTAAAAAAAAACTTTACTCGCGCTTCTCGGTACAAAACTAAGAGGTCGAATATTTAAATTTCAACACCGTTCAATTATCGATTTACACATTTCAAACATTTTGTATTAACTCTTCGCGAATATACTCTTGTTTTTCTAAAGAGATATATATTCTTTTTTGTTAAACAATTATCGCAACTTTGTTGCACTATCGCCGTTAAAAAGAAAATTGAATATCCGTAACAAAAAAAAAACATAAAACCATAATGCATCAGCAAAGAGATAAAAAAAAACTCCTTTATTTTTAGAAACAATATCAGAGACACGATAGAGCGTACAAGGGACGCTTGACCGGCCGACAGTGTATTTTGTCAGTGTATCCGTCTAGAACGGCGTGAGCGAGGTGCAGATACCGAACCGTTATCGTCCATAGGAAGGAGTAAAAAAAAGTTCGTTGCCCACTCCTCGTATAAAACTCGAGTGTGAATCGAAATGACAACGTATCGCTACGATTTGGTGCGAGGCGCGCAGTGCAACACTGAAAGCTTTGACGTTCGATCGGTGACCGACTGTGCATCTCATCATAGTGAAAATGAAAGTGAAGCTCGGCCTTCTCCTCGCGGCGTTTGCGCTTTGCGCGGTCCACGCTGATATCGGTATGTGCTGATTTTTTTTTTTTTTTTTTTTGACGATTTATATCTCGTCGGTGGTTCTATCAATTGAGCTGTGATTTGTTTGATGTTGCCAGTAGTAGTTTCGTAAGGAGAAAAATTATTTGTAAAATTTATAGTTAAATTAAAGGCTTGCAGCAAACTTTTTACTTCATACTTCAACCTACTTTTGCTTTGTTTAAATATTAGTTAAACAATTTAGTATATAATTTAGTTATTGTGTGAATAGATTTTATATTCTAGATTAGTTTAGTTTACAGAAAATTTAGTATTTCAATTTTTGTATTCAAGAACTCTTGAGTTCGTTAAATTGTTAAATTAATAAATTGTTATTTATTACAACAGAGTAAGATACATTAAATTACAAAAATTAAATATAAGTAAATAACTTTTTAAGCAAAGCTTATTTACTCTTTCAAGAAATTTTACTGATCACTTTTCTCCGTGCAAATAAAGTATTCTAGATTTGACACATTTTGAATTTGTTTTAATAGAATAAATTTTGTTCAAAGACGTATATTAACTCAATTATTACTATATATTAGCAGCATGAAGATTTTAGTACGAAGATTGCCTTGGTAGGCTATTGATAAAAATGTAGAAAATATACAACGTCCGTTCTTTTTATTTCTTATCATTTAATTTAATTAGTCTTCCCGCTTTAAAATTACAAATTCGATTCAGCTATTGATAAAAGCTTAAATCATCAATTGTATAACGTAACATCTTTTGCACCATGTTATTCGGTAATAATTATACTATTTTGTTTTTTGTTTTTTTTTTTTTTTTTAATTATGCAATAAAGTTAATCAGGCTGGGGTTAATACTAAGAAATGAACAACACACACATTAATTAAGTAAATTATGAACACATTGCCGTTGATAACAACATGTAGGCTCAAATAATTTTAACATAATTTATACGTCGTACGAAGAATTAATAAAATTTTAAATGTTAAATAAATTATATTTAAAGTCGTTTAAAAAAAAAGAAGTAAGTCATATTAAAAAAAAAAACACTTGTGATAAATATGATTATAGAAACCTGCTCGGAAGTAGCAGATTGTAGCGAGGGAATGAAAAGCAAGTGCGACGACATGTCGAAAGTAGCGGAGGAGTCTGGCGGGGATCATAAGTATTACGCAGTTGTGGCCTGCCAAAATTCAATTTGCATGTGCAACCTGCAATTCGCTGGACACGCGGGTATCACCGATGCTCCGCCGACGGAGGAAACGCAGAAACGTCGAGAGAGAAGCACGACGGAGGATCCCGAAGCCTCGACGTAATTGATCTTTTGAATTTGTTAAACAGATGTGAGGCACGCTCAAGAAATAAAATCGACGTTTAATTTATTTTACGAAATGATGTTTCTATTTACTAGTGAGATCCCGCATAAAAAATTTAAGTTAGGATAAAGTTCATGTTTGGCAATCGTTGATGATAACAAGGGCAATGAGACTACCAAACTTGCTATTTTTATTCTATATTTTATAGAATCACACTTGTACATCTTATAGAATCTTCGTGGTACAGGTAACATCCACTGTTTAAGTTATTGGGAATCATTCTTTACATTTTTTATTTCTATTTTATTGTTGCCAAACTTCTATAAAATATAGAAGAAAATTCAGTAAAGTCTTATTGACCATGATAATATCCACAACAAACAAAAGATTTTTAAGATAATTATATTAACGTTGACCTATGATAATTATATACAAAAATGTACTTTAAAAAGGTCGATAAAGTAGAAACGAAAGGGACAGTTACGGCAGATTCCTGCTGTTCCTAGAGTTTCAATTACCCCAAGTCGAAAACTTCCCAACTGTTGACAGCGACGAAATGTATTTTACAAAATCATTTATTATCAATTGTTAAAATAAAATGCATTGATACAATTATTTACCCCGTCATCCATACCCTCGTCACTTCAAATAAACATAATTTTTATATAATAAAAAAAATCAAATAAAATATAAACAATCGAACGTACAAAAGTATGTTCAAATCAACGAAAAACACAAGAAAAAATAGAAAAAATAAAAACAAAAAAAAAAGAGAGGGGAAAGCAAGTGAACATTGAAACGGCCGAAGGCGAAGATAGAAACGAGACGGCGAGGCTGAAAGGACGTAAAGCCGCGTGACAATGGCTCGAAAACAGGATTTAAGGATTCTGATAGTGGGCACACCGCGAGCGTGCGCCGCCGAGAAAAGAGCGAGCCGCTGCGCTGAATTGGATCGTATTAGCCACAAAGGCACAAAAGCCTCCGCCGGGGCCAGGCTTTCGGCTTTTTCTATTCGCGCGCGGTCATCGAGTGGCTTAGATCGCCACACTGCCTTCCAATATAAAATCCGTTTTTTTTTTTTTTTATCTCTACGGGGAGGTTGCGCGTGTCCGCACACCTCGCCAACCAAGGGAATTCCCCGTGGAATCTGCTCTTAATGATAAAAGATGTAATTTGTTTGTTTAACGTTGGACTTTGCTACTTTCGTCTTAAATGTGCGCTCGATGAGAAAATTGAAGATTTAATTTGCGGGGCAAAGTGGTGAATACAAGAATGTTTCTTTGAATGTGGTAATAATTTGATCATGAAAAACGCAGTAGAATGTGAAAAACACATCGCAACGACGATAAAAAATATTTCGTTTAAATAAATAAACAGCATTTTTTTTTAATAACGTCTGTGTATTTTATTTACCTAGAAAGTATAACAAAATCACTCAATTTTTAAATAAATAAACGTTGAAACTGCAAATGGATAAATAACGGAGGTAATCTCAAACATTTGTCGGCAGATAATACACTAATGCTCAGGCTTCTATCTGATCGCTTGCTTCATTTCCGTTCTGCTACTTGAACACACTCGAGCAGCTGCAAATATTATTAACAAACAATCCTAATCGCTGTAACCGAGCTATTTTTATCTCACTCTGCAATACCAATTATCTAATTATTTTCAGTAGTAATAATCGATTACAGTCACGAAAAAAAAAAATATGCAGGGATAAATCTGTATGGAAGCGAGTGAACAATAGCAAATAATATCCTTCGCAAATTCTCTTTCTTCATCCAAAATATACACATTTAGCTGGGGTAGTCGGTGAAAATCGTTGACACGTCCGACAGCACTCGTCAATGGTCTTTTTTGTCCCTTCACAATCGATCGGATCAGTTCTTTCCGTTTGATCCCCTTTCCTCGCCTGGCATTCGAGGCATGACCCTTTTCAACAAGCAATGCATGTTAAGTTTTCGCCTTTTCCGAATGAAGGAATGAACGAACTTCGCGCCTCTCATTCAAAACGTAGAACACAATAGACATTTCCTAGCGATTGGCAACAATTTTTCCTCCTTTTGTAAAAAAGATGAGTTTAGCGAGTTTGAAGTCGCCGCGTGCAGATGCAAAATTATGGAGAGAGAAAATTATCGCCGGCATAGGCAGAGGAGCTTCTTACTGCGTCGAAACTTTAAATTAGCGTCTCCCCGGGTTGCGAAGGTGGAAAGTGTATGAGAAAACGAAATGCTGTAATTCGGACGAAGATAATTTAGATATCAAGTTTACTCGTGCGCGAGTATCCAGTCAAACAAAACCATTAGTTTGAAACACGAGTGAACTTGAAAAGGATGTTAATTGACTCTTATTTTGCCTTAAATAAAAGGACCAATGTGAATCTCATCTTTTTTTACGATTATTTATTTTATTAATATTAATACGTCGTGATTATTTACAGCTGATAATACGAAAATGATACTTGCTTCTGACGTTCACGTAACTATTAAAATATGAAGATAATGGAAACTTTTATTAAACGTTTAATTAAAATCAATCAGAACAGCAGTTTTGAAGAAACGAAAGGAATCTTGATGTTACTCTAATAAATTAAAGTGTGCCTTGGCTAAGCAGCCAGCAAGTTTGCAGGTGTTTCCATTTGCTGAAATTCAGTTTCATCAATTACTAATTTTGCACACTAAAAAATTATTCCTAAATTATCGCTAACCTTGATGTTCGCACTTGCTGATGATGACGTCCAAAGGACCCTCCAGTTCCGGATTTTTCGAGCGTACCGCGACTTCATCCACAGAACCATCTGGTCTTATCTGGATAAATTTTATTGAATGAATCATAAGATGATCCCGTTCTAATAAAAGATTTTTAAAATCACCTACCGAACCATTTTTTTTGTACAAACAAGCCCACAGACAGAAGATTTGACCAATTGTTGGACTGCTAGCTGGTTGACTGCTCAAGCCATTTTCGCTTCCTAAGATTTGCAGCATAAATATTTTATTATTTAGAATTATCAAAATTAAATAAATTAGCGCTTACATATTACCTGCGTACAATCCAACTTCTTTCAGACAAGGTTTTCTATATTCCTCTATTCTTTTCGTTTCCTCTTGCAGTTGCTTTATATCTTCCGAATAATCCTGCTTACGTGGAACAAAATCCAATGAGTTATCCGTACTTGCAATTAAAATTACTGCACAATTTAATGATGATCTCAATTTTTTTATACGTACCGCACTGATTCCGAGAAAACACATACAAAGTACTGCTATAAGAAAATTACTCATTGTATTCTTAAAGCGACAGTCAGAAAGTCCGAACTACCCGATGCGAAGTCAACGCCCGCACTGAGCCTCTCTTGGCAAAAGTCAAGCTTTAATATGCACAAAACGATCTATTATACTGTTACGTGTAATACAGTGGGCAGATGGAGACGACGCCCCGGCGAATGAAAATCAGAGTTAATAAACGCACGCGGATGCTTGTTTACAGTGAGATAACGGGTGTTTTTTAAATAAATCTTATAATTTAAGTAAGTGTTAATGTCGTAAAATTAAGTAATAAAAATTAGTAGAACTTTTACACGAAGTTCGAGTGAAAAACTTTTTGTAATAGTGAACTGACGCATTCACTTTGTATTTAATTAAATTGTAACTATTCTTAATTTTTATAACAAATTTCTTCAGCTTTTAGCTTCCCCGTCTTTTCTCTGATGGAAGATGCAGCAAGTAGTTCCAAGAGAATTTGCTTGGAGTAAAAACAAACGAGGCTTGGAGGGTAGATTTTCTATTGACGTGAGTGGCAAAGTTGTAGTATGGGGAAAAGATACTCGAACAGTAGGTCATATAACAATACAACGATAATAGAAAATTGACACTTTCTGAAATAGATTCATAAAGAAAATATCCAGAAAGGCAACCTGCGAAATAAAAAATGCAGTGCACTGCAGTGCAGTTAAAAAAATTACCATTCTGCATTATAAATTTTACTAGAATTTATTCTAGTAATATGTACTAGAAATTCTAGGAAACATTTCTTGAAATTGTAGGAAATATTTCATTTCTTGAAATTCTAGGAAGTATTTCTTGAAATTTCAAAAAATGTTTCTACAATTCTAGTACAACGTGTAATTCACTAAATGCAGTCTGTGATTCCGTTTTCAGAATAAAGAGTAAATTTTTCAAAACATTTCTGTCATTGTAATTCGATACAAAAACAGTCAATTTTTCGAACTGATAAAAAGAAGAAAAAAAAACGATTAGCTTTTAAAGGAGAGGAAGATAAAAATAGAAGGTGTGGGTGTGCGTTTGTGTGTACACAAGAGTGAAAGAGAAAAAAAGGAGGGATTGAAGTAAGGTCCGAGTCCGATATTGCCGTTGTATACCCGAGGCCATGAGCTTCTCATATCGAGTCGCAACAATGTCTCTCATAATGGTGACAGTCGTCCATTGTGCGCTATTGCCTCGAGATATCTACAAAGTATGGGCGCTCGGAAGGAGGGAAGTGAAAAAGGAACTTATAGCACTTGAATATTTCAAAAACTAAGCGCAAAGAATTACTCCCTCTACAAAAAAAGGAAAGATTTTTAAAAATATTCACACCTTTTAGAAGCCATTTGTATTTTACGAGAAATTCCCTTGACTAATTCTGCGAAACGCAGTTGAGATTTTTACACAAAGAGAAACAATTTATTCACGCGGTATAAAAAAAAATACTCGTTTCTTTCATTTTCTTTTCAAAGAAGGCAACATCTATCATCGATTATAGACAAAAAATCTCCGCGATAGCATCAATCAAATCCAAAGCATCCAGCCGTCACTGCATTACAATCCGAAAGAATTTTAGACTTTAACTCTGATTACTAGCGACACATTCGTGACTGGGCCACTTCTATTCACCTCCGCCATTCACGAATAGACCAAACAAAATCATTTTTTACGAGTTAGCCGAGCGGACGGGAAGAAAAAAGGAGCACTTCGAATCATTAGCGCGCCTGCGAAGAAAAGGCTTGAGACCC
The DNA here is from genome assembly GCA_018906775.1 of Sycophila sp. Sp_5. Taxonomy (NCBI): domain Eukaryota; kingdom Metazoa; phylum Arthropoda; class Insecta; order Hymenoptera; family Eurytomidae; genus Sycophila; species Sycophila sp. Sp_5. Next base: position 848,158 of record JACCID010000072.1, read on the forward strand.
AATGTTTTCTTTGGAGCGGGCGAAAATGTACCTACCGGCGTGCGATGATAAGGCTAAACGCCCCCTAACAACGGCACAATGCCCCCGTCAACGTCCTTAGTAGCGCGGACGAATGAAAGCACTTTTTGTCATGCGGGTGCGTTTAAGGCCGGATGCGGTCTGGTCATCCAGGATGGATCGCCGATCGATGTTTCAAGGCACGAGGAACCCATTACAAATACTTTTGCACTAAAAAAGTCGCGAAACTTATTCGAAAAGAGAAGTAATTGTACCAAGCTACTAAAATGTAATAATAGGACATTGAACCAGGAAGAAGCTGTTAGGCAGAATAAGTTGAATTTTCTATTCTTTCTGTACTGTTTATTCCGGATTCATTTTTAAGGTTAGAAATTTTGAATTGCAGAATTAACATACGAACCAATCAAGTTCAAGTTCTCGAAGCTTCGCAACTGGTCATCACTTTTTTAAAAGAGGAATACTCTAGAATTCATGACTTCAAGCACTCGATAGAATTTGAACATATAATGCCGAACTGTCCTAACAGATTATGTTCGAAAAGTCTAGGCAGCAGATAGTTACAAGGACATAACTTGTTGTTTTCCAATTTTGAATATACAAAATTTTAAAACTATATTTTGATTAAGCAGAATGTAAAGAGCGCTATAGATTTAAAAAAAGCTCATCCCAAGATAAAATTCGTATCCACAGTAACCCCAGTAAACGAGACTCATTGTTCTAGAACCTCGCCGATCTTCGCAGATCTCCTTGCCGTCAAATCGAATTTGACTTTGTTTGAGGGAAAGAGAGAAGCGGGACCGACGGGCGGCTGCATTCCGCATTCCGCGCGGCGCACCGTCGCCATCGCCATATCAAAATAGAGGCGCGCCGTCGCCACAATAACTTATTCCACCCCCGGCCACCCCCGCGAACAAAATAGCGCGCGAGCGCCCGGGTTTTAGTATTTTATAGAGTCCCGTTCGGCTTACACACGGTGAATACATCAAGCCGCCGCTGGCCGGCCGCGTGTGACTCGAATGTGCGAAAACGCCAATTGGCCCCTCGTTTGTCAGTGTGAGCGCGCGGCATCGGACGTACGTGCAGTCCGGCTGGGGGTCCTCTCTTTCGACTCCATTTCCAGCTCTTTTTCTCACATGCACGCCGATGGGTCATAGGGTGATATGTCGGATCGCGCGGGCTTGGCATGTTATTTAAAAAGGGGATGATTTACTTGCCATCGCTTTTTTGCAATATTTCGAGGTGTTTATACAAATTACAGATTCGTACAAAGGAATATTTGAACACACTGTAAGCAAAATCTAGCGCTTTGCCTTCTTTAGGAGTTGTTGGCCTGAATATGCTCGAGTACTATTTTAGTGGGCAATAATTGCTAAATTTTCGGTAGGGTTGGCGTCGTTTTTTTTTAAAGAGATTAATCACGTGTTCGTATCTTGACGACCAATCAGAATCACGCTTTGAAAGCTTCGCAATAAATGCCATCACTTTTTTAAGAGAGAATGACAAACTAGATCAAATGATGATTGGAACAATTATGCAATTGTCCGACCAAACTGAGCCTGTACTACTGAAATAGTCAAATTTAATTACACCTGAGAACGAAAATGAAGAATTATTTAAAAAAAAAAAACTTAATAGTCATTCCTAAAGGAAGTCTTCTCCAGAAGAGAGCAAATAAAAAATCCTAAGAAGCGGCTTCTTTAAAAAAAAAAAGTAAAAGTGCTCTAATAGCGTGGCGCAGACGCTAAGTACATCGGACGAAATGAGCGTCGCTCGAACGCGGCAGCAGCAGTGACGGCGGGGGTTGGGACGCGACCTAAAAGGAAAACAAAACGCCGGTCGTCGTGATTAACAGAAACAACTTGCGTGACAATAGCGTAATCAGTGCGCTTTTCGTACACTGCGAGCGAGAGGAAGCGCGGGGGTGGACGGGAGAGAAAGGCGCGTCACCCTGTCACCTCGGTAATGACAGCGATGACGCCACGTTCCTGTCCCACATCGGGCATTGTTCCATTCTCGCGCTAAACCGCCCGTATAAAGGGACAACCCGGCCGCTCGGCTGCCGATGGAAAACCTGCTGGGCACTGATTTCCGACCAATTCAATGACCTCACCGCTTTCCACGAGTCCCTCTTTCGGTAGAAGTGTTTCATTTTCAAGGTTAGGTTCACAAGACTCCTCGACTGAAGAACGGAGAATTTAGTTCCCTGGTTCAATTCAGTTTCCTTTTTTCAATAATGTGCTTAAAACTACACGATGTAACAAAATATTTTTTTATAGTAGAAATTTTATTTAACTCCTTGATGATGAATATAAAATTATTTGTGTTATTATAATCTAGCATGAGAATCTTCATTGTAGGTTATGTTTATGAGGTTAGGAGCTCTATCTCTGATCAATTTATCTCTGATAAATTTGAAAACTGGATAAATTATTATAAATAATTACATCTGTAGTGATAAAATTAGTGAATAATCCCCCAGCCAGTGGTCGTAGAGGATGCGATACTAGAATGGGGTGCACCCTAACTTAGGTAAGATTCTGAACTCTGAACGTGGCGGTGAATTTATCGGGACGTACGTTGCCAATCTGCGATTTTCGACTGAGTTTTTTCGTTTTTAATTTATCTTTTTCTTTATTTTTTAGTTTGAACGCTTTAATCGTTTTCTTAGTTTGCTTTTTTTTTCAGTTGAGGAAGTAGGGTGGTAAAACAGGCAAGACATGGCGCGGACGTCTTGCCGATGCCATGCCCGGATGAATGTCGAGGGTCACCCTACGCTCCAAGTGCTGTAGCCGGGGGTTCGCCGGCATCCCCGTACTATCGCTGTAAGGGTCCGCGCGATGAGTTATCGAAAGAAGGCGCGGATTGTTTCATTGACGAGCGCTCATTCACGCCGAGGAGCCGACGCACCCTCAGCCCGGCGCCGATGAATGCCATAATCAGCGGTCGCGTGTCGCTCCGGTCGTCCTCCGCTCTTTCGGCGCTCGGCCCCCAACTGTTTGTCGCGATCGATCGACCCACGCGCAAAAATTACGCCGCGATCACTTTTCAACCCACTGGACTGCGGTTCTAGCCCGTTGGATTATTTTTTTCCTTTTTTTTTAATATCGAACTGTGATATAAGTAAAATCGTTTCTCGAGCTTTTGAAATTGTTTTTATTCGTTTGGTAATAATAGTTTAGTAATAGTAATAATAAGTAAGTAACTAAGCAGTAAGAATATTTAATAAAAACTCACAAATTAATTGGAAGCTATTCATAGTCCATAATGATGTAATAAATCCATTAAATATTAAAAATTAAAAATATACATCATACATTCTACCTGCAATTAAAAAATAAATTAAATTAAAGTAAATAAATAACTAAATAAATAAGTAAATAAATAAATAAATAATAAGTAAGTAAGTAAGTAAGTAAATAAATAATAAATGAATAAATAAGTAAGTAGATAAATAAATAAATAAATTTGAAAATTAGTGGATGCGTAAATCACGTGAGAATCCGCGCCTCGTGATGGGTAAAACGCGTTCCCATGGACAAACACGACGAGCCTCAATGAGAAAGTAAGTCAAGTCTGAGGGTGTAGAATAATCGCCGTGTGAGCGTGCGATCATAGGGGGACGCGTGACAGATCCTTATCAGAGAAACGCGAGCTGGCTCGAGGACACCCCGTCGATTATGTGGCTCGCGCCCCTAATTTCACGGCTCCTTTCATACCGACGCGAGATTTTTTTTGTCACGATCGACGACCTAACACCACTGCGCCGCTAATTGACGTTAAACTTATCGCGGATGGCCATCTCGTCCAAGGGCTCTACCCTATTGTATCCCGAAAACTTTCGCTTCTTCTTCTTTGTTGAATATTTTAATACTCGACTGCGTTACTTTATTTATTTACAACGAAATTTTTATATTGAATACTGTTGTTACGAATGGAATTACTATTATTCAATCAAAAAGTAAATAAAATAAAATAAAAAAGTAAAAAAGCGGTTTAAATGTTTTTATTTTCCCTCTCCCTGGCAAATTCCTAATTTAGATAGGAATAACTCTAGTTTATAATAAACGATTATTATTATTTTAACATTTTCATGTAAATTAACAGCACATGCGAATTCAATCTCAATAACTTTCCTCCTGCAGAAAATTCTAAAAAAAAAAACTTTATACTCTCTAAATCTGAAAAAGTGAAAATAATCTAACTTGTATGTAACAATTCACTTAACTATTTTTTATATACGAATACTGACATATTAAATTAGTAAAATTTTATTTCACACATCCAATTAGATAAATTTTTTTCACATATTGAATTTGTCGAATTGTATTTCACACATTACGTATAGTATTTAATTAGTGGACGTGTTTTCACCTTTTAAAAATGTCACCAGTCTCATTTAATATGTGAAATTTCACATTTCCACATTTAGAGAGTAGAAAAAAAAAAAAAAAGTAATTGAAACTTCGATAACTGTACAACGATAGTATCGCGCGCATCTGACCACACGCGGCTTTTATCCAAGGAACGACGATTTGTAGCGGAGCTGCTTTTCACGGCGTCGCAGAAAAAAAAAGGCGACTACCCGCGCGTCTCGCGCATCCTTTGTCCCTTTCCCACTCCCGGGCGTCTTATCGCCGCGCGCGTCCTTCCTCCGGCCGAGCTATCGCTTTGACCCAACATCTCGATAACGGCGACGGTGGCGCGCCGGAGCAACAGGACCCGTCGCCTGACAATTGGTCCTTTTGTTGCTCGCTGGTCCGTTTTTTTTTTTTTTTTTTTTTTTTATGGCGGCAGCCGGTGAAAGGGGGGGGAGGGCTCAGGGGGTAAAGCGTGGAAAAAGCTTATTACAGGACGACGGGGCCGCGGGTCCGCCGACCAGTGACAATGGCCCGAATAAGAAGATTTCGGGAATATTACTATTGCGGATTACGCGGAACGAGTTAGAGGCGGGTTCGGTCAATAGGCGATAAGGGGGACGTTTGGGAGATTAATTCTACGGGGCGATTGATGATGCTCCTCAATTTGGTCTTTTAGGATTTATTTAGATTTTTATTGCTCCGATAGTCGGATAGATTCAAAAAGGAATTTATGCGAATATTGGTTTGATTCGTTTTCTTTTTTTTACACACTTTTTTTTGTTGTATTTTAGGTATTCTTAATAAAGTACACGTTTTGGCTTCTTTTGCTTTTATCTACAAACTTCTCCCTCAGTCTTAATGATCAGGAATTAAAGTACTACCCTATCGTGTATAAATTGCAATTAAAAATGTTTATAAATCTCGTACTTTATTTTCTACGTGATATTTATTCCCTGTACTACGTTAAGAGTAAATACTTGAAGTTATTAATAAATGATTATTATTATTATTACTATTTCCATGATTTGGAAAAATATAAAAAAGAAAGTATTCAATCATTACAACCAGATTCACTATCACACGAATCACCACCCCTACAAAAATAAACATAAATCCTCGTGTAAAAAAAACGAAAAAATTCCATTCCGTGAATTTTGCACTGATTTAAACAGTGATTATTACGTTCACTGATTAAAGAGTGTCATTTCACTTATATCCATTCAGTGAATATTCGCTTTAAAACATGACCTCAACATACGCTAAAACGATTGGAGTAAAATTTCACTCTTAGTTTATAGTGAAATCACTTACGGAGTTAAAGATCACTCCAATAGAGTAAAATAAAATTAGAGCGAAATTTTCACTCAAATAGAGTACATTTTCACTCCAATAGAGTAAATTTTCACTCTAAGTCACTCCAGCAGAATTGCCCTGTATCCTCACTAACGGAAATAGTACGAATATTCAGAGAAAAACGGTGAGAGTTCGTCGAAGAGAATTGGGAGAGTAAGGAATCCTCCCCCAAATGCTGCAACCGTCGCATCCCGACTGCAGCGACTTGGAAATTTTTGCGCCCTCGCATCGTCTGGGTGGTAGGCTCGCGCGTCACCTGTTGCTCAGGCGCGTCCGCCATGGCGCGTAGGTGCGCACGACCAATCCAATTGCGGGCCGGAGCAGCGGGGCGCCGGCGCTCCCCATTGGCCGGGCGGCGCCCTCCCACGCACCCCCGACCGTGGCGCGCGCGCTCGAGCCCGCGGGAGGACGCGCACACTGCTCCGCGGGATCTCGGCCTCTCCTCATCCTCGGCCGACGGTCTCGAGCGCGCGGTACCCGCGACCACCACCTCCTCCAGTGCCGGCGATGCGCGTGGGGTGCTCGAGGCTAAGGGACGTCCTGGCGACTGGTGCAATTCCACGTGTGCAATGTTTTCTGTGATCGGTGTAAGGTATGTCCTTGTTTACTCCAAATTACGAAATTACTTCAAAACGCAGATTCAACTCTTCAATCATTACGAAATTACTTGAAGACACAGATTTAAATCTTTAATTACTATGAAATTATTTGAAAACACAGATTGAATTCCTTAATTTTTATGAAGTCACTTGAAAACACAAGTTTATATCTTTAATTATTACGAGATTACTTGAAAACACAAATTTAATTCTTAAATTATTACGAGATTACTTGAAAACACAAATTTTAATCTTTAATTATTAAGAAATCAATTGAAAGCACGAATTTAATTCTTTAATTGATTTGACGTTGATAGAATATTATAAGGCAAATTTTACTTTTGTCTTTTACACGTATACAATAGTGATAGTGCCAAAATAAATAGTCAAATTTTCTTAGTTTTTAAGTAATTAGTTTTTTAAGGTCTTAGTTTTGTGTTGAGCCAGACCAACAAACAGGAAATTTTTCTTCCTCTGCTGCGTTTTTATTAAATAACGTTACATGTAATATGCATTTGTATCAGTTATAATTGTGTGTTCTATACTCTGATAATAAATAAATAAAAAAGAAAAATAAATAAAATTTATTTACAGAATTAAATTAATCAACTCATTTTCTCTTTTCTTTTCAGGAAGATTCATGGAATGATGGAAGCGTAGATCAATCGAAGAAACAAATTGAATGAAATTGACGTAAACCAGTTATGCTCGATAAAATAAGCTCAGTGAAATACAAAATTAAGGAGAATATAGTAGATCAGTGTTTAGTGAAATATTGCCATCAAGACTGTAGAAAATGAACTCGTGAACTGCAATTGCAATTAACCGATCGTTGACGTACTTAAATCCCTTAAAATTTTATCTCTAAAAAAATTGATTATCGATACAAGTGCAATAAAAGTTCAAACGGATGCTAAAATGTCTTCGAAAGCATTGCACAACGAGCACATCAAGCGGCCCATGAACGCGTTTATGGTTTGGTCTCGTGGGCAGCGTCGGAAAATGGCTCAGGAGAATCCGAAGATGCATAATTCCGAGATATCCAAGAGGTTAGGCGCCGAGTGGAAGCTCCTCAGCGAAGGCGAGAAACGTCCATTCATCGACGAAGCAAAAAGATTACGGTACGTTTTATTAAATTTTTTTTCTTTTTTGAAAAATAAATTTCCAAGTTCCAACAGTTTAATAACTGTTAACTTTTCATATTAATTATATGAAATCTGTAATTTAGTTTTAAGTTTGTTATACTAAATTTGTGATTTTCATTTATACTAAGGACAAATCGTCGAATTTATTGAGTAAATAAAATAGTAAAGGTGATCTTCGGATTAACTTTGGTGAATTTTATATTGTTAAATTAGAATTTTTTAAATATATTTGAGGGTCCAAGTAATTTTTTATTTCACGTAACTATACGACGTTATAAATTTTATTCGAAGCACAAGACAAAATATTTTAATATTAAGTACCTGAAAATCTCATTGAAATTAAATGATTGACACAAATATAAATCCGTGCGCGTTTAATTAAATTTATATTAAAGACACTGACTTTGGACTACATCCTCAAAGGATCTTGCATAGTTTTTTGTCACGATTTCGAAAATTTATTGAATTATTCATATTATTCTTCAGATTTGATACTCTTTTAACCTACTTAACTAAAAAAAAATAATTTCAACGAGTATTTATTTAAAAAACAAAGTCCAGTTTGATAAAAGGAGACACCTCGTCGCATCGCAATTATATCCATCGATTAAATCAAGCCGAAAGCACATCAAATTTAAAATTTCAGCGGCGCGAGAGCCTCGAAACATGAAAATCGGCGGTCGACGGAGAATAAAATGAAATTAGCGATGATAGAGTGCGGGGCACAAAGAGGAGCCAGGCAAGTAGTGGCTCAATCATCGTTCCGATTGATTGGAGCGCGCGGCGCGGCTGAATGCGACTTTTTTCCTCAGTCTAATTGCACTTTAGCGCGACGCAACACTCGAGCGAGCGAGAGGGAGCGAAATTATTGCGCTGGGGTGTCTCGAAGGGAGATACACAGTGAAGAGAATGAACAGGGGGTTGCTCGACTACACTACCTCATAATACCGTACATTGTTGCTTATAAGCTGTGGGCGTTTCGATGTCTCACCCTTTCTTTTCTCGCTCGCCATTTCACTCGTTTTTAATAAATTATATTTTTCAGCCACAGTTTACTTCTTTCTTTGTGCTCTCTAAATCTGAAAATGTGAATTTTCACATATTCGCTATGTGAAAATAATTTAACTTACAAATATGTGAAAATTCACTTTACATTTTGAATTAGTGTATTTTGTTTTTTTTTTTCATATTAAATTAGAGACATTTGATTTTAAATATTCAATTAGTCAACATATTGAATTAGTCGAATTTTATAAAAATAAAATTTTAATTGACTTATTAAAATTTATTTTTGTCGGAAAATTTAGGCGTTACTGTCCAGAATATATTCAATTCTATTCTAAACTTTACGACAGGGAACTTGTAACTTTAGAATAGAATAATGAAAACAGACACTCTGCATCTAATTTAAAAAAATTGCCAATCAAACTATATTGGACCACGAAAATCGTACTTGTGTAAGAAAATATTAGCGATAAAGAGAAAATAATTCCTATTCAATCTTGGACAATTACAAGATAATTTTTAAGCACGCGCCACCCTCCGTCAGGTCCCTTCGCTAAGCCGCACCGTGCCGCCAATATCGGTCGAGGGTGAGAGGGGGGTGCGCACGAAGCTTCGCTGCATTTATACCCCGGGCCTCTTCTTTATTGCCGCCTATGAATATTTAATCACTGTTATGAGTTTATTTAGCCGAGCTAAGCTCTCGCGGCGATTCCCATCGGGGGCCTTCGAATTATCGCCTCGGCAAACACTGTAGTCGTCGCTTCGCTTTGTACCTGCCACTTAAGTCCCGCTTGTCCCTTGGATGCTATCTTTTTTATTCTTGAGTTATAGACTCGAGTTTTTTACCTTGTGTAATCGTGAATTATTTCCATTATCGCGAGAAATGGTGATTTCGAGTTTTACCCATCGATATTTTCGTTTTTTTCATCAAATATTGCACAGAATCATGTAAGATTTTGCAGATGTAGTCCAAACTAAACATGTCCTGATGAAAAAGTGAAGAAAAAAATATTATCAGATGGACAAATAATTTTTTTATTATTTTACGAAGAAATGCACTAAGCGCAATTTTATTATTTTCGATTTGGAGTACATCTACAAAATCTTTGATTCTGCACAGTGATCGACGAGAAAATCGAAAATATCCATCGATAACACAGGACTCCGTGCTCCCTTAAGGGTTTAAAAAAATTGTCGTAAGCATCTCATCTGCTTGTAATAACGGCAACATTTTTTGACGAAATAAAATTTTCGAAAGAAATATTCTTCGGTCATAAAGAAAAAAGGATAAACAACAAAACTATTCGTATATCAGGTAGAAAAAAAAGCGCAAGAAGCTAAAAAAAAGAAGACAATTTCCAGCATCGGTATAAAATTATCCGCAAGCATACATACCGCGTAAAAATAAAGCTGAAATTGAATATTTTTATTTCGATCCGGTGGAACCTTCCTATTCTCGTGGCGCGTGTACTTTGAGCCGCTCGCGCGCGCGCGAAAGTCGGAATCCTTCTTTTATTCTCTGGAGCGCGGGGAGCTGGATTTTTCGCGCCGCGCGATATCGTCGCGCCGCTTTCAGGAAGTCTAGTTGCTGGCCGGAAATTGAAAAGACGTGCATTCGATTTTTCACGAAACAAAATAAAACGAGACGGACTGTGAAGAAAATTTCGGGAAATTGAAGGGAGCGACGAAACAATCGCTGAGAGGGTTGATAAAAAGAAGAAGAAAAACATCGTCAAGTTCGTTGAGGAAAAAAGATAATTATTTCGTGTTTTCGTGCGAAGATAGTCGAGTCGCTTGTTCGAATTAAATATATAAAAAAGCGACGTGAATGAAACTCAATTTTTGTTTGCTCCTAATATTTATCGTACCGATTATAAGTTATATTGATTTTTATTATTAATTTTTACTCGCTCGGTTGAATTTTTTTTTATTTCTCAGCCAAAGTAAATACGATAGCAGTCCACGATACACAAATACTTCCTTTAACCGCGTCTGAAACGTACATTATCCTAGTGATGTTTGTATTGATAAAAAAAAAGTCGATGGCTGCCAATCGCCGATAAAAAAAACCTTCATTCAAGAATTTTATTACCAAACTACCGTCGCACTCGATCATCCCAAAACCTGGGCATTTAATTAACCACAACGGAATACAAATCATACAAATGATAATCCAGCTTTGCGTAAAGGCATCCAAAAATTTATCACCCTAATCAAATTTATTGCCCGAGATACCCAAAACAGCCACTCCCCCTCGAAATAATGCTGCGCTTAATCCCCGCCTCGGAATGGGAAGAAACATTCCAAAAAAAAAGGCAACGTAAAATAACGCACGCGTTAACTTTGCATGGAAAATGTTACGAAAATCGCGCCTAATCTTCTTATACAAAATCAAGAGACGCGCGGTTCCCGCGGCTCGCGCGTCGAGAATAAAGTACGTGCATGCATAAAAAGAGGAAGAGGGTGGGGGCGAGGGTTCGGGGGGGGAGGAGGGGCGGCAGACATTCTGCGACACTCGCGAAACAAAATGGAAGAAAAGAGGATCGGAATAAAGGGACGACCGCGAGGGGAAAAACACACTGGGCGCTTTTCGTTTAAAAAAGATACGTGCGATATTACCGAGGGAAAACGGGACAAGGCTATTGTTGGCCAGGAAGTGTTCCACGTTTCAAACGTTTTAATTGTATTTTTATAAGAATAAACCTTTTATCAGTTGTGTTCATTCGCCAAGTATTAATTTTTTATGTTCTCTATTGCTGCGAGTGCAAAATACATTCAACGTCCTTTTAAGTCTTTGATCCTTTTCTAAAATTCAGAGTTTCATTATTTTCTTGCGAGAAATTAAAACAATTCTCGGACAAAAAAATAGTAAAATCCATTTTTTTCGATTAGCGCAACAATAAAATATGATTCAAAGTGAAATTTTCTTTTTCTCGATTAGCGTAACAATAAAATACGATTCTAAGTAAAATTTGCTATTCAGAGTATCATTATTTTGTTGCAAGAAATTCAAATAATTCTAATGTATGAAAAAATAAAAGTAAAGTCCATTTATTCGATTAAGGCAACAATAAAATACATTCAATGTCCTTTTAAATCTTCGTCCCTTTTATCTTTATCCTCTTTCACATTTTCTTTCATATAAATTCTATTTATTCTGAACACTATACACACCATCTGTAAATTAATTTTGCCACTGGCTAAATAAACGATTTATCTATCTATCAACATTTTCCAAAATTCAGAGTACATCATTATTTTCTTAGCAAAAAAAATCAAACAATTCTAAAATAAAAATTGAATTATCTATCTATCAAGATTTTCCAAAATTCAGAGTACATCACAATTTTCTTACAAAAAATTCAAACAATTCTAATAAAAAAAAGTTCATTTTCTCGACCGGCGCAACAGTCGAGAAAGAGCGACACGCGCGAAAGACAAGGGAGAAGGCCGGGGATGGTGCGTATAAGGAGGCATCGCCGCTAAATCCATTTTTACGGCGGCCGCGAAGAAAAGGGCGGCCGTCTCATTTTCGCGGCTCGTAAAATAAAAAGCGGGATGATAAAGTCATTCCGCCAAGGGCGGGCGAAGGGAGGGACGGAGCTCAAGGGGCGGGGGGGGGGGGGAGGGCAGGGCCTCGTCCCGGCGCGTCACGCCGGCCCCCGCGACCTAATCTGTCCGCGCCGAGTCACAATGTGGCCCTCGAGATAACAAATAAAGCCCCATTGTCGCAATTGTGTGGATTTAAAAGGATTTGCCGGCGCCTCCCACCCTTCACTTTTCCATCCCTTCCCCGGGATGCCTCCTTGCCGCTGCTGTGCTCGCCCTTAGAAAGTGAGTCCGCGTGTCTGTTGACTTTTTTTTAAGCCAGTCTTCGATTTTTTCTTTTACATTCTTAAAATACTGAGGAATTGGGACTGTAGCGACGGAGGCGATTGACGAGGTGATTTGAAAGGGTGGAGTAGAATAAATGAAAAATAAGGCATTTATATGTGATACGATCGCTTGAAAGTTCTCCGTGAAATTTTGACTATTTGAATAAACTAAAAAAATAAGGTTTTTCACTTTTGAATGGTGAAAATATCATTTTTTCTGTAGTGATTATTCGATGAGTAATAAATGAACCTTCATTTTCACTATTTAAAAAGTAAAATTTTCAATGAGAACTTCTAAGTAAAATAGTTCGAGTTAAATTTCACTCTTAGTTTATAGTGAAACACTCGTAGAGTTAGTTTACAGTCTACTTCATATTTTATATACTTTAAAAAAGTAGTAGATTATGCACCCCAGGAGTAAAAGTAAAGAATATCTCAAATCAAAATAAATGTACAGTACGCAATTAAAAAAGATTTTTTTTCGAAAATTTCGATGCTAATTCATACTCGCATTAAAAAAAATAAAAATACACTGCACATCGATAACTGGAAGTTACGTGAAATATGAATCTTGACTAGCACAATTTCTGGTCCCGCGAACTAATCTTCCCCCCTCATAAATCGCGATGCAACTCGCGTCTGGCTCCCAGCAGCTTCCGCGTTTCAGCATCCCGAACACGCCCTAAATAAAAAGTCAGCGGGCGCGAGCGAAACGGACAATCCCGGACGGTCGAAAAAAAAAACTAAAAAAATAAACAAATAAAAAGCTTGGAGAAACGAGAGATGATCCGTGCGATCGGAGCGCGCTGCACTTTTCGCCGACGTTTATCAGGCGGTACGCGCGCGAATTTCAAAAGATTACGCGGCCCTGATGTTTATGCATTTATGCTGAATTATTGTAGCAGCGCGCGCGCGGCTTTACCAATGTTTATGCTGATTTACGCTTTGTGCTATCTGCCGGGACACATTGTCCCGGAATTATTATTCCGCGCCTCCTCCCGGTGTACCCCCGGCGGGTGCGCGCGCGTCGACCAACTCTTGGGAGCTTTCGTCGCTGCACTTTCTCCGCCTTTTGTTTCGGCCGGCCTGCGAGCTTGCGGCTAATTCGATTTGCATACGCGCAAGCGACTCTTTCTCCCTCCCCGTTGATTTCGCCGCGGCAGCCTCCGTTCGCTCGAGTGTTTATCTCCGAGGCGCGCGAGACGTGTAACTCTTAACTTTTCGCATTTTGAACGAAAAAAAATTTAAGTTAGGATAAAGTTTACCCAAAGTTCGTGTTTGACAGTCGTTCATGTGAACACGGGCAATGAGACTAAATGATAAATAATTTTGATTTATCTCAATAGAGAAACTACTTTTGTAATTTTTACTAGTTCAATAAATTCAAATTCAAATTCAAAGTATTCGTACATTTTACTCTCTAAATCTGAAAATGCGAAATTTTCACGATTCGTTATATGTGAAAATAATTTAACTTATAAATATGTAAAAAAATTCGCTTTATTATTTTTAATATGTGAATATTAACATATGGAATTAGTGAACTTTGATTTCATACATGCAATTAGTCAAATTTGTTTCACATATTGAATGTGTCGAATTTTATTTCACACATGTGTTCACCTTTTCAAAATGACACTATTCACATTTAATACGTGAAATTTCACATTTTCATATTAAGAGAGATACTTTCGACGTGAATTCCACTTGTTCATATTTAGAGGGAGGGTCGTAATTTTTACTTGAAAAAAGACGTTCAGTGCATAACGCAAGCCCAGTGTCAAGCTGCGAGCGACGAAGCCTCCTGAAAACGCGGCGAAGATAAAATCTCCCGCGATAAAAGCCACGACAAAAAAATAAAAAATAAGAGAATCCACAAACGGTGCACCGGGCACACACGGTGTTATTTCCTTTCGTCTTAACATTGTCCTCGGCTCGCGCCTCCACAACAGCTCGAATTGTCCGGGGTGCGCGCTCGCAGATAAGGCACTTTTTTCCCTCTGTTTGACTTTGCCTCGGATGAAAAAGAAAATAGACGTATCATTCGCGCGATGCACCTCGTTGAGATTACGGCCATTCCCAGAAACGAAGACGCACGCGCCCTTATCGTCCACCAGGTACGGGCCTCCTTATCGCGGATTTTCGTGCGTCTCTCTTTATTTTTACACGCGCCGAGCAAGACGGAGAGACTCGCTTATCGCCCCCACCCCCCGAGATGGATCTAAGCGCTTAGGCAAATAGCCTTTGATTCGTGAGGAAAAGAGAGGCGCAAGGGCAGCTCGACCGTAACATTAACCTTGGCCGAGTCCATGTGGAAGCGCTTCGACTGTTTGTTCTATAGTTCGACAAGGCGATCGGTTGGCGATCGGAGGTGGACTCGGCGAAGCGCGAATGCGAGGACTTCGTGAAATCAGCGTTGATAAGACGCTGGGAGTTGACTGAAGTGATAAAAGCGGACGAGGAGCCGCAATATCTTTCCTTGATTCTGCAAGCTTTTTTGTAAACTCTTCTTTCGGAAATAAGCAGCAAAGAAAGGAAACTGAGCGGTGGATTTTTATGTAAAAAAAGGAATAGTGGTTTGACTTGAAATTGACGAAGCTGCAGGAAGATTTGTAATCCGTGGGGGCGCGCGTTGCGATCCGTTAACGCATTTTCTAATCCCTCCGCCGGATTTCCATATGGTGCAAGCGGCAGCGGTGCCTTACAACGAGCCCCCGGCCACCGAGGGTCGAACTATCGCCGGCGAAAACAAGCCGCACCGAGACAAAGGTCGCAACGCTTTCACAGCGAACCACCGGCGTGACCCCCAAGCTCGAAAGGCGCGACCTTTGACACGTCGATGAATGCGGACCGACGCGATACGTCGGGCGTGAATGCGGTTCTACGTGGGGTTGCGATTTCTCCCCCGCGAGGCACTAGAAACTAACGAAAACATTTACCAAGCTTCATTTTATATTCTTTGAAATTTTAATATTCAAACTATTCTGGTGGAAACGTTTTTCCGAAATTATTTCTTTAATTTTGAAAACAAATCCTCTCTGGTAGAAGATAAACCAACCAAGATGACCTACTGGCTAAAAGTTCGCCAACGACGTTGACCAGTTCATGTTATGATTGACCAGCGTTCACCGCAGTTGGCCAAACTTAATAAAAATGATCAACAACTGGTGAAACAATTAGCCAAATTTGATAGAAATGGCCAACGACTGGTGAAACAGTTAGCCAAACTTTATTAAAATGGCCAAATGTTGGCGAAAGTTTCCACCAGGATAAAAATAAATAAAAACAAGTAACAGAAAGAAGCATAAACAGAACAGGAAGAAAAGAAAGGCAGACACCACTTCCACGGCAAAAGCCACGCGCCACCCGGGATCCTCCCTAAAAGTCCTAGTCAGGGTCGCGAGGCTTCATTGTGTCTCACCTCTGGCTCCCTTTATCTCTCGCTCGAGAAAAAGAAAGCAGGCATAAAGAAGGAGGAAGAAAAGGAGCCCAAGCGACGCGCATAATGGGGCATTATGCGCGGCCGAGATATCGAGCAGCCTTCCGCGCGTTTTGTGTGTACAAGATACTTATAACAAATAGCCCGGGCGCACGGGCTCTATCGGGCCCGGAGAATGCGCGCGATAAAGAGCCGTAAAGTGCGCGCCCGATTATAATTCCCTGCGCGCGGTGAGCGTGTCACTCCCCGAGGTGAAGAGCGAAGAGACAGTGGAGTCCCTTTTTTGCGAAATTTCTATGGAAATTGTACTTTTTTTTCGTGCACTTGTTCGATCAAAATTCAACATACAGTTGGAATTTGTTTATTCATATCGTAGCGCACTGAACAGGGTTTTGAAAAAAAAATGTTATGTATCTGGGAACGTGACCGTACACTGGACTCTGAAATGCAATTCTTTAACTACCCTACTGTATCAGAAAAGTTTGGAAATAAATCTATACGTGCAACAGAATTTTCTGCAGTTTTAGCAAATTTTATTGAAAATCCCTTTGAATTATGAGGCTACTGGTTCAGACATCAACATCCTAATTTCACTCCACGTGGTGAAGAGGGAAGAGTTTTACGAACACTTTTTACGAAATTTTTGTATATAGCAATCGTATTTTTTCGATCAAAATTCAACCAATTTATCGACTGGTTTATTCATACCATAGCGCACTGAAAAAAGTATTACAAAAAATTTTATTTATCTGGGAACGTGACCACACACTGGACTCTCAAATAAAATTTCTTAACTACCGTATACTGTACAGAAAATGTTATTGTATACTTTGAGAACAATTCTATACATCCCTAGAATTTTATTTCAACTTGCTTTAAATAATCATGAAACTACTGATCGAGATGAACATCAAGCTCCTAATTCAAATTCGACGAAAGCCTCGCTGTAGAAGGTAACTAAGCCAACGTTCTATTTGGGGTTCCAGGGCGCTGCACATGAAGGAGCACCCCGACTACAAGTACCGTCCACGGCGCAAACCGAAATCCGTGATAAAGAAGGAGAACAAATTTGGTTTCGCGGTCTCGCCTCTTGCGATGTCGAGCGCCGACCACCCTGGTCACCACCCCCTCGGTTCGATATCCCGAGGACTGCTGCCACCCCTGGGGCCGCCCGGAATGAACCACCCTCTCATCGGCCACACCGACGATCTCAAGATACCCAGGTTCTTTCCACCCTTCCCCTACCCCCTCTACCCCATCCAACACAAGATGAGCGACGACTTCAGCGGGGGCAAACTGGCTGCCGATTTGGCTCTGCAGGCGTTCTATGGGTCCGGGGGTACCTTCTACTCTGGACATCAGGGTGTCGCATGGCCTAGTCTAACTGCGCCCAATTGTCTTCAGGTACGAATTTTAGAATTCATTTAATTTGTTTAATTTTTCAATCATTTTACACGATCTTCCTTTATTTGTATTATTCAAAAAATAATCCTCTCTTAAAAAAGTGATGACCGGATGTTGCGAACTTTTGAAAACGCGAACTTGATTGGTTCGTAGGTTAATTCCGGAATGGCGCTGATATTAAAAACTGCTAACCTCAAGAATGAATCCGAAATAAACAGTAAAGAAAGAAAATGTAGCGTGCGAATTCATCCAAATATTTATTTTATTATTTATCTAATAAAATTCAACGGACTAGAGTCCTTACGATTACATTTGGAAATTACAAAATTAACTTAAAATTAGGTACAAAAAACAAAAGTGTAATATAATTAGAAAACTGACATACACACAAGAGAATATATAAATCCTAATTATCTGAACAAGAGTTTAATTATGAAAACATTTGATCCACTCAGACACATGATATAAAGAGGCACTACTCAATTAATATGTGAAATATATAAATATGTGAAAATTTCACATTTAGAGAGTAAGAGCAGCGAGATTAAACTAAACTAAATGTTGAAGAAAGATATTCACGTGACCCTCCCACGAATTTATTGTCCACAGGTAAACTGCGGCTGCCCCAGTCCCTCGAAGGACCAAAAGAGGCCAGGCCTCCTACCAGGCAAGCCCGAGGAGCGTCCCTTCCCCAGTCCAGCGCGCCCAGAGGATGACCGCTTCAGCCTGGAAGGCAAAGAGACCAGTTCTTACCGCAGCAAATTCTCTGATGACTCCTCGCACGAAACCTCCTCGTGCGTCGAACGCTCCCAGACGGCGACCGGAGGCCACCCCACGGACGACGACAAGTCCCAGGACGGCCGGTACTCCAGCGCGTCCTCGTCGTCGCCCGTAGTCCTGGAGCCTCCCCGGTCCACGGCCTCGACGACGACGACGCCGCCGCGCACCAGCTTCTCGGTGCAGAGTCTCGCGGGCAGTGCCACGAGCTCACCTCGCGGCCACGTCATATGAAGGCCGCTCCCGGTTCTCCCGGACATCAACTTCCGGGGGAACCTGGCGGCCGCCTGGAACGGGCCCGACTGGTGGCGCGGCGCCGTGCAGGTGCCGTCCATACTCTCGCCAATACCCGCCCAGGTCACCGCCACGAACCTCAGCGCCACCGCCAATCAACCTGGGGGTCTGTCCGCCTCCCCGGCGTCCAGCATTAAGAGCCTGGAGGACGAGGCCAGGGGTTTGGCCAGGAGCACGACGAGAACCTCCTCTATTGCCGGTGCACAGTAAGCTGCTCGTTCGCTCGATATCCAAACTTTTTCACGGATGTTTTTTCTTTTTTTTTTGGGGAAGCGATGTGTATCGGATCTCTAGTGCTCTTGGATGAATCGTTTGAAGAGTTTTTTATAAAGAAATTTAAAGGTTTTTTTTTTCAAAATGTGTAGCACGAAAGCTCGGAAGAATTATGTTTTGCGGATTTAAAAGACGAAAGAAATAATTTCAAAGATAAAGATCTTGTGGATTAAGTTTTAAAGCTAAAATTTTAGTGGCAGTAGATTTCTTAAATTTCACTTTTCACAGTGGACTATGAAGAATTTTCTGAACTTTTTTTTATGAACAAACTCAAAGGATTCTTCCTCAATATAAGTAGCATAGAAGCTCGTAAGAATTTTGTTTTGTGAATTTAAAAGATTCAAGATGAAAGCTAAAATTTTAGTTACCGTAGGTTTTAATAAACTTTGCAATTCACTATTTGAAGATGAAAACTAAAGAAATATAGCTTTACATAAATTTTACACATCTAATGCAGTAATGGAAACGCTCAATGAAAGAAACGGTATAAAAAGACTAATAAAAAAAAACTTCGGTCATATACAAGTAGATGCAATTCAATTTCCTCCATATGAAGTAAAAGCGATTCGTAAAAATTGCATCATTTCGGAACGCTACAAACGATACAGGATCCAAGAGCGCAGAGGAGTTCGTCGAAGCACCCAAGCAGCTTTGGCCACATGAGCGTAACGCGCATTTAAATTGAAAATATCTCTCGTTGTTTTCTTCCCAACCAAATCGATTCCACTGGCACAAGCGCTCCACGCAGTTTCCCCCCTTAAAATTACAAAGTTCCAAGTTTCTCTCCACGCGTAACCCGAATCCCAGCGGCGAACAGCGAAGAGTCGCAAAAAGAAACGTACGCGACGAATCGAATCGGTGCATTTCCTTCCCCGGCAATTTTTTGGTCATTAAACAGGGAAATGAGAGGACGCGCCTCCGCGTACGCGAAAAATTGCATTTTATCGCGCATCAAAGGAGGAGCGGCACAACGTCGCGGAATCGATGGCCGCGCGGGAAAATCCCTACAAAGGCGCCGCCTCAATTTTCATGAGGCGCATTATGCCCGCCGCTCCACGCTTATTCCCGGGGCGCGCCCGAAAAAGCTCCGGCGCTTGCAAATCTGCCGGAGCCTTTGCCGGGCGCCCATGCGAAATAAGCCCGCAGCCGCGTGTGTGTGTGTGAGCGCGAAAAATTCGAGGACCCTCCAGGCCGAGGCGTTTTTCTGCGGGATAGGCGCCGGGGGTGCGGAATTCTCTTGTTTACTCAAGGGCGACGGCGTTTGCTGCAACGCTCCGGAAAGCGGAAAATTCACGGAATAACGGGAATATGATTTTTTATCCATTCGTTGATTATTATGCTCGAGAGTTAGATATGAAAACGATGGAGATTGTTTTATTTAGTTTTAAAGATCTGTGCACGTTATTTTTTGTTTAGCCCTGGAAGGGGCTCTGAAAGTCAATTAAAAATTCAAATTTCGCGCCTTAGTATAGCAGACGAAAAAACAGTGTGTAAATCCGTTAACTAACGATTTATCATTTTACAAAGTTTCAAGTTCGAATAATAACTCCTTGATAAAAAAAAGCTTGAAAAATGTAAAAAAAAATCATATTGTTCAAGTTTCTCTCATCCAAGTATTGTTACATGAATTTGGAACTTTATAAAATCGTAAATCGTTACCTAACGAAGGGCAAGGTTCTCGTGGATTCTCGATATTTCGTTTATACACTTTTTTACCCCCTTAAAAAAAGTTTTATATTTTGACTTTTTTTTTGAGGTAAGGGAGCGAAGATAAACTTGGAATGCTTTTTATAAAAATCGACTAGTTTTTACAATAAATTCACGAGTGAATAGTACCAGTGGAAAGAAAAGTAACTTAACATTTTTGCGCATGTAGTATTTAATCTCGATAACGATGATTTACTTAAACCGTGCAAATACGTTGTTAACAAAGTTTTTCTTTATCGGATTAAAAATTTATTGCATATGATATATTATAAGGACATTTTAAGTCTCGTATGTTCCTACTTGTTACTACTTAAGTTTAGAAAACTAGTTAC
The DNA here is from genome assembly GCA_018906775.1 of Sycophila sp. Sp_5. Classification (NCBI taxonomy): domain Eukaryota; kingdom Metazoa; phylum Arthropoda; class Insecta; order Hymenoptera; family Eurytomidae; genus Sycophila; species Sycophila sp. Sp_5. The sequence continues at coordinate 868,737 of JACCID010000072.1, forward strand.
CTTTTGGAAAATAAAAAAAAAGTGTCCTTCGAGGCATTGGAAATCTTCTCGACTGAAAACTTTTTTCTAAACGTACTCTTCAAAGTTTCCAATGCCCCGAAGAAAGAAATCTGTGTACAGCTCATTAAAAAAAATTAGAATCATAACTACTGTGTACGATACGTAATTAAGGTAACCCCTATTGATTTACCAGCAATGTTAACTTTACTTAATTACGAATTTTTAAAAAAAAATCTTTTTTATCGCTGTTTTATATGTTTATTTACTCCGACGACTTTAATTATTTATCGCGTAGGATTAGTTGCGCTGAAAAACTGCATAAATCGATGTAACGTGGCGATTTATTATGTACGAGCGCGTGCCAAATTATTTACTTCCGAAGACGTAGAATTTTTAACGATAATGTTGACTTATTTTTAATGTTATTTTTTTATTAGTTGAAACAAGAAGTAGTCTATCAACAGTAGCACGAGAGATTAATAAACAAGAATAGAAATTATAAAATTGTAAAGTAGTCCAAGTTCTGTGATCTACGATAAAGTGCAGTAGTTACTTATAAAAGTAAAAGATTAAAATTTATATCACTCCAACGACTGTATAAAGCATTGGAAAAAAAATTTATCGTCACTCGAAAAAATAAAAACTGTAAGCTCTTGAAAAGTGTAAAAGACAGGCGTACAATGAAAAATGTGTAAAATTTTTCGGTCGATCGCGTGATTCGCAGTCACACGCACCTCTAGGTTTAATCGACTACGTTTTAACGTCAGAAATAGTTGCATGTAGCAGTCATCATTACAAGTAAGGAAAAAAAAATTGTAGCTGCATTACCACATGTTTGCATCGATCCTGTCTACAATACTGTAAGAATTCGTAATTTACGTAAGAATTAGATGAATGAAAAATCTTATTGTTAAATGTCACTCGTGACGTTTCTCTGTAATATAATGACATTTGTAAATAAATTTTAAAACGAAATTATCACATTAAACATATTTATTTAAAATTGCCTCTAAACTTCTTTTTATACTTTCCCTATATATTTTGTTTTTTAATTTTAATAACTAAACAATTAAGCAGACTTTTTATTTACTTGACGCTAGTATTATTTTATATCAAGTGTGGTTGCTTCGAACCTGTCGAAAAATTCCCCAGAATATTTATTTATTTTTTATTTATTTAATAAATTCGACGATCGATTTATCTTTAGTATAAATGAAAATTACAAGTTTCTTATTAATCAACTTAAAAACTAAATTTTAATAACAGATTTCATATAAACAACAGAAAAGCTAACAATAATTAAAATTATGTTGACAATTGGGTGTACGCAAAAAGTTTGTAAATTAATCAAACTTATATATGTAAATGATTTCAAAGCGGAGTGTACTTAGAATACGCTAAATTCTCTCTTAAAAAAGTTGAATTCCAGAATGGCGCTAAAATTCAAAATTACTAACTTCAAGAATGAATCCGGAATAAACGCAGTAAAGAAAGGAAATTGGATTTTGCTCGTTAAAATACAGATTTAACACATTTTGTTAACAGTAGCTCCTGAATTTTCTGGCAGGGGAACAAAAATTTTTTTTGCGACATTTTTCTCCATCCCTAAGACTTGCTTTCTCCGTAGCCTTCGCGAGAAACTTAAAGCGCGTGACTTTTCATCGGCGACTAAAAGCTAATTAAAAGGCTTACACGTGGCCCTCATTATTCCTCCCGCTAATCTAAATGCGGAGTCTCGATTAACGCGAGATTAGCCGTAGCGCGGGGCAAAATGACAAATTCGCGCTTCTCGCGCGATTGAGTGCGCCGCGGAATTAATTCCGCTTACCCTGGCGCTTAATACTCCCTTGGCGGTGCACGCGCGTCCCGTATATACCGGGGCGAATTCGCGCGGCGGAGTTTAATTGGCGGTTTCGACGATAACATCGTTACTCGCATTATGCGTGTCTGCTTCTTGTCCCGGATGGCTTTAATCAGTTAAAGGCGAGACGATCAGCTCGATCGCGACTCGCTGTTCGCCCTCACTGTGCGAAGCTAAAACTTTCCCGACGTCAAGTCCAGATTGGCTAATTATCGCGCAAAATAATAGATTAGATTATTTTAGTGTGATTCTTAGCTATAATGTTCGAGTCTTTGAATGAGAGTTTATTCTATATTTAAATTGTTGCTAATGAACAGTTGACTTGAGGGGGTATGAAAGTCGATTTGAAATTCAAATTTCGCGCCATAATTTAACAAAAGAAAAACTTACTTGCTTTTGAAAAATTGCGATACTTGCTCTCCGTTAGGTAACGATCTATTCTTTTAAAAAGTTCGAAATTCATGTAATGATTCTTGGATGAGAAAAAATCGTTAATCATATGATTCTTTTTACATTTTTCAAGATTTTTTTCGTATTTTTATGTGAATTTAGAACTTTTTAAAATGATAAATCGATATCTAAGGGAGGGCAAATATCTCGTGATTTTTCGATATTTCATTTATACACATTTTTCATAAGGAAATTAATTGTTTTTTTCTGCTATATTCAGGCGCGAAATTTGAATTCTTAATTGAATTTCGAGCCCGCTTACTCTCTAAATCTAAAAATGTGAATTTCACATAGAAAATGTGAATAGTGACATATTTTATGAGAAAAATCGTTCCCATAATTAGCATGCGAACGACTTTTCACTTATTAAATGTCACTATTCACATTTTCAGATTTGGAGAGTAATATAAGATGAACGACTAAGTCACGGAATTTCGAGTATACGAGAATCCTAAAAAACATTAAAACAATATTAAAAGTGTGGAAGGAAAAAGTGGCCAGCTGAAGAAACGAAGAAGCCGTTCTCGGTGAACGTCGGGGAATAAGGCGCGCGTGCGAGGTGGGAAAGGCTGGAGGAAAGAAAGAGAGAGAAGGAGCTCGCCTATTCTCCATTCTGCGCTGTTATCTCGGCGCGGAGAAAGCGTGATTGCCTTTATGGGGGAAGAAAGGGTCTTTTGCGGTAGCGATAATGTCCCCGGGGCGCGCGCTATCAGAAATAAAACACGGCGCGCTCTTGCCGAAGCGGAAGTCGCCGGAGGTGGGAGGAGGGTCTCCGCGACTCTCCTCATTTCTCGCGCGAGCCCCGATCTTCGCGCTTTCTTCACTCTTCCTCCGCGAGAATTTTTGATCGCGACGACGCGCCATCCTTCTTACTTTGTCGACGTGCACTTTTTAACGGCTCCTCCGCCGTTTACTCCTTGTTTTTTTAATGCTCCCAGTTCCTTGGTAAATTATTTATTTCGACCTTTTATCTTGTGTTTTATAAAATTAAAACAAGTACTCCACTTGCACTGAAAAAATAATCTACACCGAGAGAAATGTTTTCGAAAAATTACTATCCAGTCAGGGAGCGGAGTCACAGAATGCATTTAGTGAAAAAATTACCATTCTGTATTATAAATTTTACTAGAATTTCAAATAACATTTACTAGAATTGTAGAAATGTTTCCTAGAATAGTAGAAATATTTCCTAAAATTTCTAGTGCATATTACTAGAAATTCTAGTAAAATTTGTAATACATAATAGTAATTTTTTCACTAAATACATTCTGTAGCACCGCTCTTAGACTGTATAGTATTTTTTATTAGAATAGCATTAATTTTTCTAAAACGTTTCTCTCAGTATGCAATAAAGTGAGATGAGTCTACGACGTCTAACACTGAACGTAATCTGCCTACGTCTGAAAAGCCGAACAACTTCTAGACGAAGAAAAATTTAAAGACACTCGAAGAAGAATATTAAAAAAAAATCTTTAACAATCAGATGTAGCCACGCGCGCGACGTATATAATCGCGTCGCCTCCGTTTTACGGCGATTCGCCGAGGGGTGCGGAGGGTTGGCGAGAGTCGGGGGGGTCGGAGGGGGTGGCAGGGCGCGACGAATCCTTATCTGGCAGTCCGGCACGAAGACGGCGGCGGCGGCGGCGGCGGCGGCAACGAGGACATTCTTCGGCTACAATGCCGGCTACAATCGGAGCCGCGAGCGCTTCCGCGCATACTAATGGAGTGCCGTCGCCGCTTCTCGCTCTATATACGCCGAGGAGCAGCGCTCCTTCTTTTCCGAGGAGACGACGCGGAGCCTTTGTCGACCGCCGTTCGTTAAAGTTATGAAGCAAGTGGGAAAAAGACGCGCGCGTCCGACGGCCGCGTTACATTTTTCAGCTACAGAAAGGAGGAGCGCAATTTTTCATTTTTTTATTTGCACCATTTCTGTGTTTAACGTCAATTTTAAAAATTAAAGTTACACAGTTTACACTGGACAAAAAGAATGAGAATGTGATATATAAATTTTTCACGATTTTTTAGGGTAAAATACTAAAGGCACTTTATTTCAAAATGTGCTGATTAATTCATTAACAATTATATTTTCTAAAAATTCATAAACTTCTGTTATCGGTTTTTGAAGAGAGAAGAGTATGATGAAAAAAAAGGGAAAGCCTCGTCCAGACTACCCGCAGACACGCGAATAACTTAGACAAAAGTGATAATTGACGCGTTGCAATTGGAATTGGCAGTAAATGCTGTTTCATTGTCCGGACAATTATATTATCAACTAAAGCATCGAGGCACACACGTCATAATTGCTGCAGCGCCCGAGCGTCACCGATAAATTCCCAGATGCTATTGAAAAGTGATAAGTTCCGATAACACGTACGTTGACTTTCCTCTTTTGTCCTTTTGTCATCCACCCTTTCACAATTCAGTTTAAAACTGACAATGTATTCAATTCTTCCCTTCCCTCTAATTAATTATTACATTCATAAATTAATTTTATGCGTATTTTATTTTGTACTCAAATCATATGAATTAATTAATTAACTAATCTATTAGTTCATTTAGATCGACACTCAAAGAATTATCAAAGGAATATAATTAAATTTATTTTATAGCATAGAATTCTCGAAGTACATTTGTATCTATGGTTTTAGTTTTAACTTTATTATGTATTTCTCTCTTGTATTTTATTGTATACACTTAAGGACCTATCTCCGTCAAATTTTGATTAAATAAATAAATAAATAATCGAAAGATCAAAGGTACTTAGAATGTGACCCTCTACACGACTGTACTATTTTTCCGAGTGTTTTTATGATCCTCGTGTATACCTGAATTAATTTTATAATCAAAGCTTAATAAAGACAATATTTAAAATAGGAATTTTAAATTCGTGCGTACTATTCTCTCTGAAAATAAAATTTATTATAAAAAAAAAATTGAAAAGTCACAATTCAATTTGCCCCTTTGAAAACAACGTATAGCGATGATCTACAATTTCGCGGCGTTTAAAAGCCGAGCGATATCCGCATCTGCACTTTTTCCTACCTCCGAGTACATTTGACTCACGTGGGAGAGATCGTAGCTCGCCCCTTCCATCCCCTCCACTCGGCGCTCCGCCCTAACGTTGGCGTATCCTTTTCCCTCGATCTCAAGACCCCCGCCTCGGTTCTTTAACTTTCATCCCTTTCTCTTTCCTCGCTATCGTCGCTTCTCCGCGATTGTCTCTATTCTTTTTTTTACAGGCAAGCCACCATTCACCGGCCGCCATTTCTCATCGCTTTTTATTTCCCGTCATTATGATATGCAAATTTTATCGGATCTCCTTTCACGGACTGCTGGTGTGCTTGCGGTTAAATAATGCGTACCAATGATTCTTTCTTTTCTTCCCTTTTTTATACAGTAAAAGTGATGTAAATTCCAATGAAATTGAGGTATTTCATACATCATTGAAAATAAATTTTCGTGAATTAGGTATTACTGTACTTATTAGAGTATTTATTTATTTATTTATTTAATAATTTCGACGGACCTATGGCCCTTGTTCTACAAATTTATACTTAAAACTAAAGAAATAAGAATTCACTGAGATTTAATTATATTCTGATTATAATACTAATTCAATTCTGATAATGATAATTCATCACTTTAATTATATTCTGAAGAATATTCCCTAAAAGCAGATTTAAACGAACTAATAGATTTGTAAGTTATCAAAGGTTGAGGTAGTGAGCTCCTTTAATTTAAAAAAATCTATGGGTATAAAAAAATTAAGAATTAATTTATATTCAATAGCAATTCCTCTCAGATTCGTTAATACTAAAACAACAAAAGAAAAATCGTGTTTGCGCGCGCAGATTCGAAATCATCAGTCGAAAGAGAAAAAAAGAAAGAGTTTAAATCCAAAATTTTCGCGCAATTATCGAGTGAGAGTGCGCGTGGCGGTGGAGAATTTCAATACTTGATTGGCCACATTGACACGGCACTGCGGCTTTTTCCGTGTTTTCCGAGCGCTTATTTATCGATAAGAGAGGAGCGTAAACAGGAATCAGTAGAACGAGTAAACAGCCGGTCAGACGCCGCGTCGATTTCTTTACAATCTAATCAGCATTATACTTTGTTTTCACAGGTTGAGCGCTGACATTTTTTAAAGGTCTAGGCCCCCGAGATTGGACAGTGCGTCGATTGTATCCATTCATAAATAAACATGAATGACGACCGAAGAAAAAATAAACTTGTGCATTGAGCAAATACTTTATATCGAGCGCGTAAAACGTTTAATAATAACGTCAGAATTGCTGTTATCTCGTGTTTGAACATCGTGCGTGATTCATTCAATGCGTCCACCTCTTTCGAATGTGTACAGTATATTTATTTAACTTTATTTCAGAGAAAAAGAAGCAACTTGTAAAATTATCCAATTTAAAAGGTTCGTTACGATCCCATCGTATAAAATAAATTTTTATCCTCTCTTTGAAAAGTGATTTCTGGATGTTATAAAGCCTCGAAAACGTGAACTTGATTCGTTCGTAGGTTAATTCCAGAATGGCGCTGAAATTAAAAATTTCTAACCTCAAAATAATCCTCTCTTATCTCACTCTTAAAAAATTGATTCCTCTCTTAAAAAAGTGATGGCCGGAAGTTCTGAAGCCTTGAAAACGTGAACCTGATTGGTTCGTAGGTTATAATGGCGCTGAAATTCAACGTTTCTAACCTCAAAATGATCCTCTCTCATTCTCTCTTAAAAAAGTGACGACCGGATATTGTAAAGCTTTGAACACGTGAGCTTCGTTGCATCGTAGGTTAATTCCGGAATCCTCTCTTAAAAAATGACGACTGCATGTTGTGAATTGTGTAATTCTACTTTCTAACCTCAAAAATGAATCCAGCATAAGCATTAAAAAAAGGGAAATCAAGCGCGCTGGATTCTGCTCGTAAAATAATAAAAAAAGGCACTGCTAATAGAATACGATTTTTCCTATGACTAATCCCGGAAATTCCAGGGTAACCAGGAATCGCCAAGGCAAGAAGATCGATGAAACGGGGAAAGTATGTAGGAAGAAGCGTCAACGGGTGGCACGAGTGGCGTCAAAGTCGACGCGAAGTTGCTTAATTAGGAGAGCGAGAGAGCGAGCGAGTGAGCGAGACAGAGATAGGCTGGACCCGGTCCTCATTGTCCGGCAGTGTTGACTTCCGGGTCTCTCGGCGCTCGCGCCCCGGAGGCGTCCGTGCCCTCGGCTCTCTGATTGTTTCATTGTTTCCGACCCCACGCCGTCGAATGCCGCCGCGCTGAATGGCGTTATTGTTATTTCAGCGCGGCTACAGCTACTATTGCGGGCCGCGTGCGAGCGAAATATAAGCGAGTCGCGCGCCCCCATCTCTTAACCCCCTCGTGTTGATTTTTTTTTATTTTCACGACTTTTTTCCATTTTCCCTCTGTTCCCCTATATCCAGGATAGTCGTTTTTCGGCGATAGTCAAGGTTCAGTTTTTTTTTTTTATTTCACTGATGGTTTTTAGCGACGGATATGTGACAAAAGCTTTTACATCTGATGATTTAAAGTCACACGCGAAACAATTGGAATTTATTTTCTTAATTTTTCTGGATCGGCGAACACTACTCATTGTCGAATAATACGTACACTGAGAAACGAATTTGGTAATTTTCAGGAAATATTTTTGCTGAATATATCTTTCAAACTATATTCATGTTTTTTTATAAATTTAGAAGTTTTAGTAAAATAATTAATTGATACAAAGAAATATTTAACAAGCACTCTTGAAGTAAATATTTACTAAAAATTACCAGTGTATTGACTAATAAATGAACTAGATCCTACCATTTTGAAACAAGATGTTTTTTTTTTAAATAAAGTACATGATTCAATAGAATCAATTTGAAATCAAACAGGTGATAGTAAAATTTGGTGTAATAACTATAAGACAACGATTAGTTAAAAATTGCTGTCGACAACCGGCTCGTTTAAACAAAAAAATATACCAATCGTATAAAAATATCAGCCAGTACTTTTTAAACAGAAAGTAAAACCATTTCCTTTCTCTGGAATTCGCCTGTAATAAAGAATTTCAAAAGCCATCGTTCTCTCAGGATCATTTCTTCCTCGCCCGTTTGAATTTCTCACCCATCAGTACTTTCCTCCCCCGCGAAACTCAATAATAAAAAAAAAGTAGATACACCGAGGCGAAGATCAATCGCCGAATAAACCAACGCCCCGCCGACCCTCCCCCCACGGAAAGCATTCGGCGGTGGAGCATAAGTCAGTGGACGCTCGAGTGGATCTAGGACTGGCCGAGAAATATTAAGATACAGTGTGGCCGAGTGCCGCTCCTTGAAAGGCCGATAAGATCGTCGCATTTCCCGTGGACCGCTCATATATACGCCGCCGCCGAAACGCGGCTCTATCTTATCAGGCGGTCAGTTACGCGAAGCCGAGGGGCGACATTATGCGAAATTGAAAAAGCGAAGAGCCCGAGGAGCCTGAACCCCTGCCGGAATATGTACGGCTTCCGGTCAGAAGACGGACTCCTCGATGCCCTTACGTTCTTCTTTTTTTTTTTTTTTATTATTTTGACTCGGATAAGAATATATGATCAGGGTTGCAGCCATCGCTCGAATGTGGACGACACGTGCAATTTTTTTTTTGTAGGGTTAAATTTCTTTGTCTGACTAGTTTTCTTGTGTATGAATCAATGCCTTTTGGAGTATTTAAAGTTGTTTAATATTATTAAGTGCATTTAATAACTGCAGTAAATCATAATAATTCTTATATTTACTTCTAAAGTTCAGTGCACCCTGCAACGACAGAATCATTATCCCACCGCTGTCACCATAATCGTCAATTAACTTGAGCGATAAACAAAATCCCCTCTTCGCGATATATTGAAAACAAAATGTAATAAAGCACCGCATTTCCGAGTTCATGGAGGCACTCGCCCTTGCTGATACGAACCAAGATCACAAAGCAACGTTTCAGCTGCCGGGGACGACGAGTATCGTGGTAAACACAAATAAAAATGGAAAGCTGGCCATTATGGGCTCGCGAAAAGGCGCAAAGCCTGACGCATGCCTCAGCTCTAGCTGGAATTGATATTTTAGCAAAAGGACCGATGGTGCTGCGACGATACCTGCACTTCTGAAAAATTGATTTAACGCGAATCTGTACCATTAGTCTTTCTTTTCGTTTTTTTTTTTTCACTAAACGTATAATCAATATTTTATTTGATCTGTTGTGTTTTTATTTCATTTAATTTTGGATCGGGAAATTAAATTTCATTTTAGAGAATATTTAGATGTTAAAAGTATATTCTTGGACGATATCTCCGGAAAACGATAACGATTACGGTTAGAAAATCTACAATCCGCTGTATATAGTAACTCTGCATGCGATTCTTAAAAATGAGATGCAAATGGTGCGAAATAACCGTTCGATTTAGGTAGGAAAGAGTGCTTTAAAGTAGAAATGTAAACTCATTGCAATATTTTTCGTCGCTTATCTATTTTAAATTTCTAAAAGAAATCCAGCATTTTTTATAGAAGCCACAACACTAAAACTAATTTCGAATTGTTTAACTTCTTCAATAAAATAAACTAACTAAGATGAATATACATCATTTTTCACCAGATTGGAATATAAACAAAAATCTCTGTGCTGGGCACTGGCTTCTACATTCAAATTTTAAAGAAAAAAACGCATTTTTTCCAGCCAGTGACGATTGTTCCGCGAGGCATGCATTGATATGCAGAAGCTTGAATGAAAAAGCTTAAAGGAGTCTCGCTTGACTGGACGCGTAGTATAATGGTCGTAGTCCCGGTCGTCGACAAAAGGCAGATTTGTCAGTCGCGCGCACGCTCCTCCAGAGATTTTTTGCTATAATGCGCGAGTGTCTATCGCGGTTATTGTAATATGCGAAAATACAGGGCTTCAAAATTTTCGATATACCTAATTCCCATTCACACTCTCAGATCCACGAAAAAAGTAGAAACTAATTCGTCAAAAAACTTGTATGAACAAATGATACTGCAAATCTATAAGTCTCAACCTTTGATGTAAATTGTGATGAATAAATGATACAGCAAATCTAAATCTCAATCTTTGATGTAAAGTGTGATGAATAAATGATACAGCAAATCTAAATCTCAATCTTTAATGTGATTAAAGTGTCTTGAAGGTAAAAAAGCACAGGCTTGTAAAGTCGGACGAATGACAGAAGCGAAGAGAAGAAGATTAGCCGAGGGTTTATAGAAAACGAAGCAACGTTAAACGCATCCCCTTATAATTTGTGTTTTTAAATTCTCCGCACCAAGCGACAGTAATTGAATCTCGACCTCGGCTCCTAAGAAGAAGGGAAAGGAGAGGGAGACAAGGATGGAAAATCCAAGGGATGAAGATTGCTTCAGCCCAGTAGTTATGAAACGCGACAGACTCGCGGAAGCGAAGTGGAGGACGCTCCGCTATATATAAAGAGCAAAAAAAAATGGAAAATTAGTGTGGGAATAAGAAAAAAAAAGGAAAAGGAAGAAGCGCGGGGAAGAGCGGAACGCGGAGGGATAGAGAGGAGTGAAAATTGCCGCGGAGAATGAGAGAGAATGAGGGTTCGCGATTTAGCCCGGCGGCTTATTTAAGATAGATTATTCCACGGCAAGAATCATCAGCGAAAATGAAAACGCCTTCGTTTGCCCGGGCTGAATTAATTGTCCTCAATTACGCCGGCTGACTGCGCGGCTTAATGCTACGCCCCGCTGACATTGTCAACATTGTCGTCGCGAATTACAATGTTTATCTCAGGGAGAAACATTTTGACTTAACAGTGCCACTTTTTCTAAAACTTCTAAAAAAAATCATGATTTTCTTTCTTAATAATATTTACATTTTAGGTTAGTAAAATTTGCACCGAACTTTAGTAAAAAAAATCACAACATGGTGGCGCTGTAGGTTTATTCCAATCAGTAGTTTTTACCGCTACTTTTAGGTTAATTTTTATAGACACATTCTCTCCGTGCAGGAACACACTCAACAAATAAAAATTTTTAGAAAAAAGTAGACTTGCAGCAAAGTTTACTCTAAGTCTAACAAATTTTATTATACTTTCTAGTAAATTTTTTTGTTTGTCGAGTCTGTCTGCGTTACAAAACAGTATAGTAACTTTTACTAGAACTTTTCTCTCCGTGTAATTTATTATTCTATTCTAAAATAGTTTCGCTATTTCTAGATACAAATATTCTATTCTAGAAGTAGATTGCAATAAACTGAAAACTTCAATCAACCTGTCCCTAGAGGACCAACCACGAATCTCGAATAATATTATCACAAGAGTTCTTATGAGATTAGGCCAGATTCAATTTAATGTCACTTTGAAGTGAAATCCACGAATCGAACTAACACTGACTGACAGTCCGATGTGCTCTAAGTCAATTCGAACAAGCGAAACACTGGGACAACAGAGCGCAAAAAAAGGGGTTAGCCGATTGGCTTTTATGAGCCTGGCGCGAGGGTCCGGCATCCGTATGCAGCTTAAAGTGTAAGTTTCCGGCCTTCCGCTGTAAGCTGCCGGGCTTTTCTCCCTTTGACAACCGAACCACTCCTCTTTCAAGATCTCACTTGTGAATGGATAAGCATTTCTCTGGGGCACGGCTCGAGGCGAGAAATTTAAGACGCCCAGGGTCGAGTTTTCGAAGGGAACTTATGTGCATTTGAACTAAATAAACTTAAGCTTTATTGTAATTTGGATTTACTACATGTGCATTATCTTGTTTTATTGACTGCAAATAAGTAATCAGAAAAATTTTAAAATAATCCGTACATTGAGAGAAATGTTTTGGAAAAATTACTTCTTCAGTCTGGGGGCGGAGCTACAGACTGCATTTAGTAAAAAAATACTATTCTGTGTTATAAATTTGACTAGAATTTCTACTAGAAACATGAACTAACAATTATAGGAAATATTTCTACAATTCTAGTAAATATTACTAGAAATTCTAGGAACATCTCTATAATTTAAATAAATATTACTAGAAATTCTAGGGAATGTTACCAGAAATTCTAGAAAATATCTCTACAATTCTAGCACAAGTTACAATTCATGTACAAGAATAGTAATTTTTCCAAAACATTTCTCTCAGTATAGGATTGTCAAGTGTTCCAGAATGAAAGCTATACAATCTTGATGACTGCTAGACTATAATAAATTCTTCGAATTAAAAAAAATTAAAATCTCGTGATTAAAATTACGAACATAAAAAATTTAAACGAAAATTCTGCATAAGCCCCGAAAAGCACAAGGCACCTGAGAAAATAAAACGGGGAAGAGCGAAGAAAGGGAAAAATGAGGAGCACACTGGGGCTGAATGTCGCGTTTTCAATCTGCCATTCTATCATTGACAATTTCGGGCAAATGGGATCGTGGCTGAGGTGTGGGGTCGGGCGGGGATGCGCGCCGAGGCGTGCGCCGGGCTCACATTGGCGTTAAATAAGAGAGCGGGCCGGGGCACGTCGGCGCAGCCACCCGTCGCCTTCGGGATAATTGCCTGTGAAATCACTAGATGGGTTTTGCCTCGTTGTTTTCTTCCGATATAGGTATAACGGGAGAAACGGCGGGGCCCCGCGGCGCGCCTGGCACCGGAAACCCAGCGGATTTTTGCGCACTTCCGGCCGAGCGCGCCAGACCTGGCCATGCGATTTGCTCGTTTTCACGCTTTATCGCTGCCGAGCAAGCGAGTCGCGTCGCGGGATTTCAGTCTTTGGACCCACGCCGAGTGCGAAATAAATTTCTGGGCATGGCCGAGATAATGGGCATCATGGGTGACGATCTTTAATGAAATACTGTTCAGGGAAAGTTCCAGGAAGACAATTCTTATTTATTTGTTTAACTGGTTGAAAAAATATACAATTACAAAGTTATAATTGAATACATAATCAAGTTAAAATAGTAATCCATCAGAGGAAATATTCCTGTACGTTGGCCTAACTTGATATAAGCTAAAATTACTCAAAATGAATACTTAGAACTAAGAAAACTTGTCTATTTGCTGAAAGGTTGCAAAATTGCACAACGAGACTTAAACCTATTATGATTTACCTTTGATTTTTCTTTGTTGTGAAAGTTCAAAATTCAGTCTTGAAGAATTGTTCAAAGCTTTTTCAGATTAAATAATTTAATGAGAAAACCTATGAATCTTGAATCAAACAGAATAAAATTGAATTACATTCGAAGATACGTCAGCGGACAGTCTTACTTCTTTACCAATTTCGGGGAAGTGTATATAGAGAAGAAAAACAATGGATAAATGAAAATGTCGAGTCCTCCGGTGAGGTCAATGGGAAGCTGCGTCTCAAAAGTTTCTCTAACGTAATCGAAAGGTAAGCGCAACGCGTATTTATCCAGAGTCCGGATAATCGAATTATGGCTCTCTTTCAACTGCTTTCTTTTCATTCGATTCAGAGCGCCTTTCGATATCGTCAAGGGAAGGGAATCGCTCGACCAAAATTCTTCTCGCACAGTAATTGATGAGCTACAGCCCAAAATTACATTTACACTTTGATAAAATTCCTAAGGACGTGTTACAGAAGAGATTACAAGTTGAAAAAACGTAAAAGTAACGATAAACATTAAAATTGTTAACGCTGACTACATAACCTTAAATTTCTTTCTAAAGCAGTCTCAGGAACAAATAATTTGAATTATGCTCTAACCGACGTACCAAACTAACTGATTAAAAGGAATTTAGAGAAGCGTAGAAGCTTATCAAAGAAATATCACTACCAATTAATTCTGTTACAATGATTAAAACAATCCAAGAAATATCTTTCAACTTGTCTTCCCTTAGTTCCTCACTTGCGTCACAACCAAAAAAGGTATTGCCAAAGAATTCAAAGGATAGACTGCAGATTTACTGATGAATAAGCAGCGCTAGCACAAGCCAATCTTTGCCCAGCAACGAAGTCGTGTAAACGCGTGAAGATCAGCGCACGAGTGGAATTGAGCCATTGGCTGGGAGGCCAAGTGGTGAGAGCCTGTCGTGTTATTGCGGGCGGTCGCGCGCGTCATTTGATCTCAGAGTGGCCGCGCATCGATTGTTTTCGATTGGGGTGTCACACGATTTGTTTCGCACGCTTGACTTTAGCCTCGCTCCGTTTCCTTCCATTTCGCTTAGAGATAACTTGACAGGGGTTGTGCTTCATTTTGATTCTCTTACGAATTTTCAGTTATTCATCAAAATTTTTAGAACTACATAACCTAAAGTACCTAAAACCTGGACAATTTTTAAGAATAGTAAAAAACAAATAGCGAGTACAGAATGAAGAAACGAATTGTTTGGATAATTCTTAGTGTAATCATTAATTTATCATTTATTTCAAAAATTGATAGTCTATATAAAAAATTATAACCTATACAAAAAAGAACCTATCTTCATGCTCTTTTATATTAAATAAATACCTTTTAAAAGGTATGAATTTCGGGTATAGTGATCTGAGAGGTATCCTAAAGCTGAACACGTAAATTCAACTGCAACATAACCTCAAAAAGCTTTAAAATTATTTATATTTCATTCAAAAAGTAACTTCATCGTAAAATATCGATGTGACCGTATAGCTAATAGCTCAAATAATGCTAGCAAAGAAAAATTTTTACCGTTTTAATCTTTTATTAATTACATATTTTCTAAAACGAGTATAATAATCACCTTGCAAAATGATTCTCTTATCGATAAGAATCTGCGTCTTTATACAAGAAATTTGCAACTATGAAAATTATGAAAGATTCTTTAAAGAAAAAAATTAAAATAACGCGGAAAACATCATCAGCCTAATAATTACAGAATCAAGCCTTACGAAAACTTGAACCGCCTTGAAAATACTTTGCACCGCAGCAAACGGCGTAATCTAACTCTGAATTGGCTGAAAAAATTTGAGCACGCGACGAGGTAAAAGATTAAGGGAGAGACGCCGGCGGAGAAACAGAGGCTGCGTTCGCGCGGCTTCTCTTTCACCGCACCCCTCGGCAGGCAAGTTGAGCGCGCTCCGGGCGAATCCGGCCCGCGGGCCGGCCATCCTAATGGAAACAAGAAATTGCCGCAAACAGGGTTAACCACGCCCGGGCGCGCGCAGCAAATATCGCGCCGCCGACGGCGGGTCGAGCGATTTTCTGCAGCGAACCACCCTCTTTGTTCCCGTGACACACGCTCACGACGCCTCGTCGCTTCAAATTTCTTCGTTGCGTTAGGCTTCATTGGTCTTTTCTACATTTTAACAGCAGTCATTTTTTTTTGCTATTCATGATAGTAATAAAAATAATAAAAATGATTGAATAGGAAATTGTGATTTTTAGTACCTACTGCCTTATACTTTTTGTATGTTATTATGCATTTTTATAGTAAATTCAGGAGAAATTAAATAAAATGCAAACGAAAATGTGTTTAGAAAAGCTAAAATGTGTCTCTGGAGAGAAATAAGTGCCTCCGGGGAGTAAAATGTTTCTCTAGAAAGTAAAGTAACTATATGGAGAGTAAAGTAACTGTACGTAGAGTAAAGTAACTGTACATAGAGTACAGTAACTCTAGGTAGAGTAAAGTAACTCTCCGGATAGTAAAGTTTCACTCCAAAGAAGAAAATAACTTAATAGAGTCTAAAGTAATTAAATTAAAGTGACTCTACGTAAAGTAAAATTATAAAGATTGAAGTAACTCTACGTAGAGTGAAGTAAAATTATAAAGATTAAAGTAACTTTACATAGAGTAAAGTAATTCTATGAAGATTATAATAAATTGTTTTTCCGAGGAAGTAAAATAAATCTATTAGACAATAGAATATAAATTTACTTCCTCTGCAGAGGTCAATTATAAACTGGACTTTGTAATGTGCAAATTTTTTTTAATTAATTAAACAAAAAAAACTTTATACAAAGAACATTTAGTTTATAGTATGTCTACAAAAACTAAAATGTGTCTTTGAAGAATAGAATGTATCTCCAGAGAGTAACATGTGTCTCCGGGGAGTAAAATGTCTCTCCGAGGAGTAAAGTAACTCTCTGGAAAATAAAGGGCCTCTCCGGGAAGTAAAATAAGTCTACACAATAAAATATAAATTTAGTTCCTCTGCACAGGTCAATTATAAAGAGGACTTTGAGCGGTGGGAAAATATTTCTTTCTATTAATCTAAAAATAATAAAATACTTTAAACAAAGAACACTTAGCTTATAATTATTATATTTAGAAAAGCTGAAATGATTCTTTGAAGAATAGAATGTATCTCTGGAGAGTAACATGTGCCTCTGGAGAGTAAAATGTCTCTCCGAGGAGCAAAGTAACTCTCCGGAAAATAAAGGGCCTCTCCGGGAAGTAAAATAAGTCTACACAATAAAATATAAATCTACTTCCTCTACAGAAGTCAATTAGGTGGAAAAAAATATTTCTTTCTATTAATCTAAAAACAATAAAATACTTTAAACAAAGAACACTTAGCTTATAATTATTATATTTAGAAAAGCTGAAATGATTCTTTGAAGAATAGAATGTATCTCCGGAGAGTAACATGTGTCTCCGGGGAGTAAAATGTCTCTCCGAGGAGCAAAGTAACTCTCCGGAAAATAAAGGGCCTCTCTGGGAAGTAAAATAAGTCCACACAATAAAATATAAATCTACTTCCTCTACAGATGTCAATTAGGTGGAAAAAAATATTTCTTTCTATTAATCTCAAAACTATAAAATACTTTAACCAAAGAACATGTAATTCACAGTATCACATAAAAAAATTCTTTTAGAACTGATCTCTGAAAACTTCAAACGTATTGACAGATTTTATGGAAAAAAAATTGGCAATTGTTCGCTCTCTTCGACAAAGCCGACAAACGCGCCTGTCAAAATGTTTGTGTTCGCGTTCGTTTCGTTGCATTGTCTAAAAATTAATCGACTTAGCTCGTTACCGGCTTATCCGTCGTCCGTAGGAATCTCCTCACTGCACGTCGCTCGCGCGATTCTCCAAGAATCCCGAGCGTCGCGCCTTTTTAGCATGAAAATGGCCAATTATCCGACTAACAAACTCGCGTTGCGCGGCGCGCGCAAACTAGGTTAGCCGCCTGAAGAACATTAGTTAGCGTAAATGCCGGCACTTGTCGCATTTTTTATTCCTGATTACCTCTTCTCCGCGCGGCGCGGGCTAATCGCGTTACAATCGCGCGAGTCAACGCGATTGGCCCGATTCTTCGGCTACCTACGGCGCTCGGCCGTACCTCTCGTTTGCCTTCGTCTTTTTTCTGTCGCCACTTGCACTTTTTCAGCCAACGGAGAGAAAGAAACTTTTTGTGAAGAGAAGCTTTCACAAATAGAAGCGCCTTGAATTTTCGTTAACACGCAAGTTCCTTGTGAGAGAAAATACTTAATAAAAATTACTATTGTCATTACGAAGGGAGTATAAATAAATGAATAAATAAAATAAATAAAAATGTGTGTTGGTTGAAAATGATTAATATAAGCTCAACAGGTTTATACTTGGGTAGAAATAAATTGTTTAAAAAAATTCTATGAAAAAAATGATTTTATTTTGAACTACTCAAGTTGAAAAGCAAAACTCCACTCACTAAATTAATCAGTGAAAATTCAAATCACTAGTAAAAACAGTGAAATTTCACTAATTAATCAGTGAAAATAATTGAACCAGTGATAGTGAACTTTTTACTAATTCTTCAGTGAAAAAAGTTTACGCCGTTGAAATTAGTGAAAATAATTATCAAGTGAACTTTTTACTAATTCTTCAGTGAAAAAAAGCTTACGCTGTTGAAATTAGTGAAAATAATTATCACCGGTTGTACCAGTGAACTTTTTACTAATTTTTCAGTGAAAAAAAAGTTTACGCCGTTGAAATTAGTGAAAATAATTATCACCGGTTGTACCAGTGAACTTTTTACTAATTTTTCAGTGAAAAAAAGTTTACGCCGTTGAAATTAGTGAATTTTTCACTGAATGGAATATAGAGAGCAGGTGCAGAATCGAACGGAGCCGCTTCGCTCGCGCGTACGCGCTAAGAAGAGCGAGGAGCGGCGGGGGCGGGGGGAGGCGGCGGATGTCGCCGGGGCAAAGTTAAATTAAATCACAGCGCAGGCAGCTAATATTGTAGTTTATCTGGCGGGACATTAGCGAGCTGAAATATGCCCTCCTTCATGCGCTGCTCGCGCGCGACGAGCTACCGAACTTAAAATCAAGATCCCGGCGAAGTTGGGCGCGCGGCATCCTTCCTGCTAAGTCGCGCGTGAAAATACTAATTATTATACCGATTATTAATACGAAAACTTCATGCGCCCGGCGCGGCTCGTTTGGCCCCGGCGCGAGCGCCTTGTCCTCCAGCCTCGCGGGTGTGCGTGTGTGTGCGCGTACGTACAAGCCGCCGAGCTCTTTATCTCGCTCCAACTGTTCTCCTTGTGTCTTCGAGTCTACGTCGTGCATTTTCGCACTGCTTTCTAAAGCTTCTTTTCTAATTTTTGTTCTAATGTACACTATTTATATTTTAATCTTTTATTATAATTATTTTTCGGTGTTCAGATTTCGGGTACTTTTCATTGACTTTTTAAAAATATTTTCTAAAATGAGTAATAATCGCGATTGCAAAACGATTCTCTTACACCGAGAAAAAACACTTAATAAAAGTTACTATTGTTATTAAGAAAGGAGTGTAAAATTTTATTATGGAAAATAACCATTGTTAGTACTCAAGATTAAAATAGTAATTATAAAGTTTTTTCTCTCAGTGTATCGATAAGAAAACTGCGTTTTTATACAAGAGATTTGACACGATGAAAATTAACAAAGTTTCTTTCTTAATTGCTAAAAGAGAAATTTTTAACAAATTCTTTCTTAATTACTAGAACAGAAATGTTTAACAAATGATTCTTTCTTAATTTCTATAAAAGGAATATTTAAC
Source organism: Sycophila sp. Sp_5 (assembly GCA_018906775.1). Taxonomy (NCBI): domain Eukaryota; kingdom Metazoa; phylum Arthropoda; class Insecta; order Hymenoptera; family Eurytomidae; genus Sycophila; species Sycophila sp. Sp_5. The sequence goes on from JACCID010000072.1 coordinate 887,972, forward strand.
AAATGATTCTTCGTTAATTTCTTTAAAGAAAAATCTTTAATTCTTAAAAAAAAAAACGACGAAGCCATGAAATACAAAAAGTCGGTGTTCCCGAAGACTCAAGGAGAAAATTAGTCTCGCAAGCCGTGGAGAATGTTGCCGCAGCCCATAGCTACACCTGGCGCGTCATTTAAACCGAGCGTAATCCGCGCTTGCGCCTGCTCCTTCTCATCTCGCCTCTCTCTCGGCCATTATAACGCATAAGATAATAAAGCCCTCGGCGTTCAGCGAGGTGTATGGCAGGATGAAGTGGAGCGAAACGGGGTAGATTGGCGTATGCTAATAAACCCACCTCCAGCTCTGCGTTTCCTTAGTTACATTACGCGCGCGCAAGCGGCCCCTCCCGCCAAAGTTTATCCTTGTTAAAGAGCTAACTTGTTTCCAACTCTTTTTTTTTCTTCTTTTTGCCGGCGATTTTCCGCAGCGGGGGAGTTGGCGACGCTCGCGGATTTTGACGGCAGCTTGCAAGAATTTTCTATTGATTCGATGGCTGCTGTTTTTAGAAGCTTGCTGGCTTGGATCAATGCGAAATAAGTCATGAAGGTTTAAAGTAGAAAGCCTTTTTATTGTACTCGTACAAATTGTACTTTGTACTTTGTACTTTGTTAAAATTAACAAATTTTTTTCAATGTACAGAGATAAACATTCCAGTTGTAACCCATTCGTATATTAAAATAATCTTAAGCTAAAGTTGCTTTTTGGTGCTTCAATTCTTCAAGTGGGTAACTTTCGCTTTTAGCGAATTTGGAGTATCTAAAAAGTATTAAGAAAGTATTAAAAACGGAAATAATTTGAATTTGAATAATTTAATCACTTAGGATTAAAAAAAATAAATGAATAATTCCTTACATTCTATTATATTTGTCCTTTTCGGTAGCAAGTAGCGATGGCTTTGTCGCACTGACCGAGTCCAGTAAATCATTTTGAGCAAGTGTTTTACCGCTGCAGTCGCCTTTCTCCTAAAGAAGAAGAGACAAAAATATTTATTGAGATAAAAAATGATTCGTCAATTTGGACGCCAGGATTATCAAAATTATTTACCATAGAAGAAGATTCTAAAGCTTTTTCTATTACATTCAGTCTGGCTTGCATTAAAACTGCATTCAAATCAGCACCCGTGAACCCATCGGTTATTTCCGCTAAAGCCCTCAAATCTAAATTTTCAGTGTCTAGATCGTGAGTTCGACACAGTGCGTCTAAAATTTCTTCTCGATCATTCTAAAGCACAGAAAAAAATACTACATGAGACACAAAAAAATATTTATAATAATAATAATAATAATAATATACTTAAGTTGTAACTTAAAAAGAAAAAGTTAAAAGACTGCAATACAAAGAGAGAAAAGATTTAGTATTATTTTACTAAAATGACTGTACTGTTTTTTTAAAACAAAGAAAGACTTGACAAATAAAAAAATTTACTAGAATATATAGTAAAATTTACAGGTCTTACTATATATTCTTTCCAGTAAACTTTTTAAATTATTGCAATGTCAACAGTAAATTTTACTATAATTCTAGTACATTTTTTAAATTATACACTACTACTAAACTTTTTCATTTTACAACATAAACGATAAATGAAATTAACAGTAAATAAAAAGATTACTGGACATATAGTAGATTTTATTAAATTTTCTACTAAACTTTTTAATTTTTCAAGTGTGTCTATGCAATAAAAAACAGTAGAGTAATTTTTGCTAGCAACATTTTTCTCCTTGTAACAAATACCTCGTCTGGAAGTGGACACAGTAGCGATTTGTCGAGTCTACCGGGTCGCAGGAGGGCAGGATCAAGGAGATCCGGTCGCGAGGACGCGGCTACGACCGCGACACCCTCTCTACCCTCGATTCCGTCCAAGTGAGTGAGCAACTGATTTACCACACGATCAGTCACCCCAGTGCTGTCGTGGCCTCGTCTGTTTTAATTTCGGAATGGAAAAGGTACGCGTTAGTCGAATGATTATTATTTCAAATTTTCTGGAGGCAAATTCAATTATTTTTTTCCATCCAATTTTAAAAGCAATTTACAGTGGACAAAGTACCTCGGCGCGAGACTGTCGAATTCGTCGAAGAATAACACGCAAGGCTTGGCTCGTTGTGCTCTGTTAACAAAACAATTATTTTTATGTTTTTTTTTATATTAAATCAATAATTATATCAATAAAACCGAGGCTACGTACTTTTCAAAAACGTTGCGTACGGCTTCCTCACTTGCTCCGATGTATTTTGACAGCAGCTCGGGTCCCTGTTAAAAATGAAAAATTCTATTTAGAAAGCAGTAATTAGAAAATTATAAATTGCATATTCTAGTTGTTCGAAACGATTAAATCAATGATTTAAATTACATTTATGAGACTCTGTACCTAAAAGTCAATTTTCCACCCTCCTTTTTTCGATGCTCATATCAACAAATTATCAAAAAAAAAAAAAAAAACGTCCGCTACACGGGATAGCTTTTCTGCCCACTTTGACGTCCCTCGTGCGCAAATGACAACTTTACGCACGGGCCAACTGCAATTCGCGCACTCTATGTGTCGACTCGTGCGGAAAAAAGTAATTTTACGCCCTTGTAGCGAAAATAACTACACTGTAAAAAAACTTGCATGAATTTTAATGCAAATACTGGATACAAATTTATACAAATTTCAACAGCGTACATGATTTATGATTTCATTTACATTTTCACATTAATTTTGATGTAAATTAAATGAAATTTAATGATAAACTCGGTAAAGTTCACGTACGCCGATGAAATTGTTTCCACTATTTACACTAAATTTAGTGCTTTTTTTTAACAGTGTACTTATCCTGTCATATTAAATACGACAAAAAAAATAAAAAATAATAATTCGTACTTTGACGCTGATTAAGTTGAGTCCGCACTCCCTGGCGACGGCCCCAGCGAGCATAGTCTTCCCAGTGCCCGGCATCCCGTACAAAAGTATGCCACTCTGCAGTTTGACGGGCGCGTGCTTGAAAACGCCGGGATACTTCAGCGGCCAGTGCAAAATCTCCACCAGGGCGAGTTTCACGGCACCCAGACCTCCGATGTCTGACCAGCTGTGACCCGCGCCCTTGAACAGGTTTACCCCGTGGAGCGACGTCGGTGCGCAGCGATTCAACGTCGAGGAGAGGTCGACGTCGCGCAGCATCGGCGAACCTGGCGATTTCTCACTCACTGTCCAAGAAAAACAAATTGTCTTAATTTTTTTATTTCTTGCCGCGTATGTACATTACATTAAAATTTTTAGTAAAATTTGTAACGGCATTACGGAAATTTTGTACTTCCTATTTTTACTAAACTGATCAGTAAAATTTTGCGAAGGGTTTGTAATATTTTTAAGCAAAATAAATATTTGTAGAATTGCCTGTAAAAAACAATTTCTTGCATAAAATTCTTCGGACTTTTTTTCTACGGGACGTCGATTATAGATAAAATTGAGAATATACATAATAATAAAAAAAAGAAGGTATACCGTGTCGTTTCCATGCTGTGAAGGCTGCTTTGTCGGCTAAGACGACGAGATCCTGTGCGACCCAACCCTCCGTTTTGTTCCCATAATGCTCCCAATCGATCTCCTTCGCCAGGTACAATTTGTCTTGGAGACTCGATCGCAGAATTTTGATTCTCTCCTCCTACCAATGTCTCTTTTGAGTATTGCTTATTTATTTATTTATTTCATAAATTTGATGCAAGACAAGTCCTTAATATAAATGAAAATCACAATTTTCAAAGAATAAATTACAAATTTTATGTAAGTAGCATAAAATAGACGATAAAAGATTCATCTTTGTTACCTCCGGATTTAAGAGAATTTAAAAAGATTCTCTATTAACAAGGACTTAAAAATCAATTTAAGATCTTTACGAGATCGTTGTTTTAATACAATATTAATAATAGTTTAATACATATAAATTTAAAAAAAAAATTAAATATAAGAACTTATTAAGATTAAAAACGATCTCGAAAAGATCTTAAATGAATATTTAGATATTTATTAAAAGAGAATCTTTTTGAAGAGATGATAGAGATGAATTTTTCTATCGTCTTATTTTAGTCAGAATTATTTTTACACTGGAAATTAATAATTCTTAATCTTTTGAAATTTGTGTTACATTTTAAGTTTCTTACAGTTGTATTAAATTTTTGCATTACCCTTTCTAGCGGAGGTATTGTCAAAATAGTTCCAAAAAAGTGAACACCTCGAGCTTCTCGCAATTTCTTTCCGACTTTAGTAACGTCCGTACAAGTGGCTACTATGGAAATGTAATTTGCATCTTGATACTCGGTGATGGTATTAAAAATCGCATCAGTTATTCTAAAACATTCACAAAATCCAGTGCGTTTCTTCGAACGAATTGTTCTACTCCACCAAATTTAATTACCTGGCAGCGTTCATTGAGTCCGGCGTGCTTTCTTCTGCGTTTGTACCTGCGCTCGTTATGCTTTCGATGTCGTCGAAAAACAAAATTGAGGGTTGATAATATACAGCGTGTGAAATTTCTGTTGCCAGTAGCTTCTGAACTACGTCAGCCTTTTTACCTTGAAACGAAGATTTTTAAATTATCAATTTTTTCATTCAAAAGAAAGAAACTGTTTTTTTTTTGTTTGTATAAATGTACCTTTCATGGCACGACAGTCGATATAACGCATGTGTACAAAATAAGGAGGTTCGGTTAGCATTTCGTGAAGCAATTTGCAGACTGTACTTTTCCCAGCACCAGTTGTGCCACTGATTAAAATATTCTCTCGGTGATAATCGAAGTTTGAAATATTGTGCAGACCTAAACTGAGAGCAAGCACCAATCTACATTCTCTTATTATCGGCTGCAGCACCCTGTAAAAAATACAATAACGATTAATCCGACGTTACAAATAAATGTGCATAATTTTTCTGTAATTCTAAAAAATCTTACTCAAGAGCTATGTTCTTTATGGGAACATCCATTTTTTCGACGGGTTCATCAAGTGGTCGACTATCCTCAATATTCACAGCATCGCTGATTCTGATGTCGATCTTTTTTAACGCAGCGTCGTCAAAAAAGCCATGGGTACATTTTTCCGGCAAAAGTTTGATCGAACATCTCGTCCGATCCTCGAAGACGACGGTTCCCTGGGAATTCAACAGCATCCGATCGTACCTGGAGTTACGGCTCACGAAATTGCGAAAAATCTCCTCGGAAATGAAATTCTCACGGGGAAATATCTCGATCGCCGTGCAGCCGTCGTTGTTCTCGCTCTGCTCGTCGATAGGCTCCAAAGTAACTTTTCCGCCGACTTTTAACCGCAAATTGTCCATCAAGTCTTTCGTCGCGTACACGCAGGGGTGGAGCGAGAAATTCGTAAAATAACTCTCGTTGGCTATGGCTCTGGTGCGTTTCGTTAAATCTTCCACCGAGCATATTGATACCTAAAACAATGCGCACTCAATTTATTTTCTTGAGTCTAATTTTAAATTAAGAATCCAGCTCAATTTCCTTTCTTCACTGATTATTCCGGGTTCATTTTTGAGGTTAGAAATTTTGAATTTCAGCGGAATTAACCTACAAATCAATCAAATTCCCTTTTTTAAGAGAGGATTACATAACTCTGAATTAAAAATATCTTCCGGTCATCAATTTTTTAAAGAGAGGATTCATTTTTGAGGTTAGAAATTTTGAATTTCCGCCAAATTAGTTCACGGTTTTATTTTTTTAAGGTTACTAAAAAAAAAAAGAATTTTACAAGTAGGTACTAACCACGAACTCCTTGGAATCGTCACTTCTTGCAGAAAATTTAAGTCCGACGGATTTGACGTGCTGTCGATCCTCGCGCACTTTGCGCACCCTGGCCAGACTCACAAGGGGGTTGCTCATGAAGACGCGGAAGGGAGAACGAAGAGCTTCTTCTTCCTTGCATTTAGGTACAAAAGTCGCCTCGTCGATGTGTGGAAGCGGGTGAATCCGATAAACGCTGGGAATCGCGACATTCTCACTGCACCGCAGTTTCTCCAGAATATCAGGAACAACACCCGAAGGAGATTTCGTCGGGGTAACCACCACCGAGTCCGCATCCCCCACGTGAATTTCCGTCATTTGTTCCAGTCTGCCGTACCGAAACTCAGGGTTTAACGATTCTGCAAATGAAACAGGATTTAAGAAATTGTCTTTTATTTTGTTTTTTCACCCTAATCGTTCATAAAGTCCACTTTATTCACCTTTGCAGAGGGAGTAAAGTGATGTTTTATTGTCCTACTTCACTTTCAGCAGAGTTACTTTACTCCCTATAGAGAAAAACTTTACTCCCTGGGGCACATTTTACCCACCAGAGACACATTCTATTCTTCGAATACACATTTTAACTTTACCAAACATATTCTATTCTTCGAAGACACATTTTAGCTTTTGTAAACATATTTTAGTTTACATAGATATATTCTAGTTTGCATAAACCTATTTTGGCCCTCAGAATCACATATTATTTGATTTTTCGTCATATAAAGTAGATTTCTGGATGATTAGTGTGGAAAATTTTATGTGTGCCAATGATTTAAGAAACAAAAACTGAAGCTTATCAATTACTTGTTAAAAAAATATTTCTTCATTTACATATACTCACTGACTATCAAAGTAACAGACAGAAACTTGGACACCCAAGCAACAATAGTCTGGTTGTTCGCCACGACCGAGATTTGATCCAACAGATTGGACTGAACGTTGTCACTCTGCAATTCCTTTCAAAAAAAAAAGTACATTAAATAAAATAAAAAGCAAACCATAGACCTCAACAATTCCTACCACAAAAAAAATCAATTGGAAATCTTTTCAAGATAAGAAACGAAATTAAATACTTCCAGACCCCTGAAAATCTCCCCGATCGAACTCCACAACGCAGAACCCTTCGACATCTCATTTTCTCCCCGTTAAAAAAAAAAGAAAAAAGAAAAAGGAAACAAAGGCCAAGACAATATACAAGCTCACCTCCGCGGCCAAGTATCTCCGAGATAGCGGTAAAATAATCATAAAAGTAAAAGAGGGACAAGACGCGAGGGGTGGGGTCGGACGTATACACACCAGTATTTCTCGGTCGTGCGAGCTTTTGGGAGCGACGACGAGGCTCGTTAAGGGGGGCGCCTCCTCGGCGCAGGACACAAAGACCTCATCGCCCTCCTTAATGTTTAAAGTCCTTGCAAATGTCGCGCTGAGGCAGAGCGCGCCCGAGTTATCAGGACTCGGCCTCGTGCACCAAGATAAGTAATAATTGACGTCATTGTGCAGCACTTTCAGGACGTTCGGCTGGAACAGAGAGGCGAGGCTGAGATGGGGGACGGAGGAAAACAAGGTGAGAAAAGGCGAAGATGAGGGGCCGGCGCTAATGGACTTTTTGTTCTATATTTTTCACCGAGCGATGCCTGTGTGTATCGTGCTCGCGCGTGGCCTTCCTTTGCAAATATTCATTGGCTTTATTTCTCTTTTGTAGACGCTGGATCAGCTGGACTGAAGTAGAGTCAAAATTTAAGTCTGTTGGAGTGAGATTTTAGCTCTGATTTTATGAGTGAAATTAAATTGCTTGATGGTGTGATTTTTTTGACTCTTAAGTAGAGCGAAAGGTAAAGGCTAAATTCTACTCTACTTTAGAGTGAATTTAAAATAACTTGCTAATTAACTTTATTGGAGACTATTTTAATTCCATGACTGATTTCACTATAAAAAAGAAGTGAAATTTAACTCCCTGATTAGTTTCTCTCTAAAAAAGAATAATTTAATCCGTGAGTACTTCACTCTAACGAAAATAATTTACCTCCGTGAGTAGCTTCACTCTAAACAAAAAGTAAAATTTAACTCCATGAGTGGCTTCACTGTAAACAAAGAGTGAAATTTAACTCCATCCATTTTAACGTGTACATTTATTTTAATTTATTTATTATTGACCAGTGTAGCTTGAAGTTATTTTAAATTGTCAAGAATACCTCTAAATATAAAACAAACATTCATTCAATTTACTTCGTAGTAATTAAAAAAAAAATAAAAATAGATTCTAAATGAATCGTACAAAATTTCTAATCAATAAAACAATCGCGAACCGTACAGATAAGTAAATCAACGACGACAAAATTATTAACGAGGGAATGTACACCAGTCCAGCATAAAATAATCGGACAACATGCGAATCAATAAAGCGACGCCCACTATAAACTGACAATTTATAAAAAAAGGGGGATGATTTGTGCGCCTTTTATCAAGCCTCGGCGGTCTCCTCTCAATGCCCCGCAAGTAGTCATATCTCCGAGCCTGGCGGGCGACTGGCATAAACCAAAGTTTTGATCCATATTAACGCGCCCGGTAAATAGCGATTTTAAACGATAGCCATCGGTGATATATTCCCGGGAGCGTGGGAGGGGGGGGGGGAGCCGCTAAATGCAGCAAAAACCGGATATAATTTTACGCTCGACGTTGGCCCCGTTTTAACAGGCGACCGATCGCGCGTAAATCTCCCGCATATAATTTTCCGCGGAAATTATTGATTCGGGCATTACCGCCGATTTTGCGCGTGTGTATGTATAAAATTCGCGGGGGCAGGAGATGATACCGATAATGCCGAAATTGATATTTTTTTTGGAAGCGTCATTTTGTTCCGCCGATAATTGCGAAGTTATCTGGTTAACGAAGTCATTACCGGAAGTAATGAAGTTATGCGTTGCTTCACGCGCTTTACTTCGCCGATCTGCAGCGCGCTGAGCGATCCATTACACGCGTCGTATAATTTGCAATTACCTAATTCTATTGTTTTCTATAACAATTATGTTTTTTTTTTTAATATTCGATATATACTTATTTATTTACTTTTTAAATTTCAAATTACATATAGTTCTACTCTTTTTTATAACGATTCTATTATTCATTTTTTTTTAATATTCAATACGTATTTATTTATTTTATTTTTTTAAATTAGTAAATCGAAGTAGCAATGATTAATTCAGTACAGGATTCTGGAGTAGATTCTAAAATTATGCATTCGATAAAATATTTTATAGTTTCATGCACAAGCTTCATTAGCATATAATTAAAAACATCGATGAACTAACTAATAATAAATAAATTAGAAATAAATTTACCCCTAGTAGCTATACGATCGTAAAACGATCAGTTACGGGTAAACTCAAGAGAATCCGGCTGACCTGCAGCACCTAAAATCGTTCCCTAACTTACCGTCACATCGAGCTGTGGCCGTCTGAAATCCAAATCAAAATTGAATGTGCTCCGATACATTTTTTTTTCTACAAAAAAAAAATCTCGCCAGCATTCAGTAAGTCTCCGCGGCTCCTCCGAAAAACACGTTCCCTACGCTCAGCAACTATCAGGTAAGTATATATTAATTATACGCACTTTACGGACACGCTAAATCAGCTGGAGTGAAATAGAGTGAAAATTAATTCTATTGAAAAGTCAAATATTTACTCTAATTTTATATACTGAAATTAAATCCTTTGGTGGAGTGAAATAGAGTGATTTTTTATTCACTCTGAAGTAGAGCGAAAGATCAAGACTTAACTTATAATACTCTACTCCAGATTAGAGTGAATTTTATACTCTACTTTAGAGTGACTTTAAACTTTATTGAAATAAAAAAATAGACTGAAAATTACTTTATGCTGGAGTCAAATTTCACTTCACGAGTAGTTTCACTCTAAACAAAGAGCGAAAGTTCACTTCACGAGTAGTTTCGCTCTAAAAAAGTGAGAAATTTAACTCCACGAGTGATATCGCTCTAATCAAAGAATGAACTTCAACTCCATGAGCAGTTTCACTTTAGAGTGAACTAAAAAAAGAGTTAAATTTCACTCCAACCGTTTTATCGTGTGCACCACACTCTCGAATCTCTTAAAAACTTAAAAAAAAAAAAAAAGAAATCGAAGTATTCCACTAAACTCACCCGCGAGGACAGCCTCCTCAGCCAGTGCTCCGGCAGGTAGGCGAAGCAGGTGTTGACCGTGACGTACTTGACGGTGAACCTCTCCTCCTGCATAGCGATCGCCGGCGAGCGGATTACGGCCACTGGTCGATAAGCTCGCCCTTGGCGATTCGCGTATCTCCGCGCGCGTCGCGTCGATCTCGATCGTCTTAGCTAAATTGCGTGATCCCAGCGAAACGAGATTCTGATTGAGTCGAGAGCCCGACCTCCTATAATGCGCCGTCTGTGCGCGCACAATGGAGCGGAGAAAGCATTCGGTTGTATGATGGGGCCAGCCTAAAAAAAAGAAAAAGAAAAAAAAAGGGAATGTATATGTATAACGTACGCGCGTAATGCCGACGTATGTGGACAGTGTTTTGGAAGAGTAGTGGATTTTGACGGGCGCAAGGGAATGTCGTTGCGTTGCGCACTTTTTTTTATATGCGCCAAAGGGGCCGAAAGTTGCATTCGTTCGATGATTCTTTGTCATGCAGATCGGAAATCGTGGCTTTTTTCTTCCTCTTTGCGCCCGGCTGCCAACGAACTTCGCGATTTAAGGAACGACGTTGCATTTACGACCTTTTCGTCTGAATTGTGAAACTTTTTTTTTACGTCATAAAAGTGCGCCCTATTCTCATCATTTTGAAGTGTATTATGCAATTGGAACGAGTATATTTTAATTTATTAAAAAAAAATCCGTTTTGCATTCGGCGGGACGACACGTGATTTATATTTTCTATTATCTGAACATACAAATATTTCTGTAAAATGTGTATAAATACATGCTACACATATTTTACGTACACCTTTTATATTAAAACGCATTAAAACGCAATCTTCGAACAGTTTTTAAAGAGGAAATAAAATGAAGAAAGAAATTTTTTCTGCAGTCACTGTTCTTTAACTCTGTGGCCACGTGGTGTAATAGAAATTTGGATGCTCGTGCGAAAAATGCAACTTTTACGTACTAGGCTCGAAAACAACTATACTAGAAAAAGCATTTGTAATACTAGTGAGTAAGACCCTTATTTAAGTGCTGTAAAATGTCGTTTTTTGGCCTCGTGGTATAATAGGACTTTCAATACTCGTGCGAAAAATGCAACTTTACGCACTAGGCTCTAAAATAACTATACCAGAAAAAGCATTGAGAATTCATTAAAATCTTTATTATTTCTTTATCATCCTTATAAATTCATTAATTTGTATTTACTTTCACGATGCTCAAATTTACAGCATAAATGAAAAGAGGAACTAATTATCATCCCATCACTATAGTGTCATTTAAATTCAGCCAAGAGGACACTATACTCGCACTGCCTACGTGCAAATCCACCACACATACAATAACCTGTACATAATACACACATGCTTAAAACAACCCACACACACACATACCCAAAGCAGTAAACTCCTCTAAACGAATCGAGCGGATTGCAGATCATTCGAAGGAGCGGATTTTGAAAGTAACGAATACATAACCTCACCACTACACGCGAGCGCGCGCGCACACGGACAGAAACGCACGCGTTTCACTGCCTACATTACACTCACATTCTCGCCTGTACGTAAAAACGCTGCTGCTGCTACTCACGGCCGGCGGCTCAACGACACGCGACAACCTGGCAGCACTCGCCGGCGAAAGTCATCCTACTCGCCTCCCCCAAAAGTTTCGCCGTGAACTTGATTTCGCGTTTGTACTTGTCCCGTTACGCTGCAGGATCCCGGCGCGACGACGAACAGCAGCTGAGAAACTCGCGTCCCGGCGCCTCGTGATTTTTCGTCGCGTCTGCTGCTGCGACGACCCTCGGTATTACGTACTCGACCGCAACCATTTAATTGACCGTCACGTGGACGCGCGATGCAGCGTCACCTTATTGTTTATATATTTTCATTTTTTTGTTCTTGAGAATCATTGGATTTCGTGAATTCGAATGCGCGATCGCAATTGTAGGTTAATTTGCATAGATTTTAATTTTAATTTAGATTTTATGTAATTTTCTTCAGAGGAATGCACAACGTGTGCAAAGTACATTATTTATTACAAAAAAATTATTTATTTATTGAGAATTCAACGGATTGTAAATAGTAACTCAACCTTAATAGGTTAGTTAATTAGATAGATTAATTACGTGTAAATACAGCAACAAAAAAAAACAATTTATTTATTTATTAATAATTTCGCGGTGGATTGTTTGATGAATTTTTAATTGTATTTCCGATGTCTAATCGATAAAGACGTTAGCAGGCTCTCGAATAAATGATTTTTGAATTTTTTATTCTAAGAAATTGATCTGTAGTTAAAGAATGCGTTCAGGTAGCCGCAGTAAACCGTTGACTGTAACTATATATACGACGACTGTAAATCCCTTTAGGACAGTTTATTATACCTGCATCTACATGAGGATCATTACGCCTACACTGTGAAAATTCCAGAAATACTAAAATCTGCATAGACACACTTAAGATCATCCGGTACATCGTAAACATATACTATACTCATAATAAAGTTATAAACAGAAAAATATATATTTTGCATATTTTTTTGCATATTTTTTTGCATAACGCAACAACGATCATAAATCGAGTTTCTTTTGTCTAAGAATACACATACATATACACTATACCTGTATGTATTATACATTAAACAACAACAAAAAAACATGCTTTATTTATTTATTTATTTATTTATTAATAATTCAATGGACTATCAATAGTCCTTAACCTTAATAGTTTACTTAATTTAATCAATTAATTAAGTACGTGTATGCATACAACAATAAAACAATTTATTTATTTATCAACAATTCAACGAACTATAAAGTCTTTAAAAACACTTTAAAATATTAAAGAAATTTCAAACTAATTTTAAGTTAACTTTGCAATTCCAATTGTAACTTTAAGGACCCTGGTCCGTTGAATTTTATTAAATAATAAATAAATAAATAAATAAATAAATAAATAAACTTAAACTTTAAACTTTAGATATTTCAGCTACTAAAACTTACAAGTGAAAGATCAAAGAAGAAGGTTTCAAACTTTTTTACGATAATTACCTTACAAACACCAAGTGCCTCAAAAAACATAATGAACACTGGAAAATTCCAAACGCCTGCGTATAAATAATCCCCTTCAGCGTGTCCCCCTCGCCGTGTACAAGATCCCGGCCGGCGGTCCGCGTAACGTTGACAACGCGCCTCCTCTGTGACCAGTCAGCTGACCCCGGAGCATCTCCCTCAGCGGCCGCGCGCGGCGCTGGCCTCCGCACCCCCCCAGCCATTGGCCCGGCCCCGACCAATCCCCGCTCGGCCCAACGGTCCCGACGTTATTTTGAACCAGCGTCAACTTCAGTAGCACGCAACGCACACGCCCGAGCGGCCGTACAACGTACACCAGCCACCGGACGACGAGGACGAGGCCCAGGACGATGCGACGCTGAGCACACAGGCCACGCCGAAGCACAGGAAGCAGCAGCCGGTGAAAAAAAAAAGAGAAGGGAAGACCGCGACTCGCACGATCCGATCGCTCTCATCTCGCGCGAGCCGATAAATGACCGCCGCCCCCCAGGAGCGCCGATAAGTCGACAGGTAAGCAGGAGGCGCCGCGTCCGGGTGTCCCCGTCGCGGCCGTTACGCTCACGTTGTTTTGGAGCGGAGCCCCCCTTCCCTCTCATCATGGCTTCCCTCGCATCCCGCGTAACGTTCGGTTGTACCCGTCCGATTTTTCCACTCCGCCTCGTGTTTTATTTTTTTTTTCCTTTTTTAAATTCGTCGTCGCTTTTTTCCAATTTTGAGTGCGGAGGAATTTTGAATTCGAGCGTCTATATTCTTCTTCCCCGGAGGGGACGAGCGACTTGCCTTCGCGGGAAAATCGTGGGGGGAGGGGAGGGGCTTTGCCTTCCCGCGCGTTTTCCTGCGGGATTTTCGGGCTTTCTGACTGCCGCCGCGGATTCCGGAGGTCCGGGCGTCGGGAACCGGGGATCGATTTTTCGACGGTTACGCGCGTGCCGCCAGTGCGCGCTCGCGCTTCAAACTCCAACTCCGTTCGCACGGCGAGGCTTTCTTCTCCTCGGATTTTCCAATTTTTACTCGCGATTCGTGCGGTCGGGATGGTCGATTTTCTGTTGTGTGTGTGATGTGGGACGCGTGCGTTGGGTTTTTCCGGGCGCGGGTCGGTTGTCGGTTTGTCGCGGGCGACGACTCGGATGCTCATCGATTTTTTTTCCTAGCCACTGCCTTCGCAGGGATTTCGGGGAATTCGTGAGTCGAGCGATCGATAACCTTCGACTTTAGGCGTGTGCCTTGCCCAGGGTAACGAGGATTTTGTTTACTTTCGCTTGGGTGGATCTGTTTGTTTTGATGAAGTTTGCTAGATGCTTGGAAGTAGGACGATTGAGTTTGACAAATTTTACATACATTAAATTGATGAAATTTGTTGGCAGGTTGAGTGAAAAAGTCTTGCCGAGATGTCCAGATGGATATTGTGTTTGAATGTTGTGCTTTATTGAGAAGAAAAAAGAATTGCTATGATGATATAATTTATCTGAGTTTGTAATAGTACTGGAATTTAAATTAAAAAATAAATAAATAATTGTAATGTCTTAACGATATAGTTTAATACAATTTTTAATAAGTAATTTTTTATGTTTAGAATTGCTTTGAGAAAAAAGGGCTTCCATATTCAAAATGGCACCTCCCAAAACTCTGAATGCACAAGCCAAAGCAGCAGCTACTGTTACCAATGTCACTGGAGTGGTTACTAGAAGAGGCCTCAGCACCAGGCAACAGAGTGCAGTTGTTTCAAATAGTCAACTTCTTCCAACACAGAAACAACAACCAATTTTATACAAAGACACAAGAATCAAAAGAAAGGCTGATGCTTCACCCCTTAAGGATAAAGTGACCAAGAGATCGGCACTTGGTAACATTACAAATGTATGTATAACTTTCAAAGTTCTACATTTACATTGTTTACATATTAAAAAAAAATAACATTAATTTTCTGCAAAATATTCAATGATTTCAACTGAAATTTTTAATGTCTTATCTCAAAATACCTTTGGCTTTAAATTTTATGACTTATAAGAGATTGCTTCCACAGGCCATCGGGAAAACAATAGGTGTTCAACTGCAAGATGCTAAAAAGGTGGCAAAGAAAGTTACCGCCAGCCAGCCTGTTAAAACAATTGCACAGACTACCAGTACATTAAGGAATCTGGAAAAAATTTTACATAAACCTGACAATGCTCTTCAAACGAAACAGAAACAAATATCCCGCGTGAAACCTCCAACGAAGAAGGAAGAGGAGAAACCAGAAATCCCTAATAAAATTCTGAACGTCAGGCGGAGCTTAGATTTAGAAAAATCCGATGAAAGTTCATTGTACGTAAGTGCCTTAGAGTCTCTTCCAGATGAAAACGTCAAACGGTTGTCACGCACAAGTAAAGTAAGTTATAGTCTCTACCGATTTTCAAGCCAATGAAATCCGCAAGAAAAAAATCTAATAAAATTGTAATTAATATCAGGATGGCAAACAAGAGGCGGAACTGAAAAGCCGAGAGAACAAAGAGAGTAAGGAGGTAGCCGAACCCGTAGTTGAGGAGAAGAAGTCGTTGGCCCCGGTAAATCGCAATCCCCTGCCGCAACGCGTCCTTCCAGAGGGCGTACAATGGGACTTTGACACGGAGAACTGGTCCGATCCTTACCAGGTGTCGCACTACGCCATGGACATTTTCGAATATTTGAAGCAGCGTGAGAGCCTTTTCCCTATTAACGACTACATGGAACGACAAGTGTGTCTCTCGCGCTGGATGCGCTCCTTACTTGTCGACTGGATGGTCGCGGTGCAGGAGTCGTTCGAGCTTAACCATGAGACATTATATTTGGCTGTGAAATTGGTCGACCTCTATCTGACCAAGGTCACGGTGGGAAAAGAAACGTTGCAGCTCTTAGGAGCTGCCAGTCTTTTCGTAGCTAGTAAATTTGATGTAAGTTCAAGTTCGAAAGTATGCTCGTACTTTAGGTTGTTCAATGTTTCAACTTTACTCTGCTCGCTCTCCAACACTTTGTTCCCACCGTTTTGATCGAGATCTTTTTATAACCATCGTTACCAGGACAAGCAGGAATTTATTGTCTACATATTTATTTTCCGCTGCATTGAAAGAGTTGGTTTGGTTCGTAAGTCTGCCTCTTTCTGCTTTCTGTACATATCGGCGACGGTGCCCCGGAAATCGAGCCCCCCCCTGAGCGCCAGAACTGACTAGCAATGGAAAAATAAACTGGTTCTTAAACGTAAATGGCACATTCGATCTGGGGATTCCTTTGTCGCGTTCCCTCCCCCCCCCCCCCCTACTCTCGCTTGCGTTGCCCCCTTTCCCCTTCTTGTCCCCCCCTTTCGCCCCTTTCCACCTCCCCCGATTTTCGCCGTTCCGGCCGACGCCTTAGGCTTTATAGGGTATTTTTTTGTTTTCCTTTTTTCTTGTGCTATTTCGTAATTTTTATCATACCCACAAATCATGAGTTTACTATCTTCTGTTTTTTCTTCATTTAACAGTCTCTTTTGTTTCCATGACTTCACTATATTGTTATGCCCTCCCGCACACCATGAACCATCTACTTTTTTTTTTCTCTCTTCAGTGCACCTTGCTCCCCCCCTCTTATAAGGTGGTCCATGTCTCCTGTACATAATTCACCCTAGTTTTTGCGTCCCCCTTCCAATCGCAGTCATCATTCCTTTAATGTGCACTACTGCTGTTCCGATATTACTTCTAGCTTCTGATTTAGCCAACCAATCGGGTCACGCAGCTTCGCATCCTGTTAATAGCGTTGCAGACTGACTGATGAAAGATTTCTGACGGGGCGGACACCCGCATCCGTTATCGAGAGTTATTACACCGGGTACAAAATTGCGATTTTCAGGATACAGATTCTGGTTTAAATGATCAAAGGCGATCCCTTCTAGCTCTGCTCACACAAAAGAACAAGTAGCAAAGAAGAAGCCTCTATCCGAACGGTTAGAAAGAAGATAATAATAGGAAGTTTTACCAGTTTTTAGTGCTCTTAAAGCACCAGTGGGTTTTAAGCATATATATATCTGATGGCTAGGTTATAAATTGAGTAGTGCTTCTGAGGTTCGAATGGTATTAAAAGATAATTTTTTACTTTTTTGAAGAATATTCCTTAGAGGGTTGCACAAAACAGTTGAAAGTGAAAAAGAAAAGAAAAAGAGAAAAAAAACA